>CM019216.1:1015524-1151879 GCA_009741485.1 Malurus cyaneus samueli
CAGGTACGGCCCCGCACCGATCCATCCCACCCAATAACTGCCCCGTTCCCCCTGCACCGATCAATCCCCATCCATCCCACCCAATAACCGCCCCGTTCTCCTCACACTGATCAATCCCACCCAATAACTCGCCCCGTTCTCCCGCTCAGGACAGCCCCGCACCGACCCATCCCACCCAATAACCACCCCGTTCTCCCTGATCAGATAGAGCCCTGCACCGATCCATCCCCATCCCCATCCATCCCACCCAATAACTGCCCGCTCTCCCTAACTCAGGGTACAGCCCCGCACCGATCAATCCCACCCAATAACCGAACCATTCTCCTCACACTGACCAATCCCACCCAATAACCACCCCGTTCTCCCCGATCAGATACAGCCCTGCATCGATCCATCCCCATCAATCCCACCCAATAACCGCCCCGTTCTCCCCGATCAGGCACAGCCCTGCACCGATCAATCCCACCCAGTAACTCGCCCCGTTCTCCCGCACCGATCATCCCGATCCAATCCCACCCAATAACCGCCCCGTTCTCCCGCACCGATCCATCCCACCCAATAACGCCCCTTCTCCCCCACATCTCCCATCCAATCCCACCCAATAACCGCCCCGTTCTCCCGCCGTCGCCCCACACCTGATCAATCCCACCACAATAACCGCCCCATTCTCCCACACTGATCAATCAACCCCGTTCCCACACTACAATCCAATACGCCCCATTCTCCCCGATCAGGCACAGCCCCGCACCGATCCATCCCCATCCATCCCACCCAATAACCGCCCCGTTCTCCCTGCTCAGGTACAGCCCCGCACCGATCAATCCCACCCAATAACCGCCCCATTCTTCCCGCACTGATCCATCCCCACACTGATCCATCCCCATCCATCCCACCCAATAACCGCCCCGTTCTCCCTGCTCAGGCACAGCCCCGCACCGATCCATCCCCATCCATCCCACCCAATAACCGTCCCGTCTCCCTCTCAGGTACACGCCCTGCAGCTTCCGCGGCGTGGAGGATCGCCTACCTCACGGCAGCATGTCGCGGCTGACCGACCACTCTCGGCACAGCAGCTGCCACCGGCTCAACGAGCAGTCGCGGCACAGCAGCGTCAGGGACCTCAGCAGCAACCCAATGACACACATCACGCACGGCACCAGCATGAACCGCGTCATCGAGGAGGACGGCACCAGCGCCTGAGCGGGGCGTTGCGGGTCCATCCTCGGCGAGCTGACGCGCTCAGTATTATCCTTCATCCTCATCCTCATCCTCATCCTCATCCTTCTCGCCAGGTGGCTCAATCGTGGCTTTCGCGGCTCCTCCGTGCGGTCGTTCTGGAACTTTCCTCAGAGCTCAGCTCAGTCACAAGCTGGTTGTCTCCTCTGAGCCTCCGCGGAGGTGATTATTTATTTGATAACTGTTCCTCGTCACACACACACAACTGCTGAATTTCTTACTCTCTGTGGAAAACAAGCTCCCCCTTCTCTCTGTCTCCCTCCTCCCGTGGGCTCGGGGTGGTGCTGGGGTTGTTCTGATGAGACTCGAGGGAACTCGTGATGGTTGAAGGAATCATCCCCTCCGTGCACCTCCCTCGAGGGGCAGCGTTCGCTCCCGCTGGAAACGCCACAGCAACGAGCGTTTTGGAGAAGGAAACTCCTCTGAGGATCGCCAGCTCTTCCCAGAGCTCACTCGTCGGGAGGATGGGGGCAAGAGAGAGGCGGGGAAGAGCGATTTTTTTAATAACTTGTACTGTCCTTGCTTTTTTTACGAAAGACTATTTAAATTTTTCTACTGGTTTACAATTTCCGTAGGAAGAGATGGGGTTTTCAGACCGGTTACCTAGGTAATATCCAGCCGTTTATTTTTTAGAGTCATGTACAAAAGCGAGATTGCCCATTCCTGATCTATTTAAAAAATATAATTATGAGAGAAAAGCAGAATTTGTCAGCCAGGCAGAGATGCAGATCCCGTTCCTCCCAGCCGGAGCAGAGCCTGTTACAAACCGAGTGAAGAAGGCTGAGGCCAAAAGAGGAATTTATTCGAGGATGCCCCACCTTCCTGGCGATGCTGTGGCTGATTTGGGGAGGATTTTTGGTGCTGAGCAAGAATTCGGAGATGGGTGGGGGAAACTGAGGCAGGAGCTGCCCCGGATGGGGAAAAAGCGGGATGTGGAAAGGATGAGGGACAGGATCCACGGGAGGCTGCGGCTCCTTCCCAACCGGGGGCTCGGTGACGGACCCACCTCTGCCGCAGGCTGTGTTCAGATTCAGGTGGAGAATTCCCAGTTTGGGCATTTTGGGAAATGGGATGGACGGGGGCGGGAGCCGAGGATGGTGCTGTGGATCCCCTGAAATATTCGCTGGGGCTGAGGATGGTGCTGTGGATCCCCTGAAACATCTGCTGGGATGGACAGGGGTGGGAGCACGGGTGCTCCTTGTGCTCGGAGCTCTCTGCTGTCCCCGCAGTGCTCCGTGTGCTCGGAGCTCCGTGCGGTCCCCGAGGTGCTCCATGTGCTCGGAGCTCCGTGCTGTCCCCGCAGTGCTCCGTGTGCTCGGAGCTCCGTGGGTCCCTGCAATGCTCTGTGCTCGGAGCTCTGTGCGGTCCCTGCAATGCTCTGTGTGCTCGGAGCTCCGTGCTGTGCCCGCAGTGCTCCGTGTGCTCGGAGCTCCGTGCGGTCCCTGCAATGCTCTGTGTGCTTGGAGCTCCGTGCTGTCCCCGCAGTGCTCCGTGTGCTCGAGCTCCGTGCGGTCCCTGCAATGCTCTGTGTGCTGGCTCCGTGCTGTCCCCGCAGTGCTCCGTGTGCTCGGAGCTCCGTGCGGTCCCTGCAATGCTCTGTGTGCCCGGGGCTCCCACGGTCCCCACGATGCTCCGTGTGCTCGGAGCTCTCGATGTCCCTGCAATGTCCCTGCGGTGTTCGGCGTGCTCGGAGCTCCGCGCTGTCCCCGCAGTGTCCCCACGATGCTCTGCATGCTCGATGCTCCGCGCTGTCCCCGCAGCTGCTCACTCGCTCCTCAGGCAAGTTCTGGCGGTGTTTTCTCCCTCCCCAGCGGCCACCAAAGGGCGGCTCCTCCATCCAGGAATCCGCCAGGGAATTCCTGCACAATCCCTGCTGATCCCAAGGGTGGTTTCCTGCACCTCCCTGCTGCACACACGGCGGCTGCAGCCCCAAAACGCCCCATAAAACCCACAGCTTCTCATTCCTGGTATTCCCAGCGAGCTGCAGCTCCTGTTTTACCACCCTGGCTGTGCTGACAGCAGATCCCCTTGAATCTGTGATGTTCCTTTGATCTCAATCCCTCCTCAGCTCCCGCGGTTCGTTGGAATATCCCAAACCCGAGCTGCGATCGCGTTCATGGAAGAGGCTGCTCCTCCTCTTCACAGCATCAACATCCCAGCAAAAGGCACATTTAGGGGTCACCATATTCGTGTTCTCCCGTCCCTTCCTGCTTAGACCCCAATTTTGCTCTGGAGGATCAGGGTGGCAGCTTTGAGGGGTCAGCGGCGAGCACGGGGAGGCTCCGGCCAAAATCCGGCCACGGCCAAATCCAGCGGCGCTCTCCAGCAAGAAGGGAAGGGGAAATCCCTCAGAAAGGGCACAAGGAGGAGAGCCAGGGCAGCCTCGGAGCAGTGCCCATCCTTCAGGGGTGCCGAGGATCCCAAAAATCAGCGAGGAGCGAGCAGATCCACGTGTGATGGAATCCAGACGCAGAGCAGAGCAGCCCCGCACGGGGCACATCCCGAGCTCCACCCCGAGCAGCAGAATGTCCAATTTAATGTGAAACTTCACCCTTTATCCCTCGCGCTTCTTTCCTAACCGGATCAGGGTTGATTTTCTCCTGAGACACGGCGTTTTCCGGGATCAGAGTTGATTTTTCCCCCAAGGCGGGGCGTAATCCAGGATCAGGGTTGATTTTCCCCCTGATGCACAGCATTTTCCAGGATCAGGATTGATTTTCCCCCAGGTCTGTTTTCTAGGATCAGGTTGCTTTCTCCTAAGGTGGGGCATTTTCCAGGATCGGGCTTGTTTTTCCCCTGAGGCACGCCATTTTCCAGGATCAGGACTTATTTTCCCCCGAAGCACGGCATTTTCTGGGATCAGGGTTGATTTTCCCCCGAGGTTGGGCATTTTCCGGGATCAGGGTTGTTTTCCCCCAAGGCTGGCATTTTCCAGATCGGATTGTTTCCCCCAAGGTTGGGCATTTTCCAGGATCAGGATTTTCCCCCCTGAAGGGGTTTTCCAGATCAGGATTGGTTTTCCCCCAAGGTGCAGCATTTTCTGGGATCAGGGTTGATTTTCCCCCGAGGTTGGGCATTTTCTGGGATCAGGGTTGATTTTCTCCCGAGGTGCGGCATTTTCCAGGATCGGGATCAATTTTCCCCTGAGGCACGGCATTTTCCAGCATCAGGATTGATTTTTCCCCCCAAGGTTGGGTGTTTTCCAGGATTGGGGTTGATTTTCCCCCTGAGGCACAGCATTCTCCCGGATCAGGGTTGTTTTCCCCCCAAGGCATGGCATTTTCCAAGATCAGGATTGATTTCCCTGCCAAGGTTGGGCATTTTCCAGGATCAGGATCGATTTTCCCCCGACACAGGGCATTTTGCAGGATCAGGGTTGATTTTTCCCCCAAGGCATGGCATTTTGCAGGATCAGGGTTGATTTCCACCAAGGTTGGGCGTTTTCCAGGATCAGGATTGGTTTTCCCCCGTGGCACAGCATTTTCCAGGATCAGGATTGGTTTTCCCCCAAGGTGCAGCATTTTCCCAGATCAGGATTGTTTTTCCCCCAAGGTGCAGCATTTTCCCAGATCAGGGTCAATTTTCCCCTGAGGCACAGCATTTTCCAGGATCGGGGTTGATTTTCCCCTGTGGCACGGCATTTTCCAGGATCGGGATTGTTTTTCCCCCAAGGTGCAGCGTTTTCCAGGATCAGGATCAATTTCCCCCCTGACACCGGGCGTTTTCCATGATCAGGATTGGTTTTCCCCCTCGAGGTTGGGCATTTTCCAGGATCAGGATCAATTTCCCCCCAACACTGGGCATTTTCCAGGATCGGGATTGGTTTTTCCCCCAAGATTGGGCATTTTCCAGGATCAGGATCAATTTCCCCCCAACACCGAGCGTTTTCCAGAGTTTCACCCATCAGATCCACGCATGGAGAACCCGCAGTGCTCTGCCACCTCTCCCAGCCCCCTCCCCGTGTCCATGTTGGGTCAAATCCAACGTTTCGGGTCAAATCCACCCCTGGGTCAGCTCAGCTCCCGTGTCCCGAGCCCCTCTGCCCACACCCGGCTCTCGCTAGTCTTGTTTACAGTAGTCCATTGTCGGTAACGTTTAATTTTTAGCACTTTAACTGTGAGTGTACAAATTCGGTTCCCTTGTAGTCGGTGTACATTTTCGTTTTAGGCCTTTGGAAGTTTTTAATAAAAGGATGAAAAAAAAAAAACTCTGGCAGCAGGTTTTTCAATTCTTCTCCTATGGGCGTAATCCCACTTCCCTTAAAAAAAAAAAAAAAAAAAAAAAACAAAAAAAAAAAAAACCACAAAAAAACAGTTTAGCAGCAGCTAAAATTTAAATATTAAATAATTAATTTGGCCAGCAGCTCTTTGAATTTGAAGAGAGACTTCCTAGACTTAAACTGCACTCGTGGATGCCGGGCACGCTTCCAGCAAACACAAAACTCCGCAGATTTCGGGCTCTGCTTTGTTCCGCCCTTTAACGAGCACAGACCACTCACAGCACCGAGCATTTATTGAGCGGAGAGGAGCCAAGAGCAGGCAGGTCTGGGAGCAGCGGTGCCAGCGATGTTTGGGGTTTTTTTATTGCCAAATCGCAGCCGAGGACGCGATGAGTGATTTATTGGAAGCGGCTGTCTGGCCTTTGGGCGGGTCCGCGGTTGGGTTGGGCCGGGAGCCATTCCTGAGTCTCGCACGGCTGCTGATAAAATAAAAAAACAAAAAAACCAAACTCCTTTCATTAATTACTGGTGCTGGTTTGGGCCTCGTTAGGTAAATAGTTCCGGGATGAAATTGCAGGAGCTGCTGGTTTCTGTGAATTGAACCTGCTGCTGGTGTGGGGTGTGAGTGGCACCCACAAGGTGTGATCGGCCTCTGCAGCCGAGGATTCCACTGAGCTGAAGCACCGGGGATGAGGAACGGGAGCTCCAGCGCTGATCTCCCCGCTCCGTGCTGCATTTCCAGGCTGCAGATGGTCAATGCCGGCTCGGGGAGGAGGTGGGAGCCCGTTCAGCCCTCTCCCAGGTGGTTTAACCTCCCTGCAGGTGAGGGAGGAGCAGAGGCTGAGGTCACTGCAGAGCCCCAGGCTGGGATTAGGGCTGGGGGTGTTTTAGTCACCATCGAATTCCCGATGCACCCCCGTGTGCTGTTTGGGGCCAGCTTTGGCTCCCTGCCCTGCCAGCTCCTGCCCTTGTGGGATTTCTTCCCCACTTTGAAGGGAGAAGGATGTCAGGCCATGCGCTGATCCTAAAGACAATAAAATCACAGAACCGTGGAATGGTTTGGTTTGGAAGGGACCTTACATTGATCTGCCATGGGTGGGGACACCTTCCCCTATCCCAGGGTGCTCCAAACCCCGTCCAGCCTGGCCTTGGACATTTCCAGGGATCCAGGGCAGCCACGCTTTCTTCCCCACTCTCACAGGAAGAATTTTTTTCCCGATTTCCCATCTAAACCTCCTCCAAGAATTCCTCGGTAACAAAAGGCTGAAACAAAATAGGTGGAAATAGAAGGTTTGGGTTTTTTTGTAAGTCCTTTTCTTTAGGAGTTGTCTCGAGCTCAGAGCTCCCTCCCAGCGGGATCAAACCGGCAGCCCTGGAGCGTGACCGTCTGGGATCCACGTTCCCAACGCCCTCGGCTACCGGTCCGACTGGTTTTGGTGATAACACCGCAGGCACCTCTGATTGATATCCGCTCTCCGGTTTCAGTGCCCGCACCTGTTTGCCAGCTCTCCCCAGCACCCACATCCTGCACTCATTTGGATGAATTTGGAACCCATTTAAAGAATTAGGACCCCACTGAAAGAATTTGGAGCCACATCCTGCTCCAGCACCCACATCCTGCACCTGCACCCACATCCTGAACCAACAGCACCCCTGCTCCTGCACCCACAGCACCCCCTGCTCCAGCACCCACATCCTGCTCCTGCACCCATTTGGATGAATTTGGAACCCATTTAAAGAATTAGGACCCCACTGAAAGAATTTGGAACCACATCCTGCACCCACAGCACCCCCTGCTCCCCCTCCATCCCACGGGGCCATCACGAGTGGGAAAAGTCGCTTTCTTCTCGCCCATCTCTTTGATTTGGGGTTTGATGAGATCCCACCTTCCCCTTTGCTTCCTGCCCCCGTTTATCGCCTCCACAACTCCCTTGGATGCGTTTCAAACCCTCTGCAAGCCGAGAGCCGGCTTAAAAAATTATCGGGGTGTCGCAAGGGAGGGGCTGCATGGGTGCTGAGCAAATGGAGGTGTCTTGATACCTGAAATGGTGGAAAGCTGGAGAAGGAAGCATCTGCAGTGCCAAACGGCTGCCAGCCTCTTCCCAAAGCTGCTGTAATATGATATTTTAAAAATAAATATATTCATATTCCTCTTTGGTGTAGAAATATCCCCCCGCTGCTTCCTGCTCAGTGCCGGGGGAGAACGTGCTGAAAAAAAAACAAAAAAATCCCTCAAGGCCCTGAATTGCAACATAAATCCAGCTACAAATCCCACCTGGAATCCGTCAGAAGGGACGAGCCCCGACATTGCCCCGCCGATGCCTTCAAAGCCCTGTGATCTGCGCCGTGGAAACGACACCATCAGATAAGGCTCAGGCCCTGCCAAGAGACACGGAACATCTGCTCGGCTGCAGAAAGCGGGATTAGGCAAAAGTTAACCTTGTTCTCGGTTTTAATTTTTGGGAGGCAGCCGGCTCCTCGTGCTGGTTCTTCCTGGCAGGGCGGGGTCGGGGCTTTCATGGTGGTCCCCAAATTCTGAGGGTGAGGTGGCCTTGGGGACGGTGGCACCCGCGCCCAGAGGGAGCAGGGCTGTCCGTGTGCTGGGTCTGGGGAAGGGCCTGACCAAGGATTTGGACCCCACTGAAAGAATTTGGGCCCCACTGAAAGAATTTGGACCCCATTGAAAGAATTTGGGCCCCATTTAAAGAATTTGAGGGCCCCACTGAAAGAATTTGGACCCCAATTGAAAGAATTTGGAAACCCATTAAAGAGTTTGGACCCCATCGAAAGAATTGGGACACCATTGAAAGAATGTGGAGCCCATTTAAAGAATCTGGACCCCATGAAAAGAATTTGGACCCGGACCCATTGAAAGAATTTGGATCCCATTAGAAGAATTGAGAGCCATCTAAAGAATTGCCCCATTTAAGAGTTTGGCCCCATTAAGATTTGGGCCCATTTAAAGAATTTGGACCCCACTGAAAGAATTTGGAACCCATTTGAAGGTTTGGACCCCACTGAAAGAATTTGGGCCCATTTAAAGAATTTGGACCCCATCGAAAGATTTTGGAACCACTGAAAGAATTGCATTAAGAATTGGACCCCACTGAAAGAATTGGAGCCATTTAAAGAATTTGGGCCCCATTGAAAGAATCTGGACTCCACTGAAAGAATGGGAGCCCATTTAAATAATTTGGGCCTCATTTAAGAATTTGGAGCCCATTTAAAGAATTGGACCCCATCAAAATAATTTGGACTCTAGTGACAAAGTGAGAGGAAATGGCCTCAAGCTGTGTCAGGGGAAATTCAGGTTGGATTCAGGTTGAATCAGGAGGAATTTCTTCACAGAAATTACGGAAGGGGCTTCCCAGGAAGGTGGAGTTGGTGAAATTTCCATCCCTGGAAGTGTCCAAGGAATGACTGCTCATGGCACTCAGTCCAACACTGGACTCGATCGTCTCAGAGGTCTTTTCCAACTTAAACGAATCTGTGAAAACCAGAAGCCATCTTTAGTGTTCTCCACTTGAAATGTTTGTCCTGAAAAGCGATCCTGAAGAACCTGATTATTCTATAAAATTTCCTGGAGCTCCCCCAGGAGCAGCAGCGCCGGGAACGCGCTCCCGCAGCGCTGCTGGGGCGGGTGAAGGGTTAACCCTGCTCTCGGTGCCTTTAACGGCGAGGAAAATCCCCGAGCGCTGCCAGAGCTCGTTAGGCCGAGAGCGGGGTGAGGGGACTAATTAGGCGGCGCTAATTGCGGTGACGGCCGCCGGAGCTGCGAGGAATTAGCGGCGGCACAACCGGGAGGTGTCGGGCTCCGCGACCCCAAAAAGGTACCGGGGCACCCCGGGCACCCCAAAACCCTGCCCCGTGTCCCTGACGGGCAGTGACCCTGTCGGAAAAGCCGCTGCTGGAAAAGCTGTGCCTGGCACGATTGAAAATTCTGCTTTTCGCTGGAAGCGCAGCAGGGAGGAGCCCCGAGGCCCCGGGGATGTCTCGGTGCCTCCCTGGAGCAGCAATAAATCAAATTCCCGACGCTGCTCCCGCCCCGGAGCCTCCGGGGCTTTGTCTCAGCCGGATTAGTCGGATCAGGAGTGGTGCGGGAGTGGAAAAAGCTGCACCGCCCCACAAACTCAATGCTGATCTCAGCCCGGCTCCCGGCACCACCAGAGCCCTGAGCTCTCCTCCTCTGCTCCCGCCGCAATCCGAGCTCGCTGGGCATCCTTTGTTCCCGTTTTGCCGAGGATGAGCCATCCTTTTCCTCGCTCCTGGCTCAGTGAGGAATTGGGATCCTCGTGAAAGGCTCTTGGAGCAGCGCTGAGTGCGGGGAGGATGTTCTGCTGCGCGGGGAGGGCGGGATGCTCACAATGAAGAGGCGCTTTTGGGGAGGAATTGGTGCTTGGAATGTTCACAGAATCCTTGGAATGGAAATGGAAATCCTTGGAATGGTTTGAGCTGGAAGGTCCGGGATGATTTTCGGGGAGAAGCCGCGATGTGAGCCCTGTGCAAGGCTCCGAGAGCCGGCGGTGCCCGCGGCACAAAAAAGCGGCGTCCCCAGAGCCAGGCGGGGTTTGTAACGCAACAGTGCCACCCTGAGCCCCGCAGAGCGGGGACACCGCGGCACGAGTGACACGGCAGGTGACAGATGGTGGCACTGGGGATCAGAGCACCCCGGGGTGCGGCCGCTGCAGGGAAGGGGTGATATCCCTCGGGAATCCCTCGATCCCATTGGGATCCTGCGGAGGCCAGAAACCTCCGGGGTTTGTAACACAACAGTGCCACCCTGAGCCCCGCAGAGAGCGGGGACACCCGGCACAAGTGACACGGAGGGTGACAGATGGTGGCACCGGGGGTACGGCCGCTGCAGGGAAGGGGTGACATCCCCCGGGAATCCCTCGATCCCATTGCAGCGGAGGCCAGAAACCTCTGCGGTTTGTAGGGACAAAGAGACCTGGAGAAACACGAACGGGCCGGAATCACATCGAACTCGGCGCTTTTTGGGAGTTTTATACCTTTTTATGCTTTTTCCCCTCTTTTCCGGTGCCCTGCAGTTCCTGGGCCGGAGCTCCCTCTTCACATCCACGCCCTGGAGGGAGGTGTTGGGGACGGGCACAGCAATATCCCATAGGTGACCCTGCAGGAGGAGCCCCCTGTCCCCAGCCCTTCTCCAAACCCCGTCGGGCCACCTGGGACATCTGGGATAATTCAATTGTCACACTCGGGTCACACTTGAGGGCTGCGGGGAAAGCAGTTATTTTGTGAATGGGTGATGGGTGTCTCCCCAATGGCCCAGAAATGCCCCAGTGGGTGTGTTCTGACACCCCAGAGACCAGAAACACCCCAGTGGGTGTGTCCCAGACACCCCAAGAACGAGAAACGCCCCAGTGGGTGTCTCCCCAATTCCCCAGGACGAGAAATACCCCAGTGTGTCTCCTGACACCCCAGGGATCAGAAACACCCCAGTGGTGTCTCCTGACACCCCAGGGACCAGAAACGCCCCAGTGGGTGTCTGCTGTCACCCCAGAGACCAGAAACGCCCCAGTGGGTGTCTCCTGTCACCCCAGGACCAGAAACGCCCCAGTGGGTGTCTCCAGCACCCAAGACAGAAACGCCCCAGTGGGTGTCTCTGTACCCAAGACAGAACACCATGGGTGTCTCCTGTCACCCCAGGAACCAGAAACGCCCCAGTGGGTGTCTCTCTGGCCCCCCAAGAACCAGGAATACCCCAGTGGGTGTCTCCTGTCACCCCAGGGACCCGAGGATGTGTAGCTTCTTCTGAGATGGGCACTCCGGAGGATGGAGCAGAGCCCTGCCCTTGGTTTCAGGTGCCCAATTTCTCAAACCCCCATCACGTCCCAGTTCCCTCCGTGTCCTCCTACCCCAGACTGTTCCAGGGTGTCAAACAGGGTTGGGAAGATTTTGGGACATTTTTAGGGTCGGGCTTTGGTGTTTTAGCTGCCCCCACACACACCCTGGCTGGCCCCATCACATCAGGGTCACATCAGAGATTCTCTGCATGACTGTCTCCTTCCCTCCTTCCCTCTTTGCTAAATTCCTTCCTAAATTCCTAAATCTTTTCTTTCCCAAATTCCTTCCTTCCTTCCTAAATTCCTTCCTGGCTGTTGGGAAGACATCCCTCCTGTCCTGTAGGGTCCATATGGAATCCTTAGGCTGAGGGAGGGATAGGGAGGAAATTAAGAAGGAATTTAGGGAATTAGGGATTTAGAAAGGAAGGAAATTAGGAATGAATTAAGGAATTTAGAAAGGAAGGAATTTAGGAATGAATTTAGGAATGAATATTTAATGAATTAAGAAGAGAATTTTAGGAAGAAGGAATTTAGGAAGGATATTGAATTTAGGAATGAATGAATTAGGAATTAGGTAGAGGATATTTAGAAAGGAAGGAATTTAGGAAGGAAGGAATTTAGGAAGGAAGGAATTTAGGAAGGAAGGAATTTAGGAATGAATGAATTTAGGAATGAATGTAGGAATTTAGGAAGGAAGGAATTTAGGAAAGGAATTTAGGAAGGAAAGAATTTAGGAATGAATTTAGGAATGAATGTAGGAATTTAGGAAGGATAGAATTTAGGAAGGAAGGAATTTAGAAGAAGGATATTAGAGGAAGGTAGGAATTTAGGAAGGAAGGAATTTAGAAAGGATGAATTTAGGAAGACTAAGAAGATTATTAGTTTATTATGAATGAATTTAGGAATGAATGTAGGAATAGGAAGGAAGGGATTGGGAAGAAAGAATTAGAATTTGAGAATTTAGGAAGAATTAGGAAGGAATTTAGCAAAGAAGGAAGGAGGGAGTGAGACAGTTTTGCAGGGAATCTCTGATGTGACCCTCACCCCCTGTGAGCTGGAAACAGCCACTTCCCTCTCCTGGATGCCAAAGGCTAATCCTTAGGGAATAACATCCCTAAACCTCTTAGCCAGCACACTGTCAGTGCCTGCTGCTGCTGAACTCATTAAAATCGAATGGAAATGATTAAATTGCCCCCTCCAGGTACCCCAGGAGCTGCCCCGGCTGCAGGCGATGGGCGGGAGATGCTCCCTGTCAGCTCCGCTCTTCCCTGTCCGTCTGACCTGGGTGCTCCATGGAAGCGTTTCCAACCTTTGTCATCTCCACAAATCCCATCCCTGAGCTCCACCAGGAGCTCCCAGCAGCACACAGAAATCATCTCCAAGCTGTCCTCTGGAGCTGGAGGAAATGGTGCCAGAAAAATCTGTCACAGGCAGAATTTCCCATAAAGGACCCTCTGTCCCAGCCCTTGGTCACTGCCTAAGAACATCCACAATATTTTATTTTATTTAAGCTGTATTTTGGAACAGCCATTGCCACTCTGGTTGTAAGACTCAGCAAACCAGGAAAATACGGGATTTCTTTGGGTTTGAGAAATTTCTGCAGCTCTCCCCAGGATTTGCCCTGGCTCCGATCTTCACAGAGTCACATCCCTGCTCCTGGGAAGCACCAGAAGTGGTGGAAGCACATCTGGGGAACAGAGAAATGGGGAATTTGGGTGGAAAAGAGGCTTTTTGAGGCAGAACGAGCTGCTGGTGGGATCTGAAATGTCATTTCACGGCTGCAGCGGACACAAGGTGGCATCAGAAAGCAAAGTCCTTCCTGTGAGGCTGCTCCTGCCATGGAAAATGAGAGAGACAAGTTGGAGATGTGCACCCACCTTTGCTCGGCCTCGGGTTTCTCAAGTCCTTAGGATTTCCTTCTTTCACTGCTGGCTCTTTTCCAGCTCTTATCCGTGACCTGCTGTTACTTCTCTGTCAAAAAAAAAAAAAAAAAAACAAGACAGGAATTTCATTAGTGGAGCTTGATGCAAACGAATGTAGAACAAGGCCTGTGAAATCTCATGATTTCAGACCAGTATTTGGGCTTTAATCCCGTTTTTAGGGTGATCCCACCCTGGCTGGGTTTAGGATCATCAATCCTGCTGGGATCACTTTTCCTCGGGGTTTTTCTGAGTTCTTGGTTGCCCTTCGAGCAGGATCTCAGTGCTGGGCTCAGCAGAGCAGAGCTCCTGCAGCGGTGACCCGGGGAGGTCAAGCCACGATCTCGTTAATATTTAGGTGATTCTGCTACAGAACTGCATTAATTATCCACTCCAGATGAATTAATACCCTCCTGAGATGCATTAATTACCTGTCCAAACCGCCTGGGCACGGAGCAGAGGAGATGCCTGTGGGGAAAAGCAGGGCAGAAGATCATGGCTGGGATTGGGGTTGTGACCCAGAGACCCCAAACCCGCCCTGGCCCCACATCCTCCTGTAACACCCATGGAACAATAGGACAATATCATTCACCCATCAATATACATTCACCCATCAATCTATCTCCATCCATCATCCATACATCTCCATCCCATCAATCCATACATCTCCAGCCATCAATCTATACATCTCCCCATCAGTCCATACATCTCCACCCCATCAATCCATACATCTCCTGTCCATCAGTCATACATCTCCAGCCCATCAATCATACATCTCCAGCCCATCAATCCATACATCTCCAACCCACCAATCCATACATCTCCCCCACAATCCATACATCATCCACCCACAATCATCATCTCCACCCATCAATCCATACTCTCCACCCACATCCATACATCTCCACCCCCTCAATCCATACTCTATCCTACATCTCACCATCAATCCATACATCTCCACCCCATCAATCCATACATCTCCAGCCCATCAATTTATACATCTCCACCCCATCAATCCATACATCTCCACACATCAATCCATACATCTCTATCCATCATCCTCTACATCTCCACCCATCAATCATATTACATCAGCCCATCAATCTATACATCTCCAGCCCATCAATTTATACATTTCTGTAACAATAAACCACTATATTTGAGTGTCTAACAAGTTCTCACAAGGGGAATACTCTGAACCTGGCAGCTCCAGCCAGGAGTTTCACCCCAAGAGCTGATGTTCCCCAATATCTGCCCCTTCCTCTCCAAACCAGTGCTTCCCATTTATTTCCTAGAGGTGTTTTAAGACATTTTCTGGGGATTCTGCCTGGGGATGGGCACAAAGAGAAGGCTCTGGAGAGACCTTAAAGCCTCTTCCAGTGACAAGAGGGGCTCCAGGAGAGCTGGAGAGTGACTGGGGACAAGGGATGGAGGGACAGGACACACGGAATGGCTTCAAACTGCCAGAGGGCAGGGATGGATGGGATATTGGGAAGAAATTGTTCTCACTGAGGGTGGGGAAACCATGGAATGGAATTCCCAGAGAAGCCGTGGCTGCCCCTGGATCCCTGAAGTGTCCAAGGCCAGGCTGGATGGGGTTTGGATCAGCCTGGGATAGTGAGAGGTGTCCCTGCTCATGGCAAGGTTGGACGTGGGGATCTATATACACACACAATATATTCACACCATCTATACATACAGAATACATACATACAAATACATATCTACATACATTATATATATAAAACCCATATGTACATAATTAGACATACAGAGATATACATTTATACACACCCCTCCCGTTAGAACCCCAAATCAGGGGCCCTTCCAGGATTAAAATCCCAGGAACCCCCGCCCCTTCGCACCGAGGGAACCCTGCTCACAGGTGCCACCAGAGGGCCCCGCGCCCCCATTTTTGGGCGCCGCTTCCCAGATGCAGCGAGTGGGGCCGGGGGCTGCTCCGCACTCCGGGCTGCGGCCGCAGGGACAGCGCGGAGCTCCGCGGGGCAGCGCAGCCCCTCCGCCAGGTAAGCGCTGCGCCCCGGGGCGCTCCGGGCGGCAGGGCAGTTTCATTTCATTTTATATTATGTTATCTTATTGGATTTATTTTGTGTTGTTTTTTAATTTTAGTTTATTGGTTTAGCTTTTATTTAATTATTTTTCCACGGTTATTTTAATGTTTTATTTCTTCATTCTGTTCTACTTTATAATCGCTCCCCGCGGCACAGGAGGGACGCCCCGCACTCAGCCGGGAAGCAGCCCAGCCCCTCCCGGGATGGGTCCCGCTTGGAGGGGACCCATTCTCCTTTCCTTTCCCCTCCTTATCCCGGGGATGTCCCTGGGGCGGGGATGTCCCTGAAGCTGGGGATGTCCCTGGGGCTGAGGTGTCGCCGGGGCTGGGGGATTTTTCCAGTGGGACGAACCCCGGTTGAGCTGGGAACTGCTTTCTTGGGGGGCGACGGGCGTTATCCAGGTCCCCAAAGTTGGGGGAAACTCGTGCCTGGTGGCTTTGGGGTGACAGCGGCTCCTCTCCCGCCGCGCCGGGATGGTGCAACATAAATTCGGTTTAATGTGACGGCTGCGTTGAGACAGCGGGCGGGGGCTCCTCTGCCCCCCGCTGAAAGTTGCGTTCGAGTTTGGCAATTTGGGCCGTGGGGAATGCGAGGAGAATTGGAGGCTTTGGAAGGGCTTCTGTGGCACAAGGAGAAATCGCTGCTGGCAATGGTCAGGGAGGAGGGGAATGGTTTTGGCTTCTCCTCAAAGAGGCATCTCGGCAGCCCCGGTGGAGTGGTACCTCTCGTGTTCGGTTAAGGCTGCGTTAATTCCGTGTCTGGGATGGGAACCAGGACAGTGTGGGCAGAGCAAAAGGACTTGGGAAAGTCAGGATGCTCTGATCTCAGTTCCGTAATATTTCCCCTTTCGTGTCATGCATCTGGGGGTGCTCAGGACTCACCATCTCTCTCGAATTGTGTTTTGAGTTGGTTAAAAACCTGCTCTGCTCAAAAGCCCCCAGTGAGAGCAGCATTAAAGGAATTTTCCTGAGCCAGGGAGGGAAGTTGGACCCGGGCTAAAGCAAATAAACTTGTATTTCATCATGCTGGGGCTGCGTTTCTTTGTGTTCCACTCCGCTCTGGGCAGTCTGGGCTCCCTGCAGCCACAGATGTTTTCCCGTCCAGCTTTCACCTTCAAACGTGTCTCGGTGGCCGAGCAGAGAAACTTCTGCTCCTTTGTGCAAAGCTCGCTCCCTGCGGAGGCTGCTGTATCCCCCGCCTCTCTCGGGTGTTTCTCCGGGTGTTTGTCCCCTCGGCTGCTGCAGGAAGGGGTTTTGCAGGGTTTCTGCTCCGGCTCAGCGATGCTGCAGACGTGGGCAGTGTGAGCATGGCTGACCTGGCAGCGCTGTGCTGCAGCCGGAGCGGAGCGCTCTGCCCGGGGCTGGTCCGGCTCCGCGGCTCGGCAGGGAAAGGACGGAAAACACGGTTCCTTTGATCCCTGCAAGAGGTGTTAAAAACAAAACGTGCTGGGATGGTTCTGTGCCCGTTCCCACTGCTGCAGACTGGTCGGGTCAGGAGCTGGAGCCCAGCTGTGTCCCAGCGATGGTGGGAATTTGCCTGTCCAAAGCAGGACCTGAGGGGTGAGGGGACTTCAGTGGAGGAGGTGCTGGTTCAGCTCATTGATGTGAGACCATGAATGGTCCCAATTATCTGCAGAGAAACCTTTAAGCAAGAGCTTTGTCCCTGCTGGAAGAGCCTGTGCTGTCCCAGTGATGCAGGATGGGTGCTGTGTGTGTGCAGGAGTGACAGGAGAAGCAGTCCAGTGCCATCTAAGCAGGTGGCAAGGACAAGAAATGGAAAAAGTGTGTTATTAGCAGGAAAAAAAAAATCAAATTATGTGTTGTGCCTTGATGTGCTCTTCCAAAATAAATAAGGGGTGATGTGAGCTTGTTGATCCCACAGCAGTGGGCCCGGGGGAACCTGTGGCTTCTCTGCAGCAATGCCAGAGCAGAATCTACATCTGAGACATAAAATCGCTGTAATTCATTAAATGTATTCCACCTTATGATAAAAAAAAAACCAGATAAAATGTAGGTGCCAGCGTCTCAAGTGCGTGTGAAATGCTGTTACAGCGGGGGAGAGGGAAGATTTTGCCACGCTGAGCAGGCTCCATCCATTAGTCACAATATTTCCAGCACGCCACACGTGCACTCACATTTTTATGTAAATGGATGCATGGGAAGCAAACTCACAGGTAACATGAGGAAAAACTCAAAAACTCAGGAAAAAGAGGAAAAACTGGAGAAACTCAGGTGAGTTTTTCCCCAACAGGACCCTTCGTGTTCCAAGAGAGACCTCCAGCTTCAGTCCATTTGTGCTTGGTGTAGGTGATGCTTTCTTTTCTGTGATACATTTTTGGCTTCTTCATATCAGTCTTCGTGCTTTGGAGGGAGGGAGGATGGAAATGTTGCAATTCATGTTGAAGAGTTTGACATTTCGTAGCAGATAAAGCCAAATGTAGACAGTTGCTTTGATTTGGCTCCTTTTTGCTGAGTTTAAGGGAAAGCAGGATGGGATTCAGGCTGGAGGTGGAGAGAGGAGGTGGCACACACACCCCTCATGTCACAGTGACATCCAGCTCTGGTGTTTTTAACAGACTCTACATCTCTGGGAACAGGCTCTTTCCAGCTGGTTTTGTGCCCAGAAACTCGAATCAGTCATATCCAGCAAAAATATGAAGGTGAGGGAACATCTGCTCGCCTGTCACCAACGCCAATTTTTGTGGCAGCTGTGATTTGGTCACTGGGGATCCCAAAAAGGATTATTGGGTGAGTTGGAATTGAAGGGACACAATTGCTTCCTTCATTTCTTCTGTTTCTCTGTCTCCCTTGGGAATGAGGGAAAGGTTTCTATTCCTATGTTGGTATTCATCTTTATTAAATCTGTAGTTGGTTTTGGTAGGTTCCAAAAACAGCTTCCTGGAAATGATCAAGCAGGAGTTTTGTGATCCTTGTGGCAGGACTCAGATGCTCAAGGGGTTCACATCTGCTCACTGCTCCCCCACCCAGGGGTGTCTCTTTCCAGATGTGCCATTTTTGGGCACCTTTCCCAAACACCCACTGGATTTTCCCAGAGAGGAGTTACTGGGATGTCCAGTTACAGGAGATGGAGCTGCTCTCTGAGCTGTGTGCCCTGTGCTTTCTGTATTTCCTTGGAAAACTCACGGAGTTTTTTCCAGTTTTCTGTGGAATGTGGCCCAGGGATGCTTTTCCCTTCAGAATGGGTCTGAACTTGTCCAGTTCAGCTGAAAAACCCTCAGCTGCTTGCATGGGCCACTCTTGAAAAACAAAGGCACTTAAAAATCTTTTACTTTCCCTAAAAATAGTGTTGGTGGCTGATACTGTCACTGGGTTGCATTCCTGGTGTTAGATAATGGCTTTGTTCCTATTAGTTAATAAGACAATGATTATGATAGGAAATTAACAGGAAATTGCTAAACTAATTAATTCAATTAATAGGAAATGCTAACAAGCGTTTGTCCGTCTCCGAGTCTGGCAGTGGATGATCTGTGTGTGAGCCTGTGTGAGCTCAGATATCAGAGCAGAGGGGAGCTGGGACACCCAATTTGGACATGTGACTACACCAAGGGACCATTTCTAGCCAGCCAAGTGGCCAGTGTGGCGAGGGGAGCACCCTGATGCATCTCCAGTGTGGCCTTAGGAACGGATCCACCTTCACTTGTTACCAAAATGGTAAAAAATCAGATTTTCCTGGCTGTTTTGAGTGCCACTGCCCTCAAATGCTGTGGTCTTGTCCCAGACTTCCATTAAACCTGGCCTTGGTTTGCCAATCTGACATTTTTTCCAACCAAAAATCAGAAAACTCTGAAAATTTCAAACAAAAGCCAGAGCAATTCTTTCTCTCGCAGTGTTCATTTCACAGTTCACCTTTCTTTCTGGCTGTAATTCCTGCTGGAGCTTCTGGCTTTCTGGAGAAAGGGTACAAAAAAAAAAGAAAAAAGGAAACAGGCATTTAATAATAGATCAAAAATGAGATTACGCAGTAGCTCAGCCCTCCCCTTCCCAAAATGCAACCAAAGAAATTGCAAATCACCTTGAAAAAGGAAAGGAAAACAGCGTAGATCAAACCCCATTTTTAAGTATGGATGAGGTGTTTATATTTTATTTAATGGCTGTGTGCTGTCCTGGAAGAGCCACCCTCCCCTGATTTCTGTTTGTGATTAATTAAACAGTAGAGATGAACTGGGATGGGGAAAATTCGGCGGAGATTCAAATGGGAATGGAGGGGGGTCGGCTGCTTGGCACATCTGGAGACGGGCACAGCTGGTGGTGGTTGTTGTTGTTGGTAGCTCCCAAAAACCGGGAGGATCAATGAGATGCTGTTTGTTGTCCATCCCTGGTGATTCTGGACCAGTTCTGATCATGTTTGGTGGAGCTGTAGGGTCACCAAGAGAAGGGAATCCAAGGGGCTTTGTGCCAAACGAGTGGGTGCCAGCAGCAGTGCCATGGTGGAGAGGAGAGGTGATTATTACTCATGGTAATTAGTCAGCAGCCCCGGGAAGCTGAGCAAGCCCCAGCCTGGGCCAGCGCTCAGCCAAGGCTTGACGAGACACGACTTCCCTGGAAAGGAGGCTTCACCCTGGCGCTGGGCATCGAGACCGCCAGCCCCAGGCCTGGTCTTGTTTGCTGTGAATCCTCTGGCGTTGCAGATTTGGGGTTTGGTGGGGTCATTGCCACAGGCCGGCTCAGAGGGTGGGATTTGGGATTGGCCCTGGCTGCCTCACAGCCTGTGGGGGATGGCTCCTCCTGGCTCATCCCAAAGGGCTCCAGGGCCAGTGTGGACGCTGTGTGTGCCAGCCGTGTCACAGTGAGCTCAGGAGGGAGGAGGTGCAGGGGGAGAGCTTTTTCTCTTGTAGTGTCTCCACCAGGACAGCAGAGGACCTTCATCCTGACCCCCCTGAGGTCCTATTTGCACTCATGGTGAATAAAATATAAAGAGGAACACGAGGCATATAATCTTTGTCCAGCATGGATTACCTAGACTGGGTCATTCCATGGTGATTAAGGCCCACACAAGCCCACTTTGAATGGGGGTTGGAGCAAACTGGTTCAGTGAAAGGTATCCCTGTTCATGGCAGGGGCACGAAATGAGATGAGCTTTAAATTCCCTTCCAACACAAGGCATAGTACGATTGGATGATCCTGTAACATGCAGCTGCAGATCTTTTTTTCTTGCTAAATCACCCGCTTTTGAGTGAGAAAGCGCTGCAGCCACTCTCACTATGTGAGGAGAAGAGGCTGAGGAGCCACATCCATCATGGCTGTGGGCAGGAAGAGAACAGGAGCAGCAATCCTGTGGGGCTGTGAATGTGCACAGAGCACCAGACCAGGCAGAAATTGCTGGAAATCACCACTCTCATGTGTGATTAGCATCTTTTAGCGTGTTCATTTATCTTCTTTGTCACCTTCTTGGTCTCAGCTTTCTACTTGTAGAGTTGGAAGAGAATCTGTTCCATTGCCTGCTGGGTTGCTGCTCATCTTGTTTATTCCCCAGAAGGAAGAAAATTAGATGTGTCAGAGCTGAAACTTAAAAAAATAAATAAATCCAGGCTTTGGAAACAACCACTTGGACTTAGAATGAGCCTCAACAAGAAAAAGTTTGTCTTCTACCCTTTTGTGAGACTGGCTGGGAGAGAAGTGCAGGGAGAAGACAGAGCAAGGTTTACATTCTTTCAATTTCAAATGTATTCAGAAAGCAGAGTGGTTGGAATTTTTTTTTTTCCCTTGAAGTTGCTTTGCCAGGTTTGGATGGAGAAAACCAGCCAAAAGCCTTGCCTCAGTGGATGTGGCATGGAGGCAGGGATGGATTTATTTCCTTTATTTCCCTGTTTTTACCAGTGAGGCCCTAAGGCAAACAGCAAAGCCGTGGCTGTGTTGTCTCCTGCGTCCTTTTCCCTCCCGATCCCATTTCCCAGCACCAACAAGATCAGCTCTGAAGATACACAATTGAGTCAGCAATGCAGATGCCATCAAATGTCTGCTCCATTCCAGAGCATGAATCAGAGCCGTGTCAGAGCATCATATCCTGAATCTCCTGATAAGAGTGCAGGTCCCTCCGAGGGAACAAAACACGGTGAAATCCCATTATCCCACCTCTATAACTCACTGGCACCAGCACTGATTGTTTTATTGCAACTTTTGCTGTAGCACGTGTAGCGTTTATTTTTTTAAATCCCACATTGTGGAGCCAAAAGTTGTTGTGGTTTGGTATTTTTATTCCTACTTGCATTACAAGTGAGTGGCATGTCTATGTTCATTGGTATTTTTATTTCTACTTACATTACAAGTGAGTAGCATGTCTATGTGCACATGTGTACAGGTATGAATATATAAATATCAGTGTTTTCTGGAGCACAAGCTGCTTGTGTTAAGCCCTGTCAGACCAGTAAGAGCAGCAGGTGCTGGTTGCTCACTTTATGTGTTTTTCTGATACTTTTGGAGAAGAAAGGGATTAATTTTATCTGACTCTCCAACCATGCTTTTACCTTCAAACTCGTCTTCATTTCCGGGCCTGAAATCTTTCCCTTTCAGTTTGCTGTTGGAAACACACACAGAACTGAAACTCTTTATCCCCACAAGTTCTTTGCTTCTCCTCCTGTGCAGGATTTTTAGCTGGGTTGGAAGGCCCAGGCCACAGTCAGCTCAGTGACAGAGTTTCCTGTTATTGTTGTGCAGGGACAGCTTCTGGCTCCCTCTGAGGGGTCACGTGTGGCCACTGGCTTTTGCATCAGTTGCCTCTTTTCTCCTGATTCCAGGGGATCAGCTATGTCCTGTTCCTGCTGCAGTCCCCATTTTGCACCTGCTCTGAAAAGCCTCAGTGGGATGCAAAGAGGCTTCCAATAGTGGGGTTTATATTCCCTAGAAAGATACAACAGTGGAATTTTGCTAAAATCTGTCTGTATTGCCCCCAAGGGACTTGTGGAGCTGTTTAAAGGATATTTACGCCATTGTGGTGGTGGTGGTGGAGGCAGAGAAGGACAATTTTCACCTCAGATTCCTCTTTCGAGGGGCTTGTTTGCTCCCTGGGGTTTTTCTGCATCAGAGACTACAGAAGTTGAGGGGATAAAAAGCACTTCTGTGGTTTCCCATCTGTTTCCCATCAGATTTGAGGGAAAATGAGTTCAAATCCACCACCTTGAGCAGCATCACAAATCTTGCTGCAGAAATAGGGAGCCCAGACATTAATAATTAGGAGCTTGCACAATAAAAGGCTGGAATATTTCACAAATGACACAACATCTTTCGATCCAGCTGATCTGTGTGAAAGTTCTGTGCAGCCAGGGTGCAGAAGTTTTTGCTCCTATTTTTGCCTCTTGAAAAAAAACCAGAAAGGAAAAATCCCCAAAGGCTCAGGCATGGGAGTTTTAAATTGTCCCCCTATTAGGAAGTGTTTTGTATGTGCTGAAAGAAAATGATGCCAATTAATAAGTTATCCTTTCCCCGCTTCCCACGTCTTGAAATCACTCCAGTTCAGCCAAGCTGCTTCCTATCAAACTTTCACACAAAAAGAGAAAGAATCTGCTGGGCTGTGACTGAACATGAGCAGCGTTTCTCCCCAGGGCTCTGCGTCCCTGAGGTTTTAGGACACAGAAAGGGCTTTGGGCCGTGAGATGACAAATGGAACTCCACAGTTGCTCGTTCATGCTCCAGCAAAGCTTTGTTTTGGGTGTAGATATTTCCCAGCCATGAGGCTGAGTTCTCACCAGCTCTTATGTGAATATTCTTCACTTTTTTTTTTTTTTTAATGCAGTTTGAAGTAATTGGAGGGCTGGTGATATTCCGAACAATTTATCCACCTAGGAAACGATGACCTTGGATTTATTCAATCAAATATTATCAAGATTAAGAGTGAAAATAGCTGAGCTTGTCAGTCACAAGGAATTGTGTCGCAGCCTGGGCTCAAATCCATCACATGAAACCAGGAGTCTCTGGCAGGATATTCTCCATTCATCAGCAAGAGACATCACAGCAAGATCATTTAACTGTAATTCATCAATTTACCAGGCTGCTCAATTAAGTGGGGGCTGGAGAGAGGATAAAGGGAATGATTTTCTCTATTGTAACGAATCTTTGGCCACCTGAGGACTTTCCTTGCTCCTTGCTCTTTTGTGTTTCATGTTGCCTTGAAGGCCTTGTTAAAAGAAAAACATCACAATGGTGGTGAAAAGAGAAGCTTAAAGAACTAAAGGGATTGATGAGTTAGAGCTTTTTCTCTACTTGGGTTGTCACTGACCTGGGCCTGACAAGCACAGTCTGAGGAAATCCTGCAGAATCTCCAGTGGACTTAGGGAAAAAAATGCCAGAAGTAAAACTTTGTGCAGCTTGGAGTAAAGGGATGGAGTTTTACAGGTCTGTCTCGTGTCTGTTCTTCCCATGATCCAACCCCAGGCTGGTTGTGAGGCAGTTTGGGAATGTGGTGCAACCTCTGATTGTCCTGTGACTGGTTCTGTGTGGCATCAGCTGCCCTGGGACCTTGGCAGTGTTATTTTAGTGCTGGCTGATGCCAAGAAGCTGGGCTGGGGGGTTTCTTTATCAGCGCGGTGCTTTGGACATTTGGCTACTCCCAAGTTCATTCAAATATTGATTTTTCTGTGCGGTTACACCTAAATCTTTAGGTAGTTTTACTGTAGATGAAAGTGAAGTGTGGATGGTTCACTGCCTGGGATCGCTGCTCAGATCCATGACACAGTAATAATCAACATTCGTGGTGTTCTCTTACAAAATGGGCCTCAATCTCAACCAATCGCCCCAATGTTTGTGCCACCCCAATAACTTCTGACCCTGCCAGCTTATTTCAGGCAAGCCTGGCCAAGACATACAAGGCTGAAGGGTGATGAAGGTTGCGTAAGTTCATGAAAAACAGGCAGTGAGGCACGAGGAACAGCCCAGGTACTCACAGAGCCTCGGGGAAAGGTGGAGCTGCAGTTTTCATGAGTGGATCCCAGACAGTCCCCATAAGGGAGGGAGATTTTCCAGCTGTTCTGTGGGATTTATCAATGGGAGCCAGAGCAGGGGTCCTTTGTGCCCTGGCTGACCTCAGGCCCATCTCTATTTGCAGTAAAATTGGTTTTCTCTTCAACTGCAGTGGCAGTTTGGGCAAAAGTAGCCCGGAGTGAGGTGGAGCTGTTTGTGTGTTTTCTGCAGGAACACAGCAAAAAGCTTGAGGAGTCCAAGCACTCCAGATCAGGAGGCATTTCCTCCTGCCTGGATTTCTCACATTCCTATTGTTTTCTTTCAACAAAAGCAAGAGAAAGGGAGAATTCATTTGAATTTAATGCTAAAATACCTCCGAGAAGATGAAGCAAAGGGAACTGTTAGAAAGAGGAATAAGTGGAGATTGAAACTGCTTTCTTTCTCTTGTTGTGCCTCGCACACACATTTTATGTGTACTTAGCCTGATCTTGTGCCGTACAGGAAAATAAATTGTAAAGGAGACAATACAAATCAAGATGAAAGGGAAAAAAAAGAGGATGAGTCAGTTCTGCTGTGCTTATCTGAGCCCAGGGGGAGCCTGCCTGGTGCTCCTGACAGGTTTTTTGAGGAAAGATAATGCATTGGGTTGATGACAGTTTATGAGATAGACTTCGAGGGGTATGAAAATTGCTGGTAGGTACTTGAATGGCTCTGACTGCACAGAATGAATTGGAGTCGAGTCGCAACAATTTCCCTAAAGCTGTGCAGATTAACATAAAAATACCAAGGAAGTCCAATCTTTGAATTTTTATCTGCTTCAGCTCGAGAGTCAAATAGGGGCATTACAGAAGTGCCATCCATTTGAATCGATTGTCGCTGCAGCTTTTGTGCAAAGGCTGCATCTGGGTTTATTGATAACGTTGTTGAGGTGCTTAGAAACACAAGTGTGTTGGGTTTATTTTCCCTTTTGTAACTTATTCTTGTCCCTGGCATTTTGTTGAGGTATTTTTTTAGTTCTGGTCTCCTCTGGAGATCTCTGCTGAGCTGAGCATTGGTAACGGAGATGTTCTGTGCATCTCTTCTTCAAGAGTTTGCTGTAAACCTGAATCTGTGTCAAAGCTTTCTTGTAAATTTTCAGGTAATTTTATTTGCTGGAGAAAAAACTGAGATGAAGAAGAGAATCTAGGAATTATAATTTACTGACCTTGTAGAGAGGAGGCTTAGCTAGGTCCTTTTTTTCTTTTTTTTTTTGTTTAAAACCACATCAGCTGAAATGCAAATTTAGCGGTCAAAAGTTCCTGTTGGTCTCTACTGTACCATCACTTCACCCATTTTACTTCCTCTGCCTGCACAGAGAAGATACAAAATCAGTCTCATACACATTGGAGATATAACTTTATATAGGAAGTTTCAGGTTTGGGGACAAGTATTTTAGGTTGCAGATGTGTCAAAGAAACACGAGGAAATTCTGCCTCCTGAAGGGGCTGTGTCACTGGGAGCCCTGAATTTCATCCTTGTGCTCCTCCGGTTTTAAAAAAATGCTTTTTAGGAGCTGTGGCCAATGACTTCACCATTTTGCCTTTGTTCTCATCTTTCTAAACAGCTCATGCACCGAAGGAGGTGGTTGTGAGAATTAGTCATTGGGTTTAGAGCTCTTTGAAGATGGCAAGTGGTGTATAACAGCTCAATGTTTATTAATGCCACAGCTTAATACGATGAGAATATTTCACAGCGGAGCTCAGCTACGCCATGACCGAGCCCAGTGAGCTGCAATGGGTTTTTTGCTTCACTGATCCCCCCAGCTGTGCCAGCTGTGCCAGCTGTGCCACCCCATTACCTGGCCCTGATCTGTGGGATGCAGCTTTCCCTCTCCACGCTCCTCCGGCAGGTTCTGCTGCCGCTGGCCTCCTGCCACGGCACACGCCAAGTTTAAATCTGGTTCTGTGTTTTTGGCTTCGTTCCTTCTAAATGTTTTCAATTTTCTTGGCTTGAACTGATCCCAGTGGCATCTTTTTACGATGCACTTTATTCTGCTGCTTCAAGTGCAATAACACTTCTAAAGTTCAGCCTATTTTTAATTACAAAATAAGGGGAAAGAAAAGGCAGAGCGTAGTATTGTTCTGCTGCTGGTGGGAGAAAGGGAGGATTTTTCTTCATCTTTAAATTTGATTGAATTTAAAACTTGACATACGTACTGGTTTTAGTGGAACTTTGCTGTAATTCGAAGGGCAAATTACTGTTTGCTCTTGCACTCTTGGGAGCCAGTACTGGTATTCATTAAACACAAAGATTGCCACGTGTTGGAGGATCTCAAAGTGTTTCAAGGCTGGTGAATGAACAAGACGTGGACAATGTCATTGCTTTCTCTCCTTTTCTGACTGGCGAGGAAGCTGAAGCAATATTCTAAGGCTGATACTGAGGATTTTTGCTGGTGACAATTCCTGATCTGTAGCAGTGTAAGTACAGAGTTAGGTCAAATCCCTCCCCACACCAGCTGGAGAGATTTCCATGTTTATTCTTCCCTTTTCCCTTCTTGTTGAGCTCTGTTTGGCTGCACTTGCACCACGAGAAGCCTCGCTGCCTGTGCCTGGTGGGATTTCAAACTGCTTTGTTTCTGCAGTTCCTGTGGGGGTACAGATTTATGGGGAGGGAGAGAAGGGATGGGAGGAGGACAGTGGCTGTGCTTGGGTTGTGTGAGTGTCCTCTCTCTCACAGGTAGGTCAAAGAAAATGTTACATGAAGTGGTTTTTGCCACTTTTCATTTTACTTGAACATCAGCTCTTCCTTTGCATAAGAATGGAAATTAATTTTGTTTCAAGTTCTGGAAACCTGAAGACATGCTGAATAGATAGAAATTGGTTCTATTTATAGGTTGCAGAATTCCTTTGTACAATAAACCAGCTTGTTTTAATTTAAACTATGTATTCAGCACATTTAGCTTAATTTTATTTAGCTACAAGTTTGACATGTCTTGTTCATTGTTTTTTAAATTTGTGACGTAAGCCCTAAATACAATTAAAAAGTCAGACTAGTCATTAAGAAACTTCATTTACCGTCTTTAGCATCAAATACATTTATTTGCATTGTTTATTCATTTCTGCAGATGCCCAACTGTAAAAATAGGGCAGCTTTGCAGTTCAGGCAAAGGCCTGATTTGTGAAGAATCTTTGTAGTTCTCCACCAGCAAAAGTCAGCCTTTCATTGAAGAAAAAAAAACAAACAAACCCAAACCAAAAAATGCAAAGCGAGAGAGTCTAAATCAATCAGAATTGAAGTATTCTGCTCCTGTTTTGCATCAATAAATCTGTATTAAAGGCAGAAAAGGCAGGATGGTTCAAGAAGATAGGCAGACAAGTTAGCAATGGTGTTCATGGACTGTTCTCAAGCCTGGTGTTAATCAAGGTATGGACTAATGATGGAGCAGAAATTAATGGGATTTGGAGGTGTCATCAAAAGAGGAAAACCAGGAGATGCCAGGAGAAGAATGGCTGATTTTAGGACTATTTGTCTATAAGCAAATGTGAATTCTTGTAATGGAAACTCTGATAGAAAGCCGGGGGTTCTGTGTGGGAATTGGGGTGTATTAGTCAACTGTGGGATAATTTTTAAGTCCTGATGATAAAGATACATTCTGGGATCACATTTGTCAACTGAATTATTTCCACCGGTGACAAGGAACTGCGAATGCCACTGCAGCAGGTTTGAGCGAGGCATTTCTTCAAATCCACTCTGCATTCCTTGTCCATAGGAGAAAGATTGATTCCAGCTGTAAAAGGTGCAGGGGAGGGCATCTGCTAGGAATGATCTGGAGAACAGGGAATATGGTTCTCAAAATGATTGAAGGAACCTGGATGGTGAGGTGGTGACAAAAAAAAGGCAGAGAAAAATTAGATTCCTGGTCTATAAATACGCTGGTGTAAATACCGGAGAGGGAGAAGTGTTCTTCGAGTTAAATGACAATTCTTGCACAAGAACAAAAGGCTCTGAAAAAGTTTAATCTGGAAAAGAGCAGAAGAGCTTCAAACCAAGGGAGGTGCTTGAAAAGCCTTCTGATGGGAATTGTGTAAAGGGCTAAAAACGTGATTACTGTGAAGATGGAGCCTGATAAATGTATTAATGGGATTATGCAATGTGGTTGACTTCAGTATTAAGGGATCAGACTCTGGATTTCCGGTCCTGCGCTTTTGCAAATACACTTTAGGATCCTGCAGGTATGAAAAAAAAAACCCATGGAAGGTTTGCATTTTAAGAAATATTTTCATTATGATTCAGCTTGCAGGCGGTTTCAAAATGCACTAAGAACTGAATTGAGTGAACTGTGGAAAGGAGGGAGTACCTTCTGAGCTGGGAAAAAGCAGCAACTACCACCTGCTTCCTTATTTTAGTGGTCGGTTTTGGCGGCAAGGCCTATGCTACTTAGATATCTATTTTTTAAAATTTAAAGCCTTTTCAGTTGTAAAGTTAGGCCTTGAAATAGATTGTGCTCAAAGTGCTGACAATTATTTGTTATTATTTATCTTTGTAAGATGCTTTTTAAGAAACCTGCAGCACTTAATGCACACGAGTGTTTATTATCGATCTCGGCATTCTCGTTATCGATCCCCATTTTCCCCATTTACAAATAGTCCCCAGATTTCTGGTTGCTTTGCTAAAATCCCAATAAATAAGACCAAGTGCCTTTTTGTCAGAAGGCCGTGGTTGTTTTATCAAAGACGAGTGCCAGGCTATTTTAGCACAGTGTAACTTTGATTTCATGAGCACTTTGTGCCCGGTATTCCCATACCTTTATGTTTTGATTCACTGCAGTTCTGCAGCCTTGTCAGCCATTGAGAGCTGTCTTCCCCATCCTCAGAATGTTCCCCAGGGATTCTGCGTGGAAGTTTCAGGATTCCAGAGGGCCTTAGGAAAAGTTCAGCTGCGCTTTCAAATGTGGCTGTGGGATGCCAGAGCTCACCCTGCCTTCACCCCTACGCTCCCTTCACTCAACAGCAGCATCTCTGTTCATCCTGGGGGCTTGACCCTGACTATCTCCAATCTCCAGCATGTTCTCCTCACTTCCCACGTGTGCTTCTTACTCACTTTCTCTATTCAGGATGCAAATGGCAGATGGTTTTCTCTTTTTTGGTTTCAAGGTCTTCTCCTTGGAGCGTTTCAGCCATTCAGCCTCTCAAACCAGTTCGCTTAATTACCTGAACGTTTTGAAACCGAAAACCTTGCAGGCCTGCTTTTATTTTGCTTAAACCGAGCCAATTTGTGGAAAATAGGCTTGAATTGAGTGATCACAAGCAGCTTTTATTACAGCATCCTCGCTATTTGCCAAAAGTCTCCAGCAGAATCACCTCTCGTTTGCTCAGTGCCTGTTTTGTTCAGAGGTCTGTTGGCTCTTACACCCCGGACTTACAGGCCCTCACTGTTACTATTTGTTCTTCCTTCTATAGCTGGAATTTAAGACTCCCTTATCAGCCAGTTCCTCAGAGTATTTCTTTTTCTCTCTGGTCGTTTTTAAAAGCTCTCTGCACACATCCAAACCCAACGGTGGGGTCTCCAGTGGACCTCTAGCACAATCCCAGCAGACCGCCTTTTACAGTCTTTTCCCAAAGTGACTTTAATCCAGAGCGATCGTTTTATGCCTGCTATCGCTTTGGATTTTTAGCAAACACAGATGATTCACTCAGCTCACAGAAAGAACCGTGGAACAATGTCCCAGAAGATTATTTAAATGGAGTTTTGAGAGTGGATTTGGGATGACCATGGGTAGTGTGCAGGCTTAAGGTCTGATTTTGGTGGGGAACTTTGACGGTTGGTGTTTCCCCCAGCTACCTGCAGACGTGTTTCCCAGCTGCCTTTACTACATGATGGTGATAATTTCTAACAGATTGTTCTCTTGACAAGGAAGAATTAGCCCTGTTTTACATTGTGGGAGCTGAACCCGGGGACAAATGGAACAGCTGGCTTAGACACACAGGTCTGTGTGAGCAGAGTCTGCGCTCCCCAGTCTTTTCAAGCACTCTCAGCAATCTGGCAGCTTGTCAAGGCCCCTCAAATTGTGTGGACTCGAGGGTGAGCTGAAGTGCTGGAGCATCGCAGCCTCGAGTCTGGTAGCCTGGTGCAACAAAGCACACGCTGAAAACGATGCTTTTGTCTTTCACCCAACTGCTTGGTTTGCAGTCACTTTTAATTTAAGTTTAGACAGTGCTGAATGCTTAATTAAAAAAAAAAACAAAAAAAAGTGCTTTTTGTAGACAAGAGTGTAATGCCCGAGCTGTGCCACAGTTACAATATGTCCGTGTTTGGGGATTATGTTATAGACAAGCAAAATGATTGTTTCTTTTTAACTTCTGTTTAAATATAGTTCAAATTATGGCATATTTAGTAGAGCAGAATAAGCTGTTGCCTGCCAGCTTTTTCATACCAGTGGTTACCAGATGTGCCTGTATTTAGAGCCCCACCATCTGTTCCAGGGAGGGGTTTGGGGCTGGTCTAGGTATTTGGATGTGTCTTCTTCCTTGGGTGTCTCTGGAAAACTTCAAAGCATCTGTGTTGAGATGAAGGGGAAACATGGTTAGCTGTAATACTCCAGGAATTCAAGGGAATTTTCCAGAAATGCAGCTGATTCCTTAGTGCAACAGGGCTTGGAAGGGGAAGGAGCCTTGAGGGAAGAGGCAGCGCTGGTATTTTGTGCTGTTACTCGGTATTGCCAAGATCCAGTCAGGGTTTTGCTTGGCTGTCACCAGGCTGAGCTCCTGCTTCCTGCTTTGGATCGTGTCTTGCTTAGGAGTCCACGAAATTTCCAGGAGTATTGCAATATGGAAGTCTCTCAATGGGATTTTTTTAGAATTATTTATGTAGCTAAATTATATTTAGGTATGCTGTAGATAATTTCTTGTGATGCTGGATTGGTGTGGAATTACTGTGAGCTGTTGCAGAGCAAGAAGAAGGAAATGCCCTGTACCTTTACCTGCTCCCACCATGTCCAGCTCCACCTAACCCAGGAGTGACCCATCACTGAAATTCATTTGTTGTCATTTTGGGGATGGGGAAGACCATGTTTTGGTCAACAAATTGCTTATGAAAAATACTCACCTAGTGCAAGTAACAGCCTTTGGTTGATGGTGATCTGGGACACAGCGGGAGGTGAGAAAGCTACATGTGTCACTGCCCATCCAGAATCTCCTGGTTTATTTGTCACCACTGTCCTCATCTCTCAGAATTTACATAATTATTGCTGAAATAGGAAAATTAGCCTTTTGGTAGAGGTTCTTGTGAAGAAAAGAACATAGTGTGGTTATGTGGTGGTTTATAAACAAAACATCGTAGTAATGGGGTTGGAGCAAGATGATCTTTAAGGTCCCTTACAACCCAAACCACTCTGTGATTCAATGAAAATACAGTCAATTAATTAATTAATTTACCTAGAATGTTTGTCTCTATGTGGTGGTGCAACTCGGCATATTCAGAGTGTGATCCATAATACTCCACCCCTAAAAAGCCCCTTCTTGCACCATGATTTTTCTTCTTCAAAGCCAGGTAAAATAAAAACAGTAACTGTGCCCTCATGAAAAAGGCAACAGGCGTTTCTTTTGCTCATCCCATTCAAGCACCAGGCAGTGGTCTTGCCAAAAGCTTCCCCTGCTTTTAGAAGCTTATTTTCTTTTGCCCCCAGGAACTGGTTCCTCTGTGGAGGATGCTGAGAGTTCATTGTGTTTGCTCTTTGGATCCCAGCTGGGGCTGCACCGAGTCCAAAGCGGAATTAGGATTTGGGAGGGGAAAGCCTTTATGTCTGTGTGTCCATTCCTGTGCTGACTTTTCCTTTCCTAGGCCTGATACTGCCCCTGGGTGTTTGATTTCATGTTCCAGCCCTTGCCAGGCTTTATGGCCAGCAGTGGGGCATATTGTTACAATACTCCTCGTGCCCATGGGGTCTTCAAAGGGTTTTATTTAACTGTACTGAGATGCCTTTACCTACCCCTGAAATGCAACTACTTAAGCTGCAGAGCCTGACAGCTGCTCCAACAGCAGGAGCACGAGCAGGCCGCTGCTTTTATGTCATAAATTAAGGGAAGAAAAAAAAAATTTCCATATCCATTAAAAAACTGCAGGGAAAATGTAAATTGTCAGAATATAATTACCTAAACTGGAGTTTGGCCAGCATTCCAGATTAACATTTCCTCTGGTGAAGCCATGGGATACCTGATGGCCAAAAGCAGTCGGAGTCTCAGCAGGATTAAAAATTGAGCTTTGCTGTGTAGTCATTCCATAGTGGCTGAGAGATGTAGATAATCTATTTAGCACCTACAGCACCCTGGGGCTAAAAAGTGGCTGAATCCTATGAAATCCGATAGGAGTGTCTGAGGTTAAGAGTGCGGTCTGAAAACGTTCCATGGAACTTGTAAAATCTTCAGATGGTCCGACCTTGGTGCCGTCTCCTGTGGAAGGGAGGAGAAAGAGATGAAAAGAGATGTACCGAAAGGATTGCGGCAGGGAAAAGATGGAAGCTCTGGGTCCTCCCCCTCCCGTCGTTGTTCCATGTTTTTCTGAGGTTATTTTAGGCCATGGAAGTCTGCCATGGAAATGTGCATTGGCTGGCTCTGAAACTCCTTAGTACCTGCTTGCAGTGATTCAATGTAATTTAGAGCAGATTGGAAACACCAGGATGCAAGACTTGCTTAGGATGAAGCGGGATGAGGAAGAGGGAATGTGGTGCAGGTAAGGAAAAGAGAAATGTGGGGGCCATTTGAGTGGAGAGAAGGACACAAAGATGTGATGGAATTCACTGTGTTCAGCTGCAGCTGCCAAGTGGAGAGTAACTTGAAAGGTAATAAAAGGGAGGTTCCCAGCATGAAATGATACAGAGTTGTCTGAAGAAGTGCTTCTGAGAGCAAAATCCCAGACTGGTTTGGGGTGTAAGGGACTTTAAAGATCATCAAGTCCCACCCCTGCCATGGGCAGGGACACCTTCTGCTATCCCAGGTTGCTCCAACCTGGCCTTGGACACCTCCAGGGATCCAGGGGCAGCCACAACTTCTCTGGGAATTCTATTCCAGGGCCTCTCCACCCTCACAGGGAAAAAATTTCTTCCTAAAGGTCTAACAGAAGGCCAGGATCTGAGCTGTGGCTGTTTTTTAGGTGGCTTTGCTTTGCACCTGCACATTTCCATGCAGCAGGATTCATGTTTTTAGTCCTCTACCCTCTGTCAGCTTCAACTCAAGGTCACCATGGAGTTTCAAAGTCTCTAACAGGACTGGCACTGTGAATTGAGTTTGTTCCTTTGGGAAAACAGGTTTGGAAGCTGATAGGAGTGAAAGGCTTCTCTTTGCCAGGAAAGTGTCGGGCAACTTTATCTGCAATTTTTTTTCTTGTTTAAACTATTATTAATCATAGGTTATGGACTCTGCCCTTTATGATCCATTTCTGACATGTATATGAGAAAACAAAAGCCCAGATGACAGAAAAGGTGAGGAATGAGGGCATTTGAATGCAATAATTTTTCTTTTGGGATAAACAGAAGGCAGCAGAGCAGTGGATTTTTCACTTGGTGGAAGGGAAGCTGAAAACTCCTTTTTAATTCCAATTCCTATAGAGTAAGAAGGAGAAACACACAGAGAAGGGGATTAAATCCGAAGGTGTTTCTGTCAGTGTAATCTGTAAGAGCCTTGATAGCGCTTCCTGAAAGGGAGACTTTGCCAGACCGGCTGCGGATCCTGACAGTTTGCTTTCTTTTGGGAGCTGGCAGAAGAATTGTTCTCCTGAGTTGTCCCCAAAGTGCACAATCTCCCCTGGTGTTTTTTCCTCAGTGAGGACCTGAAGGGAACGATTTCCTCATGCAGAGCTCCAGGTAGATCAGGGTGGAATACAAAACCCCCGAGCCGTGGCACAGTGGGAACAGATGTGTGTGGTAGGACAACGTGGGTGTGTTCACTGATTCGAATGTTAATTTTGTCTTCATACTGTGCGATCGTCATAGTCTTTTTTTAATTTTTGCTCTGGTAAAATATGAAAAGTTTCGTTTCTTTGAGCTTTTGAACCTGCAGTACCTATTCCTGCCCTTCCATACAGCACACATTCCCTGCAGCGAGATTGGACTTTGTATTGCTTATCAAAGGGCAAACTGTGCCCCTGCCTCAGTCCTCAGTGGTTTTTCATATCTGAATAAAAGTTAGTTTCTCCTTGCATTTTTTTACACATGTGTAAATGACTGTTGAAAAGTGCAGAGTGATGGAAAAGTGGTTTTTTGCCGTTTTGAAGTGCTCATGTTTTATTAAAGCTGAGATTCCCGGAGCTTTGTGGCCAGAAGCACACCACCCTCTTTACTGCTGGAGATAAACCTCCATTACTTCATGTGAAAATTCCCTCAAAGTTATCAGATTGTGTGTTTTGGGGTGGGATTTGATTCCCATGGATATGAATGCCTTTCATGGAGCTCCTGATACATAAAATTAGAGTGCATAAACAGAGGACTGAACCTGTGTGACGTGGCTTTGTTGTGAGAAGATGCTGGCACTGTTACTTGCCTTTTCCCCTCTCGTTTATTTCTTCATTGCTTTTTTTTCTGTCTTTCGGTTCAGTTGCCATCTGTTGCATTCTATGTTTGGTACTTGTCTCTGATTTCCACATAGCTCCTCTGACTTAACAACATTTAACCACTGAAGCTGTTCACGCCAACCCTCCAGCTTGGATCTGGATGTTATTTTGTAACAAACTCCAAACCATTGTGGATTTTAGTATCTGCTGATCAGTTTCCCACAATTGATTCCAAAGGATCTAACAATACAGTTGTTATCCTAACTCCTTTTACCAGGGGGCACCTGGACGTCTCTCAGGGGGTCAGTGGCAACCATTGTGTCCACATCTTTATAGGGCAGCGGCATGAATGAGCTCCATGGTGGCATCCTCATGGGGTTCTTGCACGATACACAGCACTGTATGGACCAACTGAGTGCAATGGGGACATTCTGACAGGGTTTTAAGGGAACACATAGGGTTTCTTGCCCACAGGGCTGAGCTCGGGCTGCTCCTTCGAGGGAGCGTCGGGCACTGACAACATGGCGGCTCCTCCATGAGGGGAGCGGAGGGTGTGAGGGACGGGGGGCGCGTGCCTGCCTTTTAGGCGGGAAAAAGCGCTCGGGCGCGGCGCGCGTGCGCAGTGGAGGGAGCCGAGCTGGGGGCGCTTCGGCTGTTCCCGGAAGGTTCCGGAGGCGAGAGTCTCGTTGTTCCCCGCCCTCAACCCTTCGGGTATCTCCGCCCCCGCTTCGCCTATCTCCGCCCCCGCTTCGGTTATCTCCGCCCCCCTTCGTTAAGTTCCGCCGCCACTTCGGCAACTTCCGCCGGTTCGGTCGGAAATGGCCGAAGACGTGCGAGACCCAGCGGTTTAAGGGGAGAAGACCGGCCGGCTTCTCGGAATAAACCAACTGTGTTCCGACCCTGGGGGGGGGGGAGCAGGGGAGGCGGAGGAGCGGGAAGAAGAGGCAGCGGCTATGGCTCCCCCCCCAGCCACTCGCGGCTCCGCCGGGAGGGCGAAGTGAGGGCGCCGAGAGGTAGGAGCGGATCGTACCACGCATGGGGAGAGGGGGAGGGAGGTGGAGAGCGGTAACACCCCCCGGAACCCCCCCGCGGCAGCCCGTGGGGCCGGGTAAGGCGGGAATGGTACAGTCCGGGGGAAGCCCCCTGGTGCGGTGGCGTGGGGGGGCTCGGCTGGGGCGTCCCTGAGGGGCAGAAGCGGGGCGCGGGGTCGCTGAGGGCCGGGTAACTGTGAGCGAGGGTCTCTCAAGCTGGGGGTGCTGCCAGAGGGTCCTTTAGACTGGGGGCTGTGAGCGCGGGTCCCTCAAGGTGGGGGAGCGGTGAAAAGATTCCTCGGGCTGGGGGGGGCTGTGAGCGGTGGTCCCTGAGGCTGGGGGGGGATCTGAGGGGTCCCTCAGGGCTGGGGAGAGCTGTCAGCAGGGATCCCTCAGGGCTGGGGCCACGGTGGGGAGAGGTTCTTGAGGGGTGAGGGATCTGTGAGGGGCTCCTTCAGGGATGGGGGTTTGTGAAGGGGTCGCTCAGGGGTGAAGATTTGTGAGGCGGTTGCTCAGGGCTGGCTGTTCCTTCACGGCTGATAAGGCTGTGAAGGGGGTCTCTCACCTCACCGTGAGAAGCATTTTGGGGATGTCACACTGCAAGGGGGGACTCCCACAAGTCTGGGGGTGTCCCTCAGGGCTGGGGTTGCTTTGACACGGTCCCTTACAGCATGAGGGGCGTTGTGGGGGTCTCACAGAGTGAGGGACACTGCGGAGGGGTGGGGACCTCATGGCGGGAAGGCTGTGATGGCAGGTGATGCTCAGGTGCTGCTGACAGGCACAGCCTTCTTGCCTGTCCTGCATCCATCCAGGGTTTTGAGACCCCCTTGTCCCGCCTGTGGATTTCGGGAGCGTTTCAGCAGCCGTCACCTCTCCCCTGGCGAGTGCAGCCCTGTTCTCCCACTCCGAGGCAGTGCCTGAGTTGTGGTCCCTGTGGTTCTTGCTGGGGTTCAGCCTTGTGAAGTGGTGAGGACAGCAAGGAGGAGGCTGCCCTGGCTCTGGGCTGGTATTGCACTCCTATGAGTTACTTGCGGAAGTTGAGGTTCGTGTTATTCTTTTTTTTCCCAGCTGTTTTCCCCACATGAGGTCTCTTCTTGCTCAAAAAACATCAGGGTCTTTCCAGTACCAAAAATCGTACCAGTGTGGTGATAATAATTTGATGCCAACAGCCAAATGCCCCATTACACTGGTCCTAACCCAAACAATTTGGAGCCTGAAGGGGCTGGAAATGGTTCAAGCCATATTAAGGATTCACAGAGATGCTGAGAAGCACTTTAGATACACTGTTCTGTTGCTGTGTGTGTGCCTTAAATCCAAGCACTGAGTGCCTCAGTGACCAGTTTGTGACCTTTTGCTGCCTTTGTGTGAGTCTGATAGATTGCATGTGTTAATATGATACGATAACTTGGCTTTAAAATGTCTGGGTTTCTTGTGCTGCAATGCTCACATGTGTGTGAGGGAGATTAAATAACTTTGTTTCCTGAGAGGAGTGTCACATGCAGCTGATTATCTCAGATATTTCTGTTCTCATGGAGAAATCTATGATATCCAAGATAGTAACATCTTGGAACGTGGGTTGTCGGGTTTTATCAAGTACTGAGTAATCTTAAGCTCGTTTCTATGCAGGAATAGCACCAGAAATGAACCACAGTCTGATTATGTGATGATGGGGAGAGAGATTCATCTCCCCCTGACAAATCCCTTAACATCATGTACCATCTGAGAACCGAGTTGTTACATGCAGTGTTATCTGTATCCACTCAGGGCTTTTGGATGCCTCTTCTTTTCCATTCCTGGTTCCAGAAGTGGGAGTTTGCATGGGTTCAGCTCACTGTTCAGGGATTCTGGAGCAGGGGTAATTGGCTGTCCTCATTGACCAGATTTTTCCAGCAGTCAGCTGTGTACAGACAGTTCTTGAACTTCTTGATGCCTTGTTGCAGAAGGGAAGTCCAAAGCAGTTTTCTGGAATTCTCTGATTTTTCAAGTGGGGACTGTTAGCTCTCATATTTGTTTAAACGTGATGATGGATTTTTGGCAGTTGTCAAGTCAGAGCAAAAGCAGCAAATACAGGAAACAAGAAAAACATGATTGTTGAATTATCTTCACTTAGACTGTGTCTCAGTGATACACAGCAAAATTGGAGGGTGGTTTGTGGACTGTTCAGATGGGTTGGGAAAGATCATCATCTTCATCTTCCCTTGGATATTTGTGGATCTCTGGGACTGTTTAGCTGATGAGTGGGATGTTGTTGATGCATTCCCAAGTTTTGTTTGCCTATGGGGAGCCAGAGCCCTTTGTGACAGCTTGCTTTCTGTGACTATTAATTCTTGCAATGCCACAACACCTTCAGCTTAAGATAATAAGAGTTGGCTTCTCTTCTTCTGACCATGTGTATTTTGTGTGTATTTGTCCCTTTTTCCTTCCAGTCTTTGTTGCCTGATTTTTACCCCTTGCTCTTTGACTGCTATCACCTCTCCCAGCTGCCTTGCCTGTTTTCCCAGGGCATTCCTCCTGCTGCCCACAGTAATGTTTTCACCAGGCTGGGAATTGCACATAAACCACAGATGTTACCTGTTTGATGCCAAGATCATGGCAGCCCATCGTGAATTGGTTTCTGGTCCAGAGATAATTTTTCTGCTTTGGAAACCCCATAGAAACAGTGAACTGGGAGGGACCTCGTGGTCATTGGCTCCTGCCTCTTCATCACCAGAGATTTTTCCTGTGATCTGTGCTAAATACCTCTGGGTTTTTGAGAAAGTACAGACCAAACATTTTGAAGCATCTCCTAACGCTGGGATTTTAACTTGCACTGGAGTATTTTGTGTTGCTTGTAAACAAGTGCAACCTAGAGTGGGATTCCTATGTCTTAACCACCCAACAAGCAAAAAATGGGGTTTTCTTTGTTGGTTTTTATGTGAAAAAGGCAATTGTAACTCGTAGGCAAGTTTAGATACTCTGTGCTGAAAACACGTGTATTTCCACTCCTGTGTGACTTGGCAGTGGGGAAATCATTCCCATGGGACTTGGGGGACACAGCTGGGACCGCCAGTTGTCTCTTACAACCCGTGCTGACACAGGCTGTGCTTGCTGGGCTAAAGCTAGCACGAGTATGAGCTGCACTTGTGTGGCTGCAATTTAGACATATCCTCAAAAGCAGAGTTTTCTTCTCGGAGAGCACTTGAAAGTGCTGTTTACTGGGGCTTGTCGTGGTTGAGTTTGGCTCCTGCAGCGCAGCCAGCTGTTTGTCACATGCAAATCATGGTGGTGGATGCTGCCTGAGAAGAGGTGCAAACCAGTTTGAGGTTTTGGGGTTTGTTTAGGAAGGAGAAAGAAGCATGTGCAGCTCTGTGGCTTGCAGCTCATCGATCCCCAGGCAGCCTGGGCGTAGGAAGCCTCAAGCGCTGGCCCACCAGGTAAATTGGTGTTATTACAGCACTTGCAGGGCCAGTTTTGAAGTGCAAATTGAAATCCCGTTTCTGTGAAGTCATTGCTGTTTGTTAATTGATGCCTGTTACCGGCAGGAGCAGTTTAGAGGTCTGACTAATCCATCTGGGATGAAAGAGGGCAGGTTTAGGTTAGATTTTAGGAAGGAATTCTTCCCTGGGAGGGTGATGAGAGCCTGGCACAGCGTGCCAAGGGAAGCTGTGGCTGCCCCATCCCTGAAGGCATCCAAGGCCGGGTTGGACAGGGCTTGGAGCAGCCTGGGATGGTGGAAGGTGTCCCTGCCCATGGCAGGGGGTGGAATGGGATGAGCTTTTAGGTCTCTTCCAACACAAACCGTTCTGGGATTTGATGATCTGTCCCTGCTAATTGGTCGTAAATGGATAATGGTTTCTCGGGGCTATGTTGACATAACCAATAACACTACAGAGTGACCTGTCCCTCATGGATAAAATCGAGTGAAATACAGAAAATTGAGACTTACAAATTAATCAAATCAATCCTTTCTGTTTTTTAGGAGTAGAACAGAACCCTAAACCTCCAAACCAGCAGTTAATCTGTAGCCGCTAATGGACATAAGGAGTATTCTTAACAAGTCTCAGAATTTCTGCTCTTACATTCAGTTTCTGAAATTGCTGGAATCTTCTGCCTGGAGCAGAGGAGTTGTGTTTTCTCTGCTATTCTCTGCCCTCCCCTTTCCCCATGAATTTTGGTACATTAAGAAAATGTGTCATTTTTCTAATGCAAATGCCTGCCGGAGAGTAGTATCAGAACATGGGATTAACCCATGGTGTCTAAGAAACACTGATAGAAAATGTTAATAACATTTCCCAGTGCATAAGTAATATTTTTATTCTTCTACTTTATGCAGTGTCCAGCTGCTTGGTCTTTTACCTGTCTTGTCTCATAAAATGCTTTATTTTATGGTTCAAAATACTTCCAGGTATTTTCATCTGACTTCAGTCTTAGGGACAGTGACAGTGCAGGTAGCCTGAGGTTTGTTTTCTTTCCTGTTGTGTTTTGGTACCAGCATGGCCTCAAGTGTGGATTTCAAAACCTGCCTCTGGGTGAGTTCTCTTCCTGTTAGTGCTGTCCTTCAGTGTAACAAAGGCATCTCAAATCTGTGCCATAACATTGGGCATTGACAGATTCATCTGGAAGTGAGTTCTGTTTGTGTGAAGGCCCCAATGCCACGGTGCAGGAAATGCATTCCTCTGCGCGTGTGTTGCCCTCCTCAAGGAGCACTTCTTGACAGGTTGGGAACTTTGTAAACCCAGTCAAAGACATGATAAAGTCAAGCTTGGACACTTAATGTGGCAATTGGCTTCTCTGCTTATAAAAGCAATACAGTTAAAACCATCCAACAATCCTCCATTATGTTGTCTCATTAACACATTTCCATTTCCAACGTGAAGAGAAGCTTTCCTTTTCCCCATCCTATGTGCACCCCACCTTCTGGGCCTGGGTTTGGTGGAATTGAGCACGTCACTGAACGTGGGAAAGGCTTCTTTATCTTTTCCACCCGTGATCCAGTGCCTCCGCATCGTATGTAACGCAGCAGCACATCGGGCTGGGATTCGTACACGTCTTTTAGTGTTTCTATTACGGGCACGAGGAAGTCATTATGCTGCAGGTCTGCTCTGTGTAGGCACTTAGTGGGAAGTGATGTGTTCTGGATTGTGTTGGTGTGGAGTGGAGGATATGCTGTGGAGTACTGCTGACATGCAGATGATGCCTGGAAAAGGTTGGCATGGAAGCGTTGGTGCTTGTGATGAGAAGAAGCTGCCAAAAAAGTGGGGAGTTTTGGAGTTGAGAGCAGAGCCTGAATATTTAGAGCAATGCTGTGAACCTCTTTCTAAGGGGTCTGTAAAGTCTAAGCAGAGCTGTCCTGAATTCCCTACCAGAGCCTTTCTGTCTGCAGGGAAACTTGTGAGGGTCTGCAAGTAAAATAGGTTAGAAACCTTCGATATAAGTGCAGTAGGGACATCAAAGCTGTGATGTGTAACCAGCAGCAGGGCAGATGTCAGGACAGTGTGATCCTGTCTTCCTCATTTAGAGGTAATTTGCTGGCCACGTGATACAGGAGCCAGTTGACTCCCAGAAATGCATTGTGCATCTAATAATACATGTCAGGGAATAGGTTAGCATCGTTTTCAGATAATTAATAAAGATACCATAGCAAATAGGAAGGAAAAAAACCAACCCCTGCATTGTGTAGCTAAGATATTTCTTTCCTTAGGCATCTCTCCTGGGAAGATCTTGGTGCTTGTAAATGAATCTGCCGCCTACCTTGTGTACCTTCATTTTAATGTGGGGATTGAGGAGGAGCCGGCTATCGGAAAATCAGCCAGAGATGGATGCCTTGGAAAGGTGCCATTAATTACTGTGATGTCTGACAATTAGCTCTTAAACCTTTTCTTGCAAAGTTCTCAACGGTGCATCCTGAAACCAAAACAAGGACCTGGAGAAAGGGGAGAACTGTCCTTGTAATGATCTTTAGGGTGGTTGTTAAACTCTCCTTGTAATGATCTTTAGGGTGGTTGTTAAACCACCCTAAGGTGGAGTCGATTCTGCCATGGTTCTCTTCCAGGAGAGCAGATCAGATCTGATGAACCCTGAAGCATTTTGGTGTTTTGCTGCTGGGCTCTGTCGTAGTCCAAAAACTTCTTACGCTTCTTACCTTTAAAGCAGTTTTGAGGCTGCCTTTCTTCACGGGGAAAGCTGTAAATCAGTAACATCTACAAAATGTCATTGCTGATGTTAATTTGAGAATTTTAAACAAAAATCAAGATGAAATAAAAAAAGATTGAAAGAAATCTTGCAGTTGGTTTCTCGCATTTGCCTCAGGGTCTTCTGACTCTGTTTTTACTTTGTGGCGATGATGAATAGCACCAAGCCTTTTGCAAATGTCTCAAGGGTGTAGTTAGTTAGGAGTAACGATTGAGCTGGAGCTGGGAAGTATCTCAAGGTTTTTGTACAGAAGCTGATTTCCCCCCACCCCTCAGGGATCGGACCCGCTCTTTCTGTGGAAATGACTTTTATGTTGCTGGGACAATGATGATTTTGATTAGAAAAGCCAAGCTACAGAATTATTTCTCCCTTGTCAAACAAGATGTTGGGGAAGATGTTTTTGCATCTGCTGAGTGTTTTCCTGAGCTTGTGTTTCGGATGACATTGCTCAGGTGGTGATGCCAGGAGCATCTTCAGGGATAGTTACACCAGCATGACCCAGGCTTTGCACTGACTTGTGTCTCTGTATAATTCCACTGCCTTGGAAGGAGTGACCTGGAATCTGCAGACAGATCTGGCGTCTGTTTCCATGTGCATCTCTGATCTGTGCTGCGTGTGCCGACACGCGAGCCCTGGGTTACAGCAGCTCTCTCCGGGACCGAAAGTGGCAGCTGTTTGACAAATGCAATGGAGCGAGTGTTATAAAAAGAACCAAAGCGAATTTCCTCTTCTCAAAACTGATTAAAGCAGGAGCAGTACTGGGAATGTTTCTTAAGAGCTCTGTGTTCCTTTGCAGGGGAGTCTCACTTGGACACTTTGCTGTCCCTGTACCTATTCTTAGCCTGTTTACCAAAAGCTGTTGTGTGTGCATCGAGACCTCCTGTTCAGGCTGTTTGTGTGTTTATGTGGAGCCTTTTGAGGAGAGAGAGGATTATATCCAAGCTTTTCTGTCACCTCCTCCTGCTTCTGTGCTTTTTAACTACTCAGGAAATGCAGGTTAACGTTTCCATAGTATCTGAGTGTATCACAGCGTGTCTGTGATGCAGGGAAGTACTACATGGTACTTGTTGACACTGACCTTTGAATTTGAGATTTTTGACATGGTTGAACTGATTTCATAGCGTGCTGCTGGAAGGGGTGGCCCTGATCCCTCTCCCTCTCTCAGCTCTGCAGTCCCTGTATATCCTATGATGCCTCAGTGAAGTGATTCAGTTTGAAAATCCAACAGCAAACTGTTCGCTTGAGGGATTTTTGGTAGGAGGTGGGGAGTCCCACTGAGCAGTAGGGAGCACTAGGCAAGGGCTGGTGCCCTGGGAGGTTTCATGCCTTGGGGGTGTCCTTGGAGGGGATCAGAGAATAATTTAGATTGGAAAAGCCCTTTGAGATCATGGAGTCCAGCCATCCTCCAGCACGCAAGACCACCACTAACCCATGTCCCCAGGTTCCACATCCACATGGATTTTAAATCCATCCAGCTGTGCCAGGGCTGAACAACTCCTTAAGTGAAGTAATTCCTCTTATATTCAACCTGAACCTCCCCTAGTACAGCTTGAGGCCATTTCCTCTCCTCCTGTCCCTGTTCCCTGGGAGCAGAGCCCAACAACCCGGCTGCTCCCTCCTGTCAGGGAGTTGTGCAGAGCCACAAGGTCCCCCCTGATCCTCCTTTTCTCCAGGCTGAGCCCCTTTCCCAGCTCCCTCAGCCTCTCCTGGTGCTCCAGCCCCTTCCCCAGCTCCATTCCCTTCCCTGCACTTGCTCCAGCCTCTCCAGGTTTCTCTGTCAGGAGGGTCCCAGAGCTGTCCCCAGCACTGGAGGTGCCCCAGCAGTGCCAGCACAGGGGACAGGCATTTCCCTGGCCCTGCTGCCACCCCAGAGCTGGGACAGCCCAGGTGCCATTGGCCTTTTTGCCCACCTATGAGCCACCTCCCACAGATCCTTTTCCACCCAGCAGCTTTCCAGCCCCTTCCCCGGCAGTGACCAGAGTGACTGAACATGGCAGAACCATGGGCAGGTGAGAAATGGGCAGTGGGACAGTGACAAAGCCACTCTGCTGTGTCAGGGAGCTGCCCCACCACCCTTTTATCTTCCCTGCAGCCCCAGGGTGTGCTCAGGACCAAGGAGGGTGATTTAATGAAGCGCAGGGACTCTTTCTAAATGAACACGCTGAATGGACAAGAATAGTTGGCTGTTGTATATGACTGTGAAGGTCACCAGAATCAGATGCTCATTTTTCAGCTCCTCGTTGCTGCTGGGTGCAGCAGAGCTTTGTGCTGACACAGGCAGTTCCTCTCAATGGGGCTGGAGTGGCACTGAAAGAAGAAAATGCCACGTTTTGAAGGCTCTTGGTAGCGAGACAACTGGAAAAATCTGTATTGGGTACAAATTTTTCAGACTTTGGGGCTTCTTTTTATTGCCTGTTTTTTTTTTTTCTATTCTGAGGCCCTCTTGCTATGACTTCTGCTTTCTGTTACGAGAAGTTAAATTAATAATCTCCCTTACTTCCCATCCTTGGGAAGAAATGTCTTCTTCCTGGCCCAAGCTGAGCTGCAGATGAGACCTGGTTTTGGGAACTGTGTTATGCAAAAGCAGAGGGGGAAGAAGAGGAAAGAGTTTTCTATTCTCTTTGAAACACAGTTTTAATGGTTCCTTGGTACTCATGTAATTATTTAATCGACTGCATGATCCCTGGGATTATTATTCTTTCCAGGTAATAACTGGAGCAGTGAAGTTATGTTGTAAATTAAAAAAAAAAAGGCATATGTTATTTGCAGTACTGCATTTTAGTAATTGTTTGCAATGACCTTTTGGAATCTCAGAGAGAAAATTTGTTTGCTTGACTTTCTCCCAGATCAGCTCCTAGCAATCTCGATATAGAGAAAAATTGAGTTGTTTTGGGTTTTTTAATTACATTCTGACAGCAAAGCCTGTTTTTCTGTGTGTGTTGCACTTGTGGCTTTTTTAAAGGTTAAGTTCTATTTTGATAGGACTTCCACAGATGTAGTTTTCTGAAACTTTTTGGTTTGGTTGTTTGCTTGGGTTTTTTTTTAAGCCAGAGTTGCTTATTCTGGGTATTATCACAAAATAAATCTTTATTTATTTCTTTCTTAATCTAAGAAGAAAATTCACACTGTATTTTTGAATGTCTAGAGGTGTGATGATGAAAGGCCTGTGGGTTTCTTGTTGGTTTTATTTGTGGTGTTTTGTTTGATTTTGTATTATTTATGTGGGGTTTTTTGTTTTTCCTCCCATTTTTTAGCTTTAGAGATTTCAATGTGATTAGATCATAGAATCTTGCCAGGTTTAGGGAAAGAAAAAACAATTTTTTTTTTTAACAAAGTTTTAGCAGAGCTCTTGGGAAATCTGGTTCCTTGATGTCAGTGGGTTGTGGTCACAGCTCACTGTGGGTTTGGTTTGTAAGAAAATGTCCAATATCTGAGGGTCTTACCCCACACCAACTCTGTCTCTGTGAAACCTGCTCTTCTCAGGGATGAAACCAATGGTTCTTTATTTTTCCCTTTCAAAAATTCTGGCGTTTTTCCACTTTAAAATCTGACAACTCCTGAGAGCGAAGGGTCAGAAAAACACATTGTGTGAAATCTCTCAGCATTCAAGTAGGAGTTTTCACATGAGAGCCCATTGCTCTGTGTGTTTTCTGAAGCTGCACTTGGAGAGGCTGTGAGAGTCTGGTCCTTCAAACACACCGAAGAAAACTCTGTGAAAACCATGCCAAGGAGCAGGTGCTGCAGAATTCAGGTTTTGCCAAGTTTGGAGAGAATTGCACTGATGGAGATCCGCGTCTCTCGAGGGAAAATAAGTCTCCAAAATGAGTGTCCAAGCTGGAGCAAGACAACAGATGCCAAAAATATGTCCAGTAGCTGAGTCTGCAGCTGAGGCAGTTTCCCTTCCTCTCAGTCTGATCCCTCAAGGCAGTTTGGTGTCCAGAAGGAGTGAAACCTGGAATTGTTTCCATAGGGGACAGAAAGGAGTGCAAGAATCAAATGGGACCCAGCCACAGTGATCTGGAGCTGAGTGAGCAGCAGCCTGTGCCATTTCAGCTTCTTCATCAGGCTGGTTTTGCACATCCCAACTTGAAAAAGGAGGCTTTTCATCCTTGGATCTGAATAGACAAACCTGAGGGGCTCCATATTTCCTGCTAAATTCCAGATAAGATCTTCTACTGTTTGAACTTGCAAAGAAGTTTAGGTGTGTGCTTCCCTGCTCGCAGGGTTCCTGCAAAAAAACTTGATCCACCCCTTCATTTAGTTAAGTCTGTTTGGAATGAACAATGTTCCTCAAGCTGTGAATACAAGAATGGTTTAGCTTTAAAAAAAAAAAAATAAAAAAAATAAACCCTCCCCTGCAAACAGATGATGTAATGCCCAAGTGCCATGTTTAAACAGTAGCTAATTTGCCAGGGGATAAACCAGGGTGAAATCTGTCAGGCTTTCTAATTTCCCACATTCACCAGAGCTTTGTTCTTTTTGCTTTCAAATGCAGGGTACGTTTGTGTGTCCACACTTTGTGTGGTTTCCTTCAGCTTTTGCAGCCAAAGAGTTTGTCCAGGGGCAAGAGAAAATGTTGCTGTAAACCTTTTGTTGCTATAAACCTTGATATGCATCTTTTTGTTTTTAACTTTTCCTTTGTGACCGAATTAAAATCCTGAGCCATTCCTTTGATGAGCTGCAGCACCAGGTTTATTCTGAATTTTGATTTTGACTCTTTGTACTTTCCTTTGGCCAAGCACGATTCACTCCCTACAAAGTCCCCGGGGCGCTGCTGGGTGGGAGACTCCGTGTTCTGCAGCTGGTTTGGGCTGCCTGTGAGTTGTTTACTCGGTGTTTGGACTCTCCTCTTCCAGCCAGTTTTGTACAAAACAAGGAACACTTAGTTTTCACACATTAAAAAAAAAAAAAAATTACGAACAGCTTTCTCTGCTGGTGGCAGCTCTGATCTGTGTAATGCTTCGTGTCTGCTGACAGGAGGGGACTTTGGCTGGTTGTGAAAGAGGGAGGTTTGGATCAACACTCCCCTCCTCCTCCCTGGGATGGTCTGTTTATTGGAATTTTTCACTGACCTATTCCTTTAATCCTCAGTTTTGGCACCATTTCCCAGGGCTGGTGTAAGCACAGGGCTTTGCCAGCCAGCAGGATGAACCAGGACACACAACAGGGTTAGAGAGATCCAGGAGCTGCAGTGCCTGCCTGTGCCGATGGAGGAGGGAAGATGTGACGTGAGAAATTGAAGTGACAGTTACAGAAATTGCTTCCATCTTCTCTGGCTTTTTATATCGAAAAGCAAAAAAATGCCCATCTTCATCTTAAAATCTGCCATGCTCAGGGGTAAAGCTGTTTCTTGGGGATGTCATTAACCAGCTTGGCATGAGGGGTGGTTTCAGCAGTTTTTCTTCCTCTAAGCAGCGCTGGCAGAAAGCTCCGTGGGTGACTTGTGCTGACGCTGCTCTGGGTCCGGAGCTGTTGCTCTGGAAAACAGCACTTGGGGAGGGATCACATCTGGAGCTGACTCACAGCATCCAGATCTGCTGGGATCTGCTGCTTTCAAACAGCTGGATTGCAGGAGCTCACCAAAATCGTGTGAGGGGTGGCAAGCTGAGGGGCTGTCCTGCAGCTGACGGTTTATTTTTGCCGTGGTTGAAAAGTAAGAGTGGTGGGCCACTTGCAGTTTATGGTGAAGTTGTGCTCACTCTGTTTTGTTTATTATAATTTTAGTTCCCACACTTTGCTTGCTGGTTTGACTCCTTCCTCTTTGGCATTGTTTTCACATAAATCCTTCTCAGAATTTCCCTGGTCCCTGCCAGCTGTGGAGCAGCTGGGAAGATCCCAGAAAACACGAACTGCTCTGAAGGACTGCTCAGAAGGCCATGGAGCCTGGATTTATCTGGAGCTCCTCGGATGGGCTGCACCACCCCATCTCCTGCAGCGGTGGGGATGCGTTAAGGAGCTGCGGGCTGCGCACAAGCAGCCTTTTGTTTGCTCGCCTTAGCAACCCTGCCTCTCTGAAAGCTGAGATGTTCTCACTCCCGCAGTGCTGTTCCCTGGAATGCTGCTTGTTTCTCAGGAAGCAGGCCTGGATTTGGAGGGCTGATCTCAGAAAACTGGGCCTTCTATCCCTAAAACCCTTTTTTTTTTTTTTTTTTTTTTTTTGTGACAGAAGATCTCTAGCCAAAAGAACTCTGGTTATCCTGTGTTTTTCCCCCAAGCAGTGTGTCCTGCTAACTCTCATTCTCTGCTAGATCTGTTCTGATGCGCCTGATGTGCTGAATTTAAATAAATTGTAGTCTTTGCTAAATATCTGTCAAATATTGACTTAGTCTGTAGGGTGAGCTGACTAAGCTGAAATTAATGGTGTAATTCCAGCTTGTTTGGCACAGGTGTGAAGGCAGTTTCATTGCAGATGGTAGAGGAAATTAAGATCTTGACTCCATCTCAAGGGGAGGAAAGAGAAGCCTTGGGCTTATATGGCAGGAAAGAAAGACTTGGTGGAGACATAGAGGGGGGTGTTTGTGAAGATATTGAGGGTGATAAAAACTCCTCTTAATGAGTGAGGTCATAACAACAACTTGATTTTTGTCTTAACTGTGCGCTATTACAGATGCCATGAAATGATCTCCTACATTCTGGTCCCTTGCCATACCCCTGGGATAATTTTTCTAAATCTGTTGAAAATGAGATCCAAAAAAAAAGAGACAATCTGGCTGGTTGAGGTTTTGGCACAGATCAGCAGCCTCAGTGCTGGTATCTGCTGGCTTTGTGTCTTCACCCTCTGCAGGTGAACAACTCCACATGTTCCCAACGTGCTGCTGCAAAATGACAAAGCCCTGACACCTTCAAGCAGGAAAATGGAGATGCAAGGAGGTGTCTGAAAGGATCCAAGAGAGCCAAACGAGCTGATGGCAGAACTGGAGCTAAACCACACAGCTTCCCTTGTGTTTTAGAGCCTGTCCCTCAAATTCCTGGGAAGCTGGGTGATTTTTGAGGTTACTTTTGAGAGGTTTTTTGCTGCCATAAATGAATTTTGGGATTCAAAACAAAAGATGCAGCTTCAGGGTCAGTCCTGCTTGAGTGACTGCAGGGATCTCAGGGTTGGTACAGTGAATCTGATGGAAGTTTATGTAAATGGGGAGCTCATGAGTTGCCTTTTTTTTTTAAACACCTTTTGTTCTCTTCACCCCCCAATTTCTTGCTGCAGGTAGTAAGATCTCCATTGTGGCTTTCAGTTTAGTGGGAGCTTTGTCCTTAAAATCGATTGATTCCTGGCTGATCTTCAATAGCCCAGAGAGCAAATGTGGTGCAGCAAATTCATTATATGCTAAAATATTTATTGTGTTACTGTAAAGGTCACTGATGGCAGTGGAGGCTCAGGAAGATACAGTTCTGCATCTTTCCAGAGATGGTATCTGTTCCCACTCTCTTTTGAGAGCAGTGTCTTATTAAGTACCTGGAATAACTTATCCTCAGCTCATGGTTTTGGAGGTACGGGATTGGATCTTGTGTAGGTTAATAAATGACAGTTGTGCTGCATCTGAAAGTGAAAGCTGTATTTCAGTTTGTTCTGGGTATCTCACAGATAGATGTGGAGGGCAGAGCAAGAAAGGAGTCTTAATTTAACCTTGTCCCTTTTTGCTTGATTTAAGTAATCTGCAGAGTTGTAAAATAAAATCTCCACGATCTTATTTCTATTCTGGTTGTAGTAATCTGGAATTGGCAGTAATGCCCACAGGCAGTTTTGCTCCTACCTGTGTAGGAGTGAATTACTTGTTGTGTAATATCATATGGAAAGGTAGCAATGAAAAGGCTTCCCAGCAATGAGGTGGGCTGTGACTTCCCTTCCCCCAAACCACAAAATGAATCTCATCTGGCAAATGGATTCAGGGCTACGAGGAACCTCTCCAACCCTTTGCACAGGTGCAGGAGTCATGGTGTGTGCCTGTTCCCCACTGCAGGGCCCTGCATGCTGGGGGATACATTACTGACCTATTTGCTGGTGGTTTTTTTAGCATCTGGCTGGGATTAGTTGAGCCAGCTGATACCCAATTCCATGCTCTAATGGTATGTATTTAAGCACGGGGTAGATGATTGGATACTGAGGAGCATTTTGGAGTCTGGCCTTGCAAATACAGCTTGTTAATGGATGCTGTGCTGGCAAGGCTGCCTTTTAAAGTTCTGCTCTCTGTCCTCCCCAATGATATTCCAGCCTCTCTGGCTTCCCACTGCCTGATCCTCAGTCTGTCTGCAGCTCCTCTGCCAAGCAGTGGCTGCTGGCCTGCACATTTGTCACCTGTGGCCACTCCTCTGGCTGTGAGGGGCTCTTTCCTCATCACACTGAGAGTTTTCCTAATTGGAACTGAGCGCTGAAGGGGCTGCATTCATTGTGCGGTGTCACGAGAGCTCTTTGCCTGAGTGTCTGTTTGAGGCAGCTGCATGAGGCTCAACAGCTTTGACTGTCATGATCAGACAGACCTGTAGATAATCTAGCAAATCTCTTGATGATGAGGGTGGGAAATAATAACGCTTTGATTTACAGATGTTGCAGCACAAAAAGCGTTTCTGTGAATTCTCTCAATGGTAATATCTGGGTCTTTGGCATCCTCAATTTCTGAACATATCCTGAATTCCTGCACACTTGTCTGGACACAGGCAGCTGTTTTACACAGGCAGGTGATTAATTATTTTTCAGTAGCATTTGAAGCCAAGTTCAAATTACAATTTGGGATTACAATTGGGTCAAGAGGCCTTGCAGTTTACAGTAAAAAAGACAAAGGATGATAGAGGCTGTTGCCTTATCACTGATTATAGCCAGGTTGAAAACAGCAAGGGGATGAAGCATATTTTTCGTTGAATCCTATAAACACCTTTTCCTTTCCTCCAGGAAGTTGTAGACAAACCTGAAAGCATTTTTTAGTGCCTGTAGAGTGAAAGGGGAAGGAGATGCAGCAGGCACAGAGATCTCACCTGTGGTGACAGAGGTGTGCAGTTGTGGTGGATCTGCACCAGCAGCAGGAGAATTGCAGGTGTTTCCGAAGGGGTTTGAAGTATTTTCTCTTGGTTATGGACTGACTGACAGATATGCAAAGGATTGGGAAGTGTTTTCACAATCCCTGGGGACTGTGGTAAGCTGGAATAAAGAGCTCCTGTGGTCGCTCCTGGCTGTGTGGCAGAGCACTTTGGGAAGTGCTCAGATTGAATCTGAGCTCGGTTCTTGTTTGTGAGGTTTAGTTGTAATCTCGGTTTGCTCTGCAGCCACGCTGCTTTCAGTGGGACAGGGAAGAGGAGGGATGGGGGAGGATAGAAACACACTTGTTTTGGTTGGAAGAACTCATGAATTTATGGTCTTAGCTGCTTTTTGTTGAAGGTGAGTGAGGACAGCATTAGTGTGGGAGACATTTAGGTTTGGACTTTTTTCTACAGATCTGGTTGTTTACCAAGTGGTTTTTTTTCCCCTCCTTTCTCGAGGTCTGCTTTATAACTAACAGAGAAAACCATCCCTTTCTGTAGCACAGTTCATCTTGTCCTAAGCAAACATCTTGAACCAATCTGGTTTTCAGTGCTCCAGCAGTGCCTGCTGCCCGTGCTGGCTGCAGAGAGAGCCAGTCCAGCTGGTTCAGGTGTGCTGGGAATCTCTCGTGGCCAACATTACTGAGTGAAATTGGGCTTTTGCAAGGCCAAACCTTGGCTGCTGGCTGGGTTTGGAGACTGTACAAGCTCCTCATAGTTGCAACTTCCTCCTGTTTGGAAGAAAGAAGAGCTGATGCGGCCCTGGCTCTGATTATACCCGGTGGCAGCGGGTCTGAGGAGTATTTCTGGCTATTTTATTGAGAGGCATTTTCAAGCGGTTCACTTATCAATGAAGAAAGCTGAAAGGCTTTATTTACTCTCCTGACCCTGGGAAGATTGGCCAGTTTGTTATGGGGGATCCATCCACGAGGGAAAAGTCCAGCTGGATGTGATCATTTCCTCATAGCGAATGAAATGGTGCACGGCATCTTTTCCCAGTGATTTTTGTACCTCTGATCAGACGTGCATTGGTAGAGGAAATCACACTGAAAACGACCGCAGAGCTTTCTGTTTTAACTCCCTAACTTGAGCCTGGATCATTCAAAGCAAACCCTCGGAGCCTGTGAAGGGGGTTTTGTGGAGGAATAAAGCTCATTGTCAGCTGCCGTGTTCAGACCCTTGGGAAATTGTGACCATTGTCTGGGCTATTATTGCTTAATAAAAGCTTTGCATTTCCTCATTCAGGGCCTTGAAAATCTGGTTCTGTGCTTTTAAAAATAACTCAGCGTGAGCCACAATTGGGAGCATTCACAGAGGAAATTCTTCAGCCATTTAAAACAAAGTGAAGGGAGGGAAAGAAAACCCTCCTTAAAGTGCTTTTACTTATCCGTGAAGAGCGAGTGTGTCCCAGCCGTACTTCCGCTATCGGGAGAGCACAGAGGCTCTGCTGCTGCTCCTGTTTAATTCCAGCCTTCCAGGATTTTGGGTGCAGTTGGGGAATCTGGGCTGGACACTCTGTTTGCCATCCTCTCGGGATGTTGTACCTCTTGTGGATAAGCACCTTTGGACAGGTGGGACCGGCACTCACTGGTGGGGTCGATGATCTATCTTTGTGCTTGGTGCGAAAAAGGCAAGAAAATGTTTTTCTTTCTGTTTGTGCTGAAGATCTCACCAGAAGGGGTAACTTTAGGCAAAATGAAACGTGGTCATGTGTTAAAGGATGTGCGGGATTTAGGGCACCCATTCTGCAGGCAGAGAAGAGGATGCTGTGAGCTCTGAGGTGTTCATCACCCCAAAGCTGGCTTACTTATACTTTTTATTTTCCTGACTTGTGCTGGGAAGTTATAGCCCAGCACAGAGGCCCTGAACTATTTTGCAGATCTGCTTCGGAGGCTTGTTTCTTTCCTTAGTGTGTTCTTGGGTTTATTTTCCTTCTGGTGTGGAAATAATTATCTTGCTTGTTTCTTATGTTCTGGCTCCGACTAAGAGGAGGAATGTACTTAGGTTTTTTTATGTTGTGGTGGTGGTTTTTTTTTTTTCCCCCAGTACAGTTTCTGCTGTTAAAATATCCCGGACAGCAGTTGCTGCCCACGTAGAGCACAGAAATGTGCGTTTAGTGGTTGCAAGACATGCTCGCTCTGGGCGTGCCCGCTTGTTTTGTTCAGTGCCAGTCTCTGGCTGTGTCACTGGCCATCATTTATCATTGCCATCAAGCTGGGGAGATATCATTTACATTAGTAATTAGTGCTTTGTGCAGGCCGGAATTAGACCCACTGGCTCTTGATTTTTCTCTTGTGTTTTGTGCAGCATTGAGGTCACATTGTGAGGAGGGAATGACACTGAGCTGCAGAAATGTTATCAGAGACACCTGATAGTGAAGGAGCTGATGGTTGGGGGCATTTTCTGGGTTTTATTTGTGATTGGAAATGAATTTCAGCAGCAAATACCTCTTCCATGCCTCAGTTTCCCCACCAAAAAATGAGTGCTGGATGATTTACCTGAGTGTGTTCATTGCAGGAATTACTACCCTCTCTCTTACTGCCTCCTGGAGCAGCTGTGATGTGCACAGGGATGTGTGATGATGCAAAGGACAAGACTCAGCCCTGCAGTCGCTGAATTCTGTCACACCATTGTGTGATTTGGTGTTGCTTGAAATTTTATAGGTCATGTGCACCATTAGAGTGATTTCCATGCCTGTGTGTGGAGAATCTGCTGTGCCCACTTTCATTTATATCCATGTGACTGATCCAGGGAAATATGTTAAGAATATAACTGCTTTTAATTTCCTTTTTTTTTTAAAGCCGCTGGTGTCTAAATATATCTAATAAAAATGCAGACTGGGGCTCTTTAATGAGGCGTAAGTCATTCCTGGCTCTCTTTTTTATAAGACAAAACCACCTCACACACTGGCTTCTTTTTGTATGGACTTCTGCTTTGCATTTCTACACATTCATCATAGCATGAAGCCTCTGACAAAAGGAAATAAGAAAAGACTGGTTAAGAGACCGTTTTGCTGAGCATAAACCTGAACCCTTGGAATGGGGAAACCCTGGGCTGCAGCGAGTGAAGTCATGGGCTGTGCGTGAAGGGTATGTGATGACAGGAAGGAAAAATAAAAATTACTGTGCTGAGTAGGTTTAGTGTAGTTGTGAATTGCACGGAGAAAATCAGGAGCTGTTAGGAAGGGAAATATTTCCATTTTGTTCCTTGCCTTTGCAAAATGACAAAATTCAAGTGATGGAAGCTTTTTGCCACACGAAGGAAAAAATTTAATTATTCTGGCACCCACTTGTTGGCTAAGGTTGAGGCTGTGAGCAGCAGCGTTGGGGTGAAGGCAGGGGACACGTGGCTCTCCTGTCTCGGATTTTGGAGGTTTTGGGAGGAAATGGCTTTGCTGCAGTCACAGCTCAGCATTGCTGTGTTGCGAAGGGCCCGCGGTTGTGGTCTGACAGCTGAAGTCAGAGCGTGGCTGTGAAATCAGACTTTGCTCACACATGGTTGTGGCTGAGCGTGAAATCCTCAGTGGTTCTGGCAGTGACTGCTCTGGGCCTTGCACAGCAGGTCCAGAGTGAGGAGAAAAAAAAGATGTGCTTGTTTTGGAACGGCCTCTTCATCAGAGAGTTTTTGTTTTTCCCATAGTTTTGGTGACAAACTTGTGGACTGATCCTGTCGGTGTGGTGACAAGCCCGAGGCTGGGTCCCAATCTTCCTTTGCTAGAGAGGACCCAAGACTTGGCTCACCAGATTTGTGGGGGAAGAGAAGGAGGAGAAGGGAGCCTTAGCAACTCCAAATTGTGATCCAGGACTGAAATACAGCAGTTTTGTGGGGTAAGAAAAGTAGGAGAAGGGAGCTTTAGCAACTCCAAATTGTGATCCAGGACTGAAATCCAGCAGTCTTATACATAGAACAATAGATCTATGAGACAGAACACATGAAAAAGAAGTTGATGAGTTTTCTGAAGTGCCAGCCCACGTGAAAAGTTTCTGAGAGAAGGTAGTCAGGCCTGTGGTTTTTAATTTGATGACCTCTTTCCACAGGCAGTCAAACTTTCAGATTTAGCAAGGCCTTGCGTAACAGGAGGTGCTTTATTTACAGGCTGCACATTCACTCGTAGACACCGGAGCACAGTGATAAATTATTTAATTATGGATACCCAAAGAAGCGAACCAGGCGCCTGCTGGGCCGTGTTGTCCCTCTGGTTTCCCACTTTATGCGTTCTCCTGCTGGCTAATTCCCAAAATCCAGCTTCCTGCAGAAGTGGCCTCTCAGTTATTAATGATAATTAGCGAGGTTCAGCTCGGTGAGTATTCCTGCAGCATTCACCAGCATTCAGCTCCTCACCCGTGTAACGAGTGTGTTCATAGCCTTTTGTTCATTAGCAGCTCCCTCCAAGGGCTCTGCTCCTCTTAGGAATGGAAGTTTGGTGTGGGGCTGCCTGTGCTTGGTAGAGCAGACTCTTGCCATGGTTGGCTTGTCAGCTTTTTGCTCTTTGTTTTAATCTCAGCATCTCCTCTGTGCATTCTCCTTGCTAAGCAGCACAGTTGCTAACATTAATTCTTTTCAGATTTGTTTTAGTCGGTGCTGACAAAATCCTGACTGGATCTGTGCTCTGGGTAGGGGTCAGATTTAAGGGTTCTTTAAAAAGCTGTGATGCTACAGGAGCATCATTTGTGTCTCTGCCTCCTAATAACCATCCTGTAGTAACACCTTCCTCCTTGATTTGCACTAACAACTCCATTCCAAGAAGAAATTTCCTCCCAAAAATGTGGAAGTGCTGTCCTTGCCAAATCCAACTGGGGCTTTATTATCGCTCTGGTTTAATATCCTTGCTGATTGAATGCTCCTGTTGTGGGGGAAACATCTCTGGGAGGTGATTCTCTCTACAGAAGAACATTCCCCTCCTTTTTTTAATACTGAAGGCAATAGAAGGGAAGAAGCTCATAAATAATATGACTTTAAATGAGAACCAAATTATACTTTAATTTTTATATGTGTTCAGGATAGAAAAGCAGTGTGAGATCGGGGGGTCTTTCCAGAAGAGGAGAGCTGTTCTTAAATATCTGTGCTACTTTAATTTTTCTATGTGTTCAGGATAGAAAAGCAGTGTGACATCGGGGGGTCTTTCCAGAAGAGGAGAGCTGTTCTTAAATATCTGTGCTTTGTCCCTGGCTTTATGTGTTCAGTATCATCCAGAAAACTCTTGGTTTTGATTGTAATTTGCATTTAGATTGGCTGCCTGAAGGGAGTCTCTTGCAAGGGGAACCAGGGCTGTGTGGCTCCAGTCTCTTGCAGATCTGGCTGAAAGTAATAGCATTTACATAAAAACCATTAGCTCTGTTATTGATAAACATGAAAAGCATTTCATTTAATTTTTTGATGAGGAGCTTTTAATATAAGCATACAATAGCACTGAGGTAGTAGCATTCCTGCCCCCATCCCTCCATCCTGACCTCTTGTTTTAAGGGCGAGTTTTGATTGGGATTTTGTTGGTGGAGAGATGGAAAGTTATTTCTATTCCAATTTAATGGAGTAGCCAGTTGTCTTGCTACATTGTAGGGAATTATTTAATGCTCATTTGAAGAGGTGTCTCTATTAATTGAACGGGGATTTAATGTCTCCCTGAAGCGCAGTTGGTCTGTGTGTGATGTATACTAACACACAGGGCTGGCAATTCTATGGATAATCTTTTCCTTAATCAAAATGGGTTTAAGCAGAACTTCGGCGGCGCCTCATTAAGAGGATAAAGTGTGTTGAAACAACAAATCTGTTAAAGGGAACTTCTTTGGTGCACTCCAGATCACAGCCCGTGTAGCCCTTCAGCACCACGTCTGCATAAACATTTGTTCCCCTGCCCGTGTAATGGTGCATTGGGGATCAGGACGTGTCACAAAGAGCTGTGATTCATTGTCTCTGGAGTAACTGGCTGTGGGAAGCTGCTGCTGCTGCTCTCATGTATAAATACCTTGCTTTTCTCCTGGGCTGGATCAGCTCTGACCTGCAGAGCCTCCAGAGGCAGCCGATGCCGTGGCTGTTTTCAAATGTCACAGCATTTGCTTGAGAGACCTTGCTGAGAGCTTTGCAGGTGCTTTGAGCTCTTGACCTCCGGGCTGGGGAGGTGTGCGTGTCTGTTTTGCATTGATTACCTGGCCTACTTCTTGATCTTTAAAATTTTTTAAATTCTCTTTGGTCACTTTATATTTACAGTTCCTTTCCCTCTCTAACAGGCTCCAGACAGATGAGTAGAGAGCTGGCTGCAGAAAAGGGACAGATTCCATTTTGCCAGTTGATCACCACGCACAGTGAGTACCTTCATATTTCAAAAATAAAACTTTCAGCAGTGCCTGATGTTGGCCTCAAATTGCCTCCACTGGGGCACAGCATTAAGGCTGCCTGCTTGGACAGCGTTCTCCTAAAAATTCATGTTTCCTTGGCTTAACTCTTGTTTTGGGAGAAGTGTGCTCCAGCTCTTTTTATCTGAAGTGGTAAATTGTGTCCTCACCCCCTTTCCAGTAGTGGCAGAGCAGAGAACTGCTGCAGTTACATCTGGTACCTTCTCAGGGCTGTGGGGAATCGGCACTAAAGATGTCACCTGAGGTTTCCTGTGGAGGGTCACGAGTGGAAATTCTCTTCCAGGGTTTTGGAACTGAGTGAGGAGGGTGGATGAGGGACCTGCCATGGCACATGCCGGGGTTACTCATAAAAGAGTGCTGTGAAATCAGCCCAATGAGGCTTGGCTTGACTGGTGGGCGGAAAAGAGCAGGACAAAAGCACTGCAAAGTGTTGTCCAGTTCATGGTAAGGATGGTAGGTTTGTCCTGAGCACTGAGGAGAAAATCCTTATTTCATGGGGAATTGTTACACATTAAAATATCTTGTGTGCATGTTAATGGGCTGCAATAACGAGCCCGTGCTTTATGAGGAGTCTGCAAACATCTTGGAACTTGCTGCTGTGAGGGAGTAAATACTCGAGGTGGTAAATACTGATTAATTGGAATGTCTTGGCCCTCGTGGTGCGGTCGTGTAGCCAAACTGAAAAAAGGTAATTGCCTGATCCAGGTGTCTGAAAGGCAGGGGGATGCTCTACTCCTGGCTGGAAAATGCAGGTGAGTGTGGGAGCTGCAGCAATTGAGTTTATTGTGACAGCCCTAGCAGGTGATTCCCTAAGGATAACATGGGATGATGAATCTTGAAACTGAAGGTGTTCGTTAACAAAAGTCAAGGATGAAATAATACATTTAGAGACTGGGTTGTGTCATCAGGTTGGTGTGAGCATATGCAGGGAGGAGGGCAGAGAATTCCTGTGCTTCTGGGAAAGAAGGGAAGAGAGGCAAATTTCTTTGTGGCTTTCTCATTTCTCCTGTATCCAGCCAGTAAATGAAGGATGTCCTGGGTTGTGTGTTACAGCATTTCTTGTTGTACTTCTGGGTCCAGGAAATCTTTCTACCCCACTTTTGTGCCCTGCCAAACACAGCAGGGACTCTCCTCAGCTGGAACACTGCTCCTGTGAAAAATTCAACAGTGAATAACAAAACTGGGAGCAGCAGTGAGGTCACGTGAAGGACGAACGATGCCATTATTGACCAACGGTGCTGTGGTGCCAAGGTCCTCATCGACAGCTCTAATTCCAGGGTGTGCTCTGAGCCAGATCTGCTGACTTCAGGAGCTGGAGTCAGTCAATACCATTGAATTCTCCTTCTCTTTGCATATCTTAAGGAGAGTGTAGGAAGTCTCAGGCTGACAGCTGTGCATTCTGCATGAGGCCAAGGGCTGCAAAGGCTTCCCCCAGGATATAATTTGGCCTGTGCAATGTTTATTACATTGGTGTGGTGTGCAGCAGGCTCAGCATTGACCTTCAGAGCTCTTTGGCTTTGTGGGCCTGGTGGCTGGAGGAGCGACTGCAGGAGTCAAGGATTTCAGGTTTGGAGTCCTTTTTAGGGTGGAAGACTGTGATTAAAGCAAGAAGTGTGAATTTAGGTCAGTAGGAGATAGCTGAGAGAAGGACTGTTCTTGGCAGGGATTGGAATAGAGAAGATGCTGGAAGCACTCTGTGATTGCTGTGGAACAGAATAGGAAAATAACCTGTTTGAAGGGACTCCTTAACAAGCCCAGTTTATGCAAGGCTCTCCCCATGACACCAGATATCTAAACAACTGGGTTGGGCCTAGAATCTAAAAATATTTTCAGGAGGCTCATCTTCAAACATCTCCTGAGGCTTCCTGGTTTGGCAGCAAAGCCAAGTTCTGCAGGAGTTGATGTCTCAGGCCCCTTCCTGTGAGGATGTGGCATCATTCACATGAGCAGGAGCGTGGGTCTGGTGTTCCTGTGCTCCACACAGGCTCATGTGCTCTTTGCTCACAGCTGCAGGGAGGAAAGGCTGAGGGAGAGCAGTTTAGTGTGGCAGGGAGGGTTTGTGCTGCCTGTACCTCCTGAGGAGTTTTGGGATGTGAGGGGGCAGAATTCCTGCTTCTTGCTGCTGTTCTTCTCAGAAGATGAGGAGATGTGCGCTCTTGTCAGCTTCTTAAAAACTCAGAACATGGCAAATTAACACCTGAGCTGGGGGAGGTCACAGGTCTGTCCTGTCTCCGTGGCCAGCAGGAATGTCCTTCAACTCGCAGCAGTTTATTCAGATCTTCCTTGAACCTCTGTGCTTTCAGCCTCTGTCCTGGCATTTCAGAGTTGAACTCTGTGCGATGAACCACTTCCTTTTGGGGACTGCACCTACTGCCAGCTCGTTTACTGGAATAAACTCCTGTTTGGGGAATTGTTGTTTGCATGTTCACCAATGCCACACTGGTGAAATTCTGTAAATCCCTACTGTGTCATATCAGAGGCCTCTTTTCTGGATTAAAATGTCCTAATTGATTCTACAGTCTTGATACAGATGCATCATGTCTTTGACCATCCTCACTATTGACTATACTCTAACTTTTGGCCATTTTTTCTCCTCTTGGATGTTCTTACTAAAAGCTTTGGGTTTCTGAGATCCTGTCCTTGTGCTGCAGTTCTCTGTATGTTTAGCTGTGGAAAAGACACCAGGAATTTTGATGCTCCATGTGATAATAAACCATAAACCACAGCTTTTTTTTTCTTTTTTTTTTAAAGCAGAGGTTTATGTGTCTAATCTAAAAACTCTATCAGAAAAGCTATGAATAAACCTGATGGCATTCCAGTGCTCTGAGTCACTAGAACAATGCAGTGTTAACAAGGAGCCCTGGCAGAGCTGTGTGGCTTTGTGTAAAGCTCTCAGCCAGGATATGGGATGTATCTTTTTATCCTGCAGCAATTTTATGAAACTAAAATCTGCTGCAATTTCTAAATGAGGACAAGAAACACTCTGGATGTTAAACCTTCTCCCCCTCTCCGTTGGTTAAGAAATAGTATCAAAACACAGAATTAGTCTTAATTAGATAAATATAAATCAGTGTCATCAAACAGGTTCTGGTTCTGCAAGGGCAAAGCCTGGCTTTGCATCCCCGTGCTTTGCTTAAGTGGTATTTTACTTTATTAGCTAAAAGGTAGAACTGGAGAATGACGTGATGAAAGTGTTAACACCAGGCCTGCAGTGAAGGGCTGCAGACTGACACGCCTGGGGCTGTGACAATCTGTGGTTTTGTCTATCGGCCCTGACTCAGATCTGTGGGTTTTTGTGCTGCCCTAAGGTGAGTCGGGGCTCCCACAGGGCTGATTAAAGCCCTGCCCTGTGGGCAGCCTGAGAAACTCGGGCCTGCCTTCAGCTGAAGAGCACTTGGATGTTTTCCTCAGCGCTGAATCACAGCTCCATGGATCATCCAGAGCCGTTTTTCTCCGTGTTGAGGTTTATCTTCCACACCTCCAGTGCTATTTCCACTGCTGTGCTTTTCTTCTTTCCTCTCTGCTGCCTTCCCCAGTTCTTCCTTCCTGCCTGTAAACCCAAAGAGCTCCCAGAGCCTCTCTGTGCTCCCCTGGTGGCTCTGTTGGGAAACCAAAGGATCAAATCCTTGTTGCAGTTTTGTCCCAAAGCAGCCGGTTTGTGCAGCTTAATCTGTTCATTGCACAGATTTATCCAGGCTGGCAACAAAACCCCAGCTCCCCAAAGCCTCACCTGGCCTGCCAAGCTGTCACCCAGTCCTGGGGTGTCCTCCTGGACAGGGGACATCTGTGGCATAAGGGGGAGGAGAAATGCATCCAGAAACTGTAGGTTGGTTTTGAACCCTCCCAGCCCCTGCTTGTTGGTGAAGGCTGGAGGATTTTTATTCTTCCCTTGCCTTCATTCATATATATATATATAAAAACTGTAAATTTTTGTATTTATGGCTCTTTCTCATTCTTCTTTTTACTCTTGTGATTGTGAAGCTGCATACAGCCAGCCCACAGCCAGCCCACTATAACAATTTCAGCTGTAGCTTTAGTAAGATAGTAAATTGAGAGTAATTTTTAATCTGCTTGGGAGAAGAACAGCTAAATTGGCTTTTTCTCCTGGTGGTTCCAAGCGTTATTTTTGGCTTCAGAGAGTGTAAATGCTCCAGACATTGATCTCCCTGAATGAGGGATCAGCTCTTTCTGGACAGCACTGGAACACTGCATCTATTTATTTATATTTTACTCTTTTTTTTTTTTAGTCCATTGGCTGAATAATACAGCCAGTGTGGAAAAGGCTTGAAAAATGCTGGGTTGTGTGGTGGAATTTTGCTCTGCCCAGGTAAATCTCTTGTGATGAGAGACTCCATGGAGGGGAAACCTTGGAATGGAATGAGGGAAAGCTTGGAGCTCTCACTGGGGTCCCTGCTGGGATCCAGCCATGCTGGGGAAGTGGAACTGGGAGAATCCAGCTCGTGCCATCACCCAGGGCATTTTTCCATTTAATGCAGCCATTGAAACTGGGAGCAGAGGCTGTGTGGGACAATGTGTCATGGGGCAGCTGGAACAGGCTCCCTTTGTGGCACATCACAAAGCCAGCAGTATGTGCTGGAGTGCTCCTGCTTGCTGAGCCTGGAGCGTCAGCTTGGGTTCTGTTCTCCTCCCTTCCCTCCAGGAACTGCTCGGGATTTGGGCAGAACAAATCACTGTTTGTGTGTTTATTTCTCTGCTGCTCCCAGTTCTTGGATCACACGGGGGATTAGAGGGAGAGAGCTCGAATGAGGTGAAAACTGTCAGGATGATGTGAGATCCTCTGTGGTGTGTTCATGCAGGGCTGAAATTCTCCGTGCCTCATTTTGCTCCACAGAACTCCCTGACAGGAGGTTCTAGGGAGGTGGAGGCCAAGCTTTCTTCCAAGGAACAAGGGACAGGATGAGAGGAAACGGTCTCCAGTTGTGCCAGGGGAAGTTCAGGTTGGATATTGGGAAAAATTTCTTCAGGGAAAGGCTTGTCAAGCGTTGGAATGAGCTGCTCAGAGCACTGGTGGAATCAGCATCCCTGGAAGTGTTTTAAAAATGTGTGGATGTGGCACTTGAGGGCATGGTTTGATGGTGAACGTGGTGGTGCTGGGTCGGTGGTTGCACTTGGAGATTTTTTAGAGGTCTTTTCCAACTTTAATGATTCCCTGATTCTCCTCTTGGTCTTGCTGTTTATTTCATTATTAAATATCAAAGCTCAGCCATCCTGTGGAGTGGGATAAGCTTCAAGATCCTTTCCAATCCAAACCATTCTATGGCTTCATTTATCCAACAGCAGATCCTAAGAGCCTTCTCAGGAATTAATTTCAGCGTATCTGACATGGGAAGGGAATGGTACTGGGATGAGAACCCTGCAAGGTACAAAGCCTGAAAACAGATGAAAATGTCTTTGTGATATGAAAATGTTGCAGTAATTATTTAATAGAATAAAGCTATTTCAAAGCAGTTAAAAAGATATTAAAAGGACTCTCCAGGAGGTTTGCATTACTGTGGCAATGATTGGGAACTGGGAAACAATGCCAGCAGCACAAGTTTAATTCTGTGAGTAAATCCTAGAGGCAGCTGGGTGTAAATGCTTTCTGGATCTCCTCAGACTTGATAAAGCGTTGGGAACTTCTGCTGTGGATAAAAGTGCATTAACTCACATTGTCAGGTGAAACTTTTTTTCACACTGAAGGTTCAGAGGGAGGCCCTTGGTAAAGTGAAATCCTCCTTGTTTTTGTGTGAGTAAGGAAGTTCCCAGTGCAACTCGATCACAGAAGGCCCTGATATGAAAAGGATTTACTTTGTGAATTGTTCTGTCATCACTCAGCAGCATAATTGCCTTCTGATTAGGAGGAAGATCTAGCTGAAGGTTGATGTTTGAGGTTCTGAAGTCCTCTTGAAAAGGCAGAGCTCTTCCTCAAACAGCGACGGCTCTCCCGAGAACAGGATGCTGGAGTCTCCATTATACCAGCATTGATGTAACAGCTGCTCCTGTTTAAACAACTTCATTTATTCCTCCTCCCATTGCAAATCAAAGGCAGAGTGGGGATCAGTGTTGTTATTTGTTCACAATTAACAACAAGCTTATTAAGTTTTTCACTGCTGGAGATGTTTTTGTCACGTGCTTCCTGCACTCGGTGACTCTCAGACCTGCTGCTCCCTGGGTGTTTTTAGATGCTGATGACTGAAGGATATTTATTTTTTCTGTTGCCAGCTCCCAAGTGACTCAGGAGCTAAAAGCAAGCCAAGATCTGTGCCTCCCACAGGCAGCAGAAAGGCTGATGTGGAAGTCACGGGCATCTTGCTGTGAAGATAAAATTTTAGAGGAGGAATTCTTGGTACAGAGTAATGAGCAAGGGGAGGGCAGCTTTATCATGCTGGGGAGGCTCCTGGGTGAAATAGGTTTAATTTCTGCCTCTGAGAGCAGGCTTCAGCCTGGACCTGCATTAGTGCTGCACAAAAACCTACCAGAGATCTGGAATTCACAAATATCCTGAGTTGGAAAGAACTCACAAGGACCATCCAGTCCAACCCTGACCCCAACAATCCCACCCTGTTCATCCCTGAGATCATTGTCCAAACACTGCTGGAGCTCTCGCAGCCTTGAAATTGTGACCATTCCCTGGGGAAGTGGGACTTGAATATTTGTTATTAATTTATAAAAAGTCAGATTATTGCTTTGGGTACGAGTATTGTTAAAAAGAGAGAGGGATGATTTTGGAAGTGGGGCTGGTTCAGGAATGAGACTGCAGTTGTTGCACGGTGCCTCAGCCCTCTGAACCAGTGACCAGTGAAAGCATTTTTCGAGATTTAAGTTGGGAGGGGTGGAAGGGGATTACAGTGCTGCACTGAAACTGCCCCCAAGGAAAGGAGGATGCATTTTTTCCCTCTCCCATCTCTGTGTGGGGCTCCCTGGACTCTCTGCTTCATCCTGCTGATCCAGCTGCTGCCTTTCCCTGTGGACACATTTAGAGTCCTTTTAATTCTGCCTGCAGTGCTCACCGTGAGGCATCACAGAGCTGATGCCTTTGAGGAGGGAAAGGAGCCTGGCTCGGGTCTCCAGGGAGCTCATTTTAATTTATACACATCCTCTTGGGTTCACCGGCCAAGTGTGTCTTTGTTTCCATGTGCTTTTGCCTCTGAGATGAAATCCTGAGAGCAAGGCCAAGTGTCAGGCTGCTGCTGGTGGCAGGGCTGCAGCTGCACAGCTCATCCTTTCGGAGCTTTAGCTCAAAAAGGAGGGAAAATTGCCAAAATATTTGGGCTGAATTGGCTGTTTCAGCCTTGCTGGTCAAAGTTGGGTTTTGTTGCTCTCTCTCAGCCAGTTGTGGGTTTTGTCAACCTTTAACCTTTAGACTGAAGCACTTTTTAATAATGAGTTTATTTTATCAGTGATGTAAGCAGGAGATTAGATTGTGTGGGAAAAGAGTGATCTTGCCCTTGCCAGCTCTGATAGGTATCACTGGTATATTATTGTCTGCTGGATTTTATTTCTATACAGTAAAAAAAAAATCATGAATATTTAAAGAAGTGTGGTACATCTGCATTTTTTCAAGCCACAATTATAGAAGGAAAAAAAGATTGAGACAGAAACTGTCTGCTTGCTGTTGAACAGTGAGCTTTGCCTAATAGCCAAAATTAAAAGTTTTTAGATGTCTGCCTTGAAAAGTCTCTCCAGAAACTTCTTAGAGTGGAGCTCAGCCTAAATGGGAAAACATTTTAAAAAGTCTGTTGGAAATCCCAAATCAACAGAGGGTAGACAGAAATTATAACAGGAGAAAACAACCACATCTTCTGCTCAGCACGAATTTGTTTTTGGCGAGATTTTTCTTTCTGGGAGAAGGTGGAAATGCAGAGTGACAGAGGAGTGACTGGTGAAACCCAACACCACCGCTGGGTCTCCTGATGGTTTTTCCTGCTCAAATGAAGGCCCCTGTTTTTTTCTTTGCCTCTGTTCATTTTATTCAGAGTAAGTGTTCCCATTATCCAGTGTGTGTGAAAGGCTCCTGGCTGCTGCCTGAGCTGGATAATAAAGGGAGCAAGGCAAGAGCAGCCTAATTTATAACTTGTGAAGTGATTCTCTTCAGAGCACTAATGAGCAGTGACCCAACCACAGGTAAATTATCTGTAGGAGGTTTTTTTCCCCCCCCTTTCCTCTTAAATCTCTGATCATTTCCCTCCCCAGGACACATGTCTTTCACCACCATTAGCGTTGTCTCAGTTTTTGTCTACATTCCAAAGTTGAACCACTTTATCCACAATTGATGTGTGCTCCTGTAGGGTGGAGAGCACAACGCTGGTATAAAAGCATTTATAATAGCATGGCTCATTCTTGTGTTGGAGAGGAATAATGGATGTGGGACACGGTTTTAGAGGTAGAAAACTCTCTAAATTTAGAGTGTGGCTGTGCTCAGCTGATCTCATGTCAAGCTGGTGTTGCAAGGAAAGGTTTTGCTCCCAGCTTTGAGCTGCCACCGATCTTTTTGTGCTGATACAGATCCAATTCCTTCCCTCTCCATCCAGACAGTTTTCTCCCAGCCTAACTCCGTGATTCAGTGATCCAAGCTTGGAAACTGGGGAGGAGATCCCTGTTTTCAGCAGCACCAGGCCATGAGATCAGCTGAACAACAGCACAAAACCACATCCCAAATGAAACCTCACCTGCCAGTAGCATTCACTGTTTGAAAGGTATTTCCAGTCATTGTGCTCTCTCCCTGTTGGAAGTGATGTGTAGAGCAAAAAGGAAGATTTTCCTACAGTTTGGTTATCCTGAGTAAAGTTACTCCCGCTGGAAATTGCTGCCTTTGCTGACAGCCCCCGAAAGAATGCAGAGAATTGTGGGCAGGCCATTAGTGCAGCACATGCTCTGTGGTGTTCCCTGTGCTACAGCCAACGTGAAAAATAATTAAAACCCCAATGTTTTGCTGTTTTTTGCTGGGTGTTGTTGGATTCTTAATGGTGCTCGTTGGCAGTAAACTCTCCTTCCCTGGGGATCTTTGCAGAGTCATTAGACCCAGTGAATGATAATGTGGAATAGTTTGCTGTTTGTCTGCAACATTTTCTGGACATGGGAGCTGCAAAAAGAGGCCCTGTCAGGCATCCCTGAGCAGCTGCAGGGTGAGAGCAGAGGTGAAGGGCCAGCAGAGGGGTTACTGAAAATATAAATTACAGATGATGTGTGACTCTGGAAATAAGAAACACAGATGATGCTGTGGTGGTGAAAAAACCGCAACCTTTAAGGGCGGTGTTGACCCCCAAAAGGAAAGTTGTAAAAGGCCACAAGCAGTGACTGAGAGTTAAAAAAGTGACTTTTAGTCAGAGATTTTTAGTGCAGATTCCAAACAGTAGTTTGGGTGGGAAAAAAAGGGAATTAGTTCAACAGCTGTTGGGCTCTTTCTGAGCCGTTTCAGAGGGGCCTTTGAGCTGGTTGTACTTGATGTAGGATTTTGAGGTTTTTATACCCAATGTTGAGATTCCAGGCTACCCAGAAATGCCTGTTCTGTGTGTGGTGTTTGCTCCCCCAGGAGAGGGTGAGTGCAGGTGGGGACATTGATCTCTAAAAGGTCGTGACAACAGCTGCGAGGTGGCCTTTGCAAAATGCTTCCCCTGCGAGGGGACATGGGGTAAAAAATCGCTGCTTTCTGCTCAGTTGGGGCTTTCTCTTGCAAAATGTGCACTTTCAAGAAGGATTTAAATGCGATTTCCAGATGTTAACGTGATAGTGGGTTTAATGCTGTATTTTGAGGGAGCAGCCTTTGCTGAATGTAACTTTGGGCAAAGTTTCAAACAAACGATCAAAAAAAAGCAAAAAGGGAAGTGATAAAGAGCTGGCAGCCATACAAATATGGATTTGCGTGGGAAGGCCAGAAATGTGCTGGGTTTCTTATCAGGAGGTGTGGAATAGCAAGACCTGGCCCCTGCCCCTTTCCTGGAGATCCCTGCTCGTTCTGCTCCTCCAGTGCTGAGCCTCACACCTCTCCTTGAATTTAGAACAGGGCTGCTCTGATGGCAGGGTGGAAGCAGATCCAGAACCAGTCCAAACCCTGCAAATGTTGGTGGGAAAAACCCCAGACCATCAGCTGCCTTGCATTGCAGTGTGTGTTAAACACAGGAACAGTTCCCAGCTGGAATTGCCCTCATTCCAAGCTTGGCATCAAGATGAAGTGGACAGAAATACATTTCTGTGGGAATTGTTCCAGATGCAGAGTGCCTTTAATGATGTCTCAGTATCTACCTCACTGTGTGCAGTTTTAATGTAACCACAAGTCAAGGGCAAAAATGGAATTATGAGCCAAAATACTTGGTCTTGATCACTAAAAACTATGCTAAAACGTTATTTTAGTGCCTGTAGTACCACAGTCCTGAGGGAGCACATTGGAGAAGCAGCTCTGAGCTGGATGGCAGAGAATTACAGAAACAGAATATCCTGGTTTGGAAGGGATCCACAAGGATTACTGAGTTCAACCCCAGGCCCTGCACAGACACCCCAACAATCCCATCCATCCCAACATTCCTGGAGCTCTGGCAGCTTTGGGAATGTCACCATCCCTGGGGAGCTGTTCAGTGCCCCAGACCCTTTGTGGGAAGAACCTTTTCCTGCTCTGCCTGCATGGGAAGGGCAGGAGCTGGGTCTGGGCACAGAGAGCCTGGAAAGGATGACAGAGGGGGTGACCAAAGGCAGCAGCAAACAGCTGCTGGCTCTACCCCAGGTTTGCCTCCTGCCTGTGTCAGATTGCAGCAGCACACGTAAATCTGGAATTGCTTCCTGGTGACGTTTCAGGTTTTCCTGGGTCGTTGGAATTTTCTTGGATTAGTGAAGAGAGGATGGTGGCACCTGTTTGGGACAGTGACAGCTGAGTTGCAGTGGTGCCCCTTTCCCCGTGGCATGTATCAGCCTGGTTTTGCCAGCCACATCTTCCAGCCCCTCTGGAAGTTGCTGTGGCCCTGCAAGCTCCCAAGAAAGCCATTTGAGGCGCTGGGTTAGTCCAGGGAAAGCTTTTCAGCTCCTGTGCTTGTTGTGAACGCAGCTTGCAGCCCTGGGCAGAGTCCTGGGCAGTGGTGGGGAGGCCTGTGCTGTGTTCTGTGGGTCAATCTGTGGACATAAATGGAATATAAACTGTAAATCTGTAAAGCCATGGTTAAACTGCATTTGTGCAATCACCTTTGGGTGCCTTTGGGTGTGTGAGCTCTCCAGGAGGGTCTCAGTCCCACGGTGTTTCTGCTGCACAGGGATCTGCGACAGCCTCCGAGAGTGCTCCACTTACTCTTAGGTTTCCTTTCCAACTGCACCCTTCAATGTATTTCCAACTGAAATATATACTAAATCAGCTGCCTCAGGGTTTTGAGTGGTTTTTTTTAACAGGAAGGAACTCCAAATATGCTTATTTTCATGGTAAGATCACAGGCATCGGCCACCACTGTGTATTTGGGTGTTTTAGTTCACGTGTGTTTATGCATTTTCTTCCTGACCTTGCAGATGTTCTCATCGACTCTTTGATAGATCCAACAAACTGACCCTTCCCCTCTTAAATTCCAAATGTTCCCTGTAACTTAGCAAATAATGGAGTGATTTTCTTCGAGGAAAAGTTCTTTTTTTTGGGATGCAGTGGTGCTACTGCCCTGCCAGTGGAGGTGCCCCAAATACTTCATGCCTCTTCTGTCTTTTCTGATAATTATTTAATTCTCCTTTTTGTTTCTGTTGGTTCCCCCTGCTTTAACTCAGTGTTTTGGGTTAAATTGATGCAGTTCCTGTGTTATCCTGTTGGAGAACGTTGTTTTAGATCAGTATCTGGAATAGGAAGGTTGTTTGGAATGAATGGAGTAGCTCCAAGGAGTGGCTGAAGTCGCTGGGTTTGTCCAGCTTGTCCAGGAGAAGAAGGGACTGAGGAGATACTCAAAGGGGGGCTGCAGCTTCTGCCTGTGATCAGGGACAGGACCCAGGGAATGGCTGGAGCTGTGTCAGGGGAGGTTTAGGGTGGGAATCAGGAACAGGTTCATCCCCAGAGGGTGATGGGACACTGGAAGGACCCAGGGAATGTCTGGAGCTGTGTCAGGGGAGGTTAGGTGGAATCAGGAACAGTTCATCCCCAGAGGGTGGTGGGACACTGGGAAGGACCCAGGAATGGCTGGAGCTGTGTCAGGGGAGGTTTAGGGTGGGAATCAGGAACAGGTTCATCCCCAGAGGGTGCTGGGACACTGGAATGCTCCCTAGGGAATGGTGACATTCCCAGAGCTCCAGGAGTGTTTGGACAACGCTCTCAGGGATGCACAGGCTGGGATTGTTGGGGTGCCTGTGCAGGGCCAGGAGCTGGATCAGTGATCCCTATGAATCCCTTCCAACTCAAGATATTCCATGATTTTAAACCTTGGAAAACCTGTCACCTTTGAAGGCAAAAACCAGAGGAGGAGCAGTTGAATTAGTCTGGTTTTTGATTTTTTTCTCTTTACAACTCACCGAAGGTTAATGTTTTAAAGCTCATTTGTAGTGCCCATATTAATCTTAGAGCTGGGATTTTCTGTTGGGGCAGCAGTCAGAGCAAAACGAGAGGGATCAGCTCCATCCTGGCTGTGCACTCCGGAAAGCTGCTGGCCCGGGAAGGTTAATTTGTGTTTTTAATGCTCTATCTGTGAGGCACTTCCTAACTACAAAGAGCAGCTTTAACCTAAAGTTAAAAGTGCCTGAGATATTCATTCCCCTCTCTGCAAAATACGGATAAATACTTCTTGATCTGCCAAAAGGGGCTGTGTGGGTTTAATTAACATTTGCAAAGTGCTTGTGGATAACATCTTTCATCTGAGACTCTGAAGCGAAATATTCTCGGCATCCTCGCTCAGCATCGCAATTATTCCTCCAGCTGTCGTGAGCTGTGCCAACAAAAACTACTCTGCTGTCATCAAGGGATTGTTGATGCCTTGCGAGTTGTTTTGATTTTGATACTCTCTTCCCCCTACTCCTTTTCCCTGTACTATTGCTCTGTAAAATCTCTTCATGTTTGGGGGAGAGAATAAAACCTGGTCTTTTCCTCCACAAACTGTGTCTCATGTTGTGTTGCTGCTTGTGACCCTTTTTTTGGTATTTGCTCTTGGAGTAGAGGGGCTGTCATTTTTTCTTTTTTTTGGTCTCTCTCTTCTTAAAATAGTTTTGGTCTTGTTTTTTTCTGGTCTTGTTTTTTGTGTCTCTTTTAAAAACACTGCCATAATTTATTAAACGCCAGTCACTCCAGAGAGGCTCGCTGGCCCATGTGCTGTCATTTTTTATTTCAAGGTGGATGTGAAATATTAGATTAATTCCTTCATTCCCAGACTCGGGTTTCCCAGAGTTCCCACTCGCAGCATTTGGGGAGTTAAAACTTCCAGCTTTGTTCTCCCAAATGCTGCTTTTATTGCTAACAGTGCTCTGTGAAATCCTCTTAAAAATCGATATTTCTCAAATCTCGTTTTAAAGGAAGGCTTGTACGTATGTAGTCTCCAAGGCAATAATATTACCCTTAAGAATTTATAAATTAAATGGTTACAAGTCCTATCCAGGTTGAGGTCCAGCCTTTCTGCAAAACCAGAAGCACATCTGAGCCCTCCTCAAGTCTATCACTCAGATGACTGTGCCTATTACTGTTATTTTTGTGAGGATTCATTAATCTTGACTTTAAAATCATATGAAAATTATTTTTTTTAAAATATACTTGAAGGAAGCACCAACTATCATTTGAAATCTTGGAACCTCTAAGCTCATAATTATCTGTGGGAATGAGGACTACAAAGAGATGACTTCAAGAGCAGCTGCGTCCGGCCCCTTTCATCAACCTGTGTGTTAAAGCCGGCTCTGTTTGCTTTAGCACTTCAACCCTCTGCTCCTGTTTGCCCTTCACATGGAATAATGCTGTGGGAGAAGGAGCTGGGCTCTGTCCCACCCTGTGCTCCTCCTTTGGGAAGGGAGCTGACTCTCAGTGACATTCTGTTGTTATTGGCAGGGTTTTTAGAGCCAGAAAAATGAAATGCGGCACCAGAACTCCTCTTTCCCTCTTGAAATTTCAGGTCATAAATCGCAAAGCGCGCAGCAAAATGCGGTTGTTCTCTGCCTGGTGCTTTTGGCTTGATGGGTTTGATGTTCCAAATTGAAATTAATAGCCCTGAGGATGGGAGGAGTTGTGACTTCCCCAAGATTTGTGTCTGTGTTTGTCAGTGCAAACTCCATTATGGGAGAAGAGATGTCTGACTCCCACGTCAAACGTAGCGAGTTTCATCTTCCCAGATGAGAGTTCTGAATTCTGCCGAGTGTGTCAAAGATGCTTTTAAAAATAATAAATCTGACCATGGTGCATGTGCTTCCCTCCTTATCAGACTGGGATGTGGTGGGTGAGCACAGCAGGAGCTGGGATGGGATCCACCACTGCCTCTCTGTGCTTGGGCTTGAGGGGAAATGGAAAATCTGCGAGTGAGTGATGACTTAACCAAAAACTTCGATTGAAAACCGAGATGAGCCCAGTTGAGCACCTTGGTAATCATTTGCTGTTGATGCCACTGCTGAGATCTGAGCTTAGGGCAGCACCTTTCCCGCTGTGTCCTTGCAGAATTGGTGCTCCAAGAGGGGCATTCCCGGTGCTGCTCTCAGCTGGGAGAGGTTTTCCAGTTTCCTTTCTGGCTAAAAAGCTCTTGAGAAATGTCAGGAAATGTTGCCTGGTATTTGGAAATCAGTTTTGCTTCCCTGTCTGTTTTTAAAGGGTTGAGTTTTCTCTTCCTCTTTCTCATCTGACAGCTGTGGCAGTGCAGGTGTCTCTTGGGACAATCTGATTGTTCATGCCCAGCACCCTTGGGTGGGGGAATCAGAGAAACCTGGAATGATTTGGGTTGGAAAGGAATTTAAAACTCATCCATGGCAGGACACCTTACACAATCCATGGTGCTCCAACCCCGTCCAACCTAGCGTTGGACACTTCAGGGCTGGGGCAGCCACAGCTTCTCTGAAGTCAAGTGGCCCTAAAGAGAGAGCTGGAAGAGGAAAAGAAGACAAATGCAGCAAGTGTGTGAGCAGAGCTGGTTCCTGTAACTCTGAACTCTGGGATGAGTGGAGCGGGATGAGCATCCAGGGAAGCTGTTGAGCTGTGCCTCTGCACTGGGAACCAAACTGCTGCTCTGTGCTTTTATTGCTGCAAAATAGGGCTCCAACTCCTGCTCTTAAAGGACTGCCTGATGTTCCAGTAGCTGAAGAAAGCTCAGAATTACCCCTGTGAAATTGCAATGCTGTCATTTGAAGCACAGCCTTGTGAATCGTTTGCTGATATTTCCTCCCTCTCCGAATACCGGGAGCCATCAGCGTGTGTTCCTTTTTTAGCTGCTCTTCATCTGGGGCTCTTCTGCTCCTGGAGCAGAGGAGATGAACAAACGGGTTTGTCATTATTTGTTTCCTTACATATTCCTTAATTGCAGCACTCAGGAGGGATTTTTCCTCTCTCTCTGTCTTCACTTTGTCTCACTGTGAGCTGGATTTAACTGGCCAGAGCTGAGTCTCATGAACTTCAGCTGGTGTTAAGCCATCCCTTGCTTTAAAAATGGGGTGGAAATCCATTCCTAGTGTCAGATCTCTTTGCTGTCTGCCTGCCCCATTGCTTTTTTCCCCTTTTTTTACCAAATTGGCCCTTCTGAAGCTGGGTGAGTTATTCCCCCACCTCAGTTCCATGTTTTCCCTGAGCTGCTGTGATTGATTCCGTTTGCTCCTTTAAGCAGCCCTTTTCACTTAGCAGAGTCAACACAGTAAAAACGAACTTGGAAAACGCATTTGTTATTCCTTAATATTTTCAAACTCCCTAGTCTCCCATTTTTATTTTATTTTAACAGAAGCCTCCTCTGGAAATCTTTTGTTAGAGGTTTTTATCTCCACATTTGACGGCTGGCTTCGGGCTCCAGCACTCAACACACATTTAACGGCCTTAAGCATCGTGTAATGCTTCCCATTCCCAGGATCTGGGAGCCCCAGACAGCTCTACATTCACAGCTCTGGAAATCCAGCCATCTGCGAGGTGGAGAAATGATTATTGACAGGAAGAGCAGCATCACACTTCGGTCTGGGAGCAGAAAGTTGGGCTGAGGATGTTGGGAGGAATTGCTGGGAACTTCGTGGTTCATCTGCATATGGATACATAGGCAAATTAATCAGAATTCAATTGGTTTCTCAGGTTCGATTGTTTGAAGTTTATGAAACCTAGCTCTTGCTCTGAATGAAATTTTGCCTGGAGGTTTGTCATAATTTACTTCCAGAGTTAAAATTAAGGTAATTGGAGAGAGAGAAGGTCACTTCTGCAAATAGAAGTTTTGTATGGTTGGGCTAATTGACTTGAATTAATACCATTTTAGTTAAAATAGAGTCATTTTCACTAAGTGAAGGCCGAGCTGGGGTAAAGGACCCAGGAATTCTTGCTGTAGTCAAAGAGATTCTGATTTACTTTGATTTATTGCCCATTTCTGTGGTGGTTGGGCCACAAGTGTTTGTGTCATTGACCGTGGACTCGTGTGTGTTGTGCACAGCAAATCCACCCCATCATCAAGGAAAATCCACCTTCCCTGTGGAATAAAATGCCTTGAGTCTGGCAGAGCAGTTTTAATTTGAAATTTATCTGAAAGCAAGCAGTGTTTTTTTTTCTAGCACTGTAAAGTAGTAAAGAAGAAAAGCTCCCTGGATGCTTGTAGGAAATTTCAATTTTTGTTTTTATGCTTTCTGAAATCTACGATGAAAACAGCATTTCTGTGAAATTTAAAGGTTTTAAAGATGATCCAAATGAAAGCTTGGGCAGCTCACGGATCTGTTTTTCTATGGAAAATGCTTCTTTCTTGTGGATGTAGTAAAAGCTGAAAAAAATCTCAGAGTTTGATACTTCAGATTTCAGGGCAAGTCTGCTTTAAACCTCTTGAATCCACACACATAATTCATCGTTCCTGGCAAAAGCTCCAGCGCTGATTTTCCTTGTAAAATCAATAAACAGAGATAAAGAGGAAAAACAAGCGCTGAGATCTTTGAGCGAAGGGGAGAGCTGCTGCTTTTGCAGGTACTTGGGAGAAATGAAATTTTAAGGCAATTTCCTCATCTCAAGCTGCTGTTCTTTTTGTAGGTATTGACTTTTAAATCTTGTTCCTTCTCCAGTTCCTGCGAGGAGAGGAACACTTGCACTGAGCTGAACTCGAGCAGATGGTGTTGGAAAAGTGTGAGCAGGAGAGAGGGACCTGCCACTGCTCTCAAGCACAGATTAAATACAATTTCTCTCTGCAAAAGCCTCTCTTAACATTAGACCTTGTCTGTTTTACCTTGAGTATCATCCTTTCCACTCCAATTACACTGCTGCATTTTAATTGTAATAAATTACCGAGTTGAAACGCGGTGACGGTTTCATAAGCTCGGATTTTGCCTATCTGATATTTGGACATGGATAGCCCTGGTTGGAGTCAGGAATTACCGTCTTGGCATTGATTTCAGCACAGTGAATAATTGTAAAATCCCAGATTGGTTTGGGGTGGAAGGGACCTTAAACCTCATCCCATTCCATGGGCAGAACAGCTTCCAGGCTGCAGGGCAGAATTCCATCCCAATAACCCATTGAAATCTGACCTCCTTCAGCCCAAAGCCTTTCCCCCTTGTCCTGTCACTCCATGACCTTGCAAAAAGTCCTTTTCCAGCTCTCTTGAAGCCCTTTTGGTCACCTGTACTGATAAGAAATGGACAGTGTGGTGGTTCTTAGCACTTTCAGAGAGGTTTGGGGAATAAGACAAGCATCGGCTTGATTTATTTATTTCATTTCTTTAAGCCAGAACTTTTTTTGTGGCCTCACCAGAAGCCCAAAGCTGCTTCCCTTGGAGCTGAGGTGTCTCAGGGTGATGCTGGAGTACGCAGTGTAGAGAGAGCTGGAAGTGTCTCCAGAAGTGCTCAAAGGAAGAGATTTCTCAGTTCTTTTATAGCAGGAAGTGTTTTAGTCACCGACAGTGTCCCATTGGCAGGACCTTCACAGTGAGGGCTCTTTTTTCTCCTGGTGGGATCAGAGTGTGACAGGCAGTCCGTGGAATCCTGATTGATCCCGTGGAGAGCAATTGCTGCCCTCGGGGAGGATGAGAAGCAGCTCCAAATCCTCTCTTTTAGGATTTCATTCGTGTTCCTGTTCAGTGTTCCCTGAGCAGGGCTCACAACACCAGTGTGTATCTGGAGGGTGTTCCCACATGGAAATATTTCCCTGCTCATTGTCCCATCCGTGGCACTCCCTGGAGTCTGTCAGGGGGCAGCTCTGGCTCTGGGATGTCACTGGTGAGGTCAGTGTGTGACATTCCTGTCCTGTCCCCTGGCCTTAGCCCACTGGACACAGCCTGGACACAATTCCACTGTTCAACTTCCAGCTCCAAAATCAGGGTATCTCGCTCCCAGCTCCCTTTTAGGACATTCCCCATCCCTCATCCTCATTTCCTGATCTTTATCTTGGAATATTTGGGTCTGCTCTGGCTTGGTTTACCCCTAACCCTGGGTTTAGCCCTTGTCCCTGTCATTTAACCTCTCATTTTCTTGTGTCACCTCCCTGTGTGGGACCTGAGCCCTTCCAGGTGAGTGACACTTTTCCAGGATGATGCACATGGACCATGTTCTTGGGGCCATCTCTGCTCACATTAATAAATTTGCTGATAATAATTGGTCTTCCCATGGCAGGATTGTCCCTTTTCTTGTCCCTTTTCAGATTTTTCTTGTCTGACTTGACTATCAAAGTGTTGCTTTGTCTTTCTCTCAGAAGTTTTCTCTGTAGTCCCTTCTGGAGCCTCAAAACTCTTTATTTTTGCAGATATTCCCTGTCACAACACAGGGCCTTTCTCTGGTTCTTGCCCCGAAATTTTGGTGTCATCATGCCAAATTCCCTCCTCTGCCAATGTGCCCAGGCCTTAAATTGAAATAAAAACATGGGAAATCCAAAACTATTTCAGCAAAAGGTTTTAACTCCAGATTCTGGTCACAAGATGGCTCATGGTGGCTGGAAAAGCAATGCCCATACAGTTCATTGTATCTTCCTCATTTCATATGTATGTTTTTAATCCATTAAATCATTTAAAAATGCAATCCCACATGGTTTAAGGTTATGGGGAGAGGGAATGAGGCTGCTTTCTTTTGGTGAGCAAAAAAGTTCAAAAGCAATAGGTTGTTTTCAGTGATACCTTACTAATTGTATTTCTTCATCTTGTGGCTACAACTTCAGATTTTACAAAAAGTGGTTTGTTTTGGTGTTTTGTTTTTTTTTATTTTAAGAGGAATCCAAGACAAATATTGAAATCTCTCAGGTATTCATATTTGAGGCATGTCAAACATCTTGTGTTGGCAGCACCAGGCATAGCTGAGGCTAATACTTAAAAGTGTAAGAAAAGAGATATTTTCCTCCTGTCTGCTGTTACTGTGAAATTCCCGTTTCAGTTTCCTTTTCTGAACAAAATGTTGCCTTTTTATGAATCCACATCTGTAAGAGATGCTGGGATTTCAAGTTCACGTGAACCTTTCTTGGGTGGGACGTCTCATTCTGGAGATTTGGGACTCTGGACTGGTTTTATTCTCTTCAGTGCTCCTTCACAGTTCCTGCAGGCTGGAAGTGGCCTCCTTCCAGAAGCGACACAAAATCAAAAGGAGATCTGAGATCTTCAGTTTCGTGGTTCTTCTTTGCACAGTTGTGCTTCTCAGAGATGTCTCAGGCAGTGAAGTGAAAGCTCCCAGCTTTTACCTGTGGAGCACTGGGTGCTGATTGCTTGAAGTATTGGCAAATTCCCAAGTAGTTAAGTGAAATTTCCAGGAAATTACTATTATTTAGGTCTGCTAAATGCCTTTCAGTTGCCTTTTGAGTGTATTTGTGTCTTGTTCAGAAAAAAATGTGGCTGAAGGAGCAAACTGCTGTGATAGAATCATGGAATGGTTTGGATGGGAAGGGACCTGAAAGATCCCATTTCAGTCCCCTGCCATGACAAGGACACCTTCCACTGTCCCAGGGTGCTCCAAACCCCAGTGTCCAGCCTGGCCTTGGACACTTCCAGGGATCCAGGGGCAGCCACAGCTTCTCTGGGAATTCTATCTCAGCCCTTTCCCACCCTCCCAGGGAACAGTTCCTTCCCAATATCCCATCCATCCCTGCCCTCTGGCAGTTTGAAGCCATTCCCTGTGTCCTGTCCCTCCATCCCTTGTCCCCAGTCCCTCTCCAGTTCTTTTTGAGCCCCTTTAGGCCCTGGCAGGAACTCTAAGTTCTCCCTGGATCCTTCTCCTCTCCAAATTAACACCCCTAGCTGATCCAGCACCACTCTCAACACAATTGCGTCTGTTACGTGAAGTCTTCCAGGTTATGTTCTTCTTTCAAGGGAAATGGCCTCAAGTTGCACCAGGGGATGTTTAGGTCACATACTGGGGAAAAAAAAAAATCCTATAAAGCATTGGAACAGCTGCCCAGGGCAGTGTGGAGTCACTAAAAACGTGCAGATGTGGCGCTTGAGGACATGTTTGTCAGACCGTACGTGCTGGTTATGTTGGCTGATGACTCGGAAAACTTTTCCAGCCTTAACGCTTGTGGGATTGTCTGACACCCAGCAGAGTCTTCAGAGGAGCCTGTGCTGTGTAAAGTGTGCGGCACGAAATTAAAGCAGACAGGGAGCTCCCCCCGTGTCGTCGGAAATGGAGCGTTTTAATTGAAGGCAGCGGGGCGCGGCGTTAATGGCAGCCGCCGCCTGTCCCTGCCCGCCTCGGCGGCACCTCGGAGCGGTTCCGTGCCAAACATCATCCGAGTGTCACATCTTCAGGAGACTGAGGGGACCGAGGTGTTGGCAGATCGGAGTGTTTATTCTCTGCAGTGCTCGCTCGGCTTTCGGTGCTGGGACAGGGCACAACTGGCGGCTGGGATTTAGGAGAATCCAGGGCTGAGGGAACCTCTTGGGGCTCCGGTTGTGCCTCCGTGGATTGGAGTGACCCCCTCAGGCCACCAGGCTGCTCAGTGACCCCAGGACCAGGGGTCCTGCTCGTGACCCCGCCAAGGCTGCCTCAAGTGACCGGAGCCACCAAGGCCATCCTCCCGCTGAGTGCCTCATGCCCACTGTGCCTGTCCATGACCCCAGGAGCCACCAAGGTGCTCAGTGACCCCCAGGAGTCACCAGGGTACTCAGTGACCCCCTCAGGCCACCAAGGTCGTGCCTCATTCAGAGTGACCCCCTCAGGCCACCAAGGCCATCTCCCTGGCTCAAAGTGACCCCATGAGCCACCCAGGCGTGCCTCCCTAGCTCAGAGTGACCCCAGAAGCCGCCAAGGCCATGCCTCATTCAGAGTGACCCCATGAGCCACCAAAGCCGTGCCTTCCGGGCTCAGTGACACCCTCAGGCGACCAAGGCTGTGCCTCCCTGGCTCAGTAACCCCCTCAGACCACTAAGGCCATGCGTCCCTGGCTCAGAGTGACCCCAGGAGCCACCAAAGCTGTGCCTCTGTGGCTGATTGACCCCCTCAGGCTACCAAGGCTGTGCCTCTTTCAGAGTGACCCCAAGAGCCACCAAGGCTGTGTCTCCCTGCCTCAATAACTCCAGGAGCCACCAAGACTGTGGCTCTGTGGCTGAGAATGAACCCCATGAGCCCCCAAGGCTGTGCCTCCCTGGCTCAGTGACCCCTCAGGCCACCGAGGCCGTGCCTTCCTGGCTCAGAGTGAGCCCAGGAGCCACCAAGGCTGTGACCGTTCAGAGTGACCCCATGAGCCCCCAGGGCTGGGCCACATTCAGAGTGGCCCCCTCTGGCCACACAGGCCATGCCTTCCTTGCTCAGTGACCCCTCAGGCCACCAAGGCCATGACTCCCTGACTCAATAACCCCAGGAGCCACCAAGGCCATGCCTCCTTGGCTCCGTGACCCACTCAGGCCACTAAGGCCATGCCTCCCTAGCTCAGAATGACCCCCACAAGCCACCCAGGACATGCCTCCCTGGCTCAGTGACCCCAGGAACCACCAAGGCCGTGCCTCCTTGGCTCAGTGACACCCTCAGGCCACCAAGGCCGTGCCTCATTCACAATGACCCCCTCAGGCCACCAAGGCCGTGCCTCCCTGGCACAGTGACCCCAGGAACCACCCAGGCCGTGCCTCCCTGGCTCAGAGTGACCCCAGGAGCCACCAAGGCCGTTGTCACCAAGTGGCCAATCCCTGGTGGATCCAGGAGCCAGGGCTGGGCTGCTGTGGGTGAAACCTGAACAAATGGCTCATTTGCATGGTGAGCTCACACTTTTGCATGGTGGGCTCACACTTTTGCAGAGCCCGTTTCAGGCTCTGAAGTTCTCGGCTTCACTCCTGACTGAGCAGGTGTTTGGCAAGGGAAAAGCCATCACACCATCAGCTGGGAGAGAGGAGGAATCTGCTACCGTGCTGTTGATTCAGAACTCGTGGCTGCTGTTCAGGAAACTTTTATTGCAAGAGTTTTCTGAAGTTCTTCGCTTGAAAGTGAAACGAGAGCCCTGCTGGGCTCCCAGACTTGTGCTTGTAAGTCCCTGTTCCCTGGGAGCAGAGCCCAGCCCCCTCCTGTCAGGGAGTTGTGCAGAGCTACAAGGTCCCCCCGATCCCCTTTTCTCCAGGCTGAGCCCCTTTCCCAGCTCCCTCAGCCTCTCTTGGTGCTCCAGCCCCTTTCCCAGTTCCGTTCCCTTCCCTGGACTCACTCCAGCCCTTCAATGTCCTCCTTGTGAGGAGTCCAGAAGTGTCCCAAAGCCTGGAGGTGCCTCAGCAGTGCCAGCACAGAGGAATAATCTCTTCCGAAGTCCTGCTGGCTGCACTGTTTAGTTAATTAATGTAATTAATTAATTTAGTTAATAAAGATCACCTTATCTTTTTGCTGTTGTGACATTATCATTTACCGTTTTGCTCTTTGCAAGGTCTCCTTTAGGACTGAGCTTCTCAACATGACTCAAAATTAAAAGATTTGGTTCAGACTCCAGCAGGTCCATGAAGGCAGTGTTGGGCTCTGTGGTGATTTAGACTCATCCTGGTACCCTGCCTGTATCTGCTGTGTTCCTGAGTTGCCAGATGGATGAGTTTAGGCTCTTCTGCTCTCAGTAATGATTTTTTTTTTCCTGGCTCCATGCACGGATCACTCAGGTGGTGGCTCCGGCTGGAGCTGTGGGATGCTGCTCACCGCGCGGGCTCTTTCTCCTCAGCATTTCCACATCCCTGTGCGTGGGTTTGTGTTTGGGTTGGCCAGCCAGAATGACCATTTTTTGAAACAATCCTGCAGCTTTGCAAGCTTTCATCCTGAAAAAACGAAGCCTGTCTGCCCTTTCCTGCTGGAACGATTACAGACGGGTTTTAGCTTTAGGGAGATTATTGGACACAAGTTGCTGTTGGAAGGCAAAGGTGCAAATGGGATTTCCTACACACAGCCTTGCTCCAGTTCTGCCCTTGTGTAACACAGAGGCAAAAATAGCAGTTATTTCTGGGAAAACTGGAGCAGTCTTGGAAAGTGCCACCTGTTCTATATTCCTTTTAGTTTTCCAGAGGGATTTCAGCGCCGTGGGAGCTGGGCACAGCAGCAGCCAAGGAGCTGGGGCTGTTGCCCGTTTCCGTGGCCCTTTTGTAGGATAAGTGGGTCAGTGGCACCGATGCTGCTTGTGATGCTTCCCCTGAAAGCAGAGCAGGGCTCTGGGGTGGCTCCTGGCCTCCTGCTTTGTTCAGGGTTCTGTTCTTCAGACTGGCCCAGAGTGACCTCAGGCAGCTGCTGTGACTCTGCCTTTCTTCCAAGGCTCTGAGCTGCTAATCCCATAAACCAAACGTGCCAAATGAGGGACTGAGTGGATCCCTGGGCTGATGGTGGGTTTGGGTATAGAATGATGACAGGAGAAGATTCTCATAAGGGGCTCCTGTTTGTACCACAGCTTTTCATTCCGGGTTACCCCACGTGTCTTCCCTGGTGTTGAAGCCCCTGGGAGGAGTTAATCCATTGCTCAACAATTCACAGGAGAGTTTTGGAATGGTGGATTATTAATTATTTTGGGCCTTCTTTTTGAGGACCTACAAAGAACTCTATCCCTGCTCTGAAGAACCAGCAGAAGGTCCTGGCTACTGGAATATGCTTACTGCCAAAAATCCCCAAATTTCAGAGCTACATAGCTGAAGGGTCAGCAATAAGCACCTTCTCCTCCTTCCTTTCATTCTTTTATTTAGTTTAACTTGCAGGGGTTCAATGCCCTTTTTTTGTTTGTTTGTTTTTAATTGGGGTTTTTTTTAAGCTTCAAGTTTGAGTTCTCGTATGTGCCTTGCATTTTTTGCTCCCGTGCTCACATTTTATTTCAGAGTCAGAGCTACGGAGTAGTTGAAGTCAGACCAGCACGAGATGATTAATTTTTCCTGTCTCCCAAGATTATCTTTTGAGACTATCAAGACATATGTTCTCCAACAGATTCCCTGGTAGCGTGGGGGTTATGGGAACGGCTCAGCGTGGCTGTGCCCTTTCCTTCCTATCAAACTGGGATGTTTGGAAGGCGCCAATCAATTCTGTGCAGTAGTTACATCTTTGGAAGTTTACATCGCCTTACAAACAAATTAGTAAGATGCTTTCCGTCCCGCTGAGCAGGAAGTAGCTTTTGGTGTCTATTTATGACCCTCCAGCTCCCCGGTGAATTCCCAAGGAACGCCGCGAGCCGAGGAACTGGGAATGCACGGCTGGGAATCAAACCCCGCTCACCCCACAGCCGGCCCTGGCCTTAACTACTGTACAGGAATTTCCTCCTACTGCGCCTCTAATAGAAACCGCGGGGCCAAATTAAGTGGGCAGATTGTAATCACCGCTGCTGAGTTATCCCAGCTGTGGAATTACTGCAGCCCTCTGCTTTTCCCCTACTAATTTGGGAAGTTTGCCGCCTCTTCCCCCTCCTCCCAGTGCTCCACCTTGCCACATTCCAGGCTCTGCCTTGTGGGAAAATGACCATAAAGAGCCCAGATGTTGTGGCTGGGGGGCAGGAAGCGCGAGTCAGCTCTCCCTGATTTGCCAAGCTAAAAATAGTGAGAGCATTAATACGAATCTCTGCCTTCAGCTCGCTGGGCAGCCCGGCCCCTCCGGAGGCATCTTCCTTGTGGGAGCCATACGGAGCAGGCAGGCAGCTCGTTAGATTAATTCCTCCCTGCTCTGCCTCATTGTTTTATTTGCGTTACAGAAGTGCCTGCAGGACTGAATGTGGCTCAGACCCCCAGCCAGGCACGGCATGAGAGCGTTGCGAGGGACTTTCTGAGCCTAAAGATGCTTTGGATGAATTTCAGAGTAAGGAAATGTAGGGAGTGACAGGGAGGGGACAGAACCTGCAGCCACGTGGCACCGACAGCGATAAACCCGGGGTGAGTTGTTTATTTTCTGTTGCCAGCACTGTGAGTGTCCTCAGCTCATCCCCAGTGCTGTCCCATTCTCCTCACTGGGAGCTGTGGGGTGACTGGGAGAATCGGGAACGTCCCCTTCCTAAAGCAGCACAGGAGCATGGTCTGTTCAGGGTGGTTACTTGGGATGGTCTGTGTGGATGGTGAATGTGCTGCACAGCCTTCCAGAGTCACTTTAAATCCCTTTTCAGTGATTTCATCTCAGGGGCAGCGAGTGGCACAGCACATTTGGGGTCTGGCGAGTGTCTGGCCATCGTTTTCCAGCCTTATGGGTGGGGTGGGAACGACGTGATCAAAGTGGCTTTTGTTCCCTGCAGCATAGATTATAGTAATGTTGCTATGGCCACAAATCTCCCTCAAATTGCTGCAGACAATTCATGAATTTCCCTTTTTTATTACATCCTAACGCTGAAAACCAGTGAGGCTGCCAGAAACCTCTCCCAGGGAAATCTGTAACCACTGGAGACATTGGGATAACAGGTAGTGTGAGTATTGCTGTGCTGGGGGATGCTGTAAAGGGAATCTCTTGCTGCTGGAACTTTGGGATGCTTTGGAGGTGAAGTAATTAAATTAACCCAAAATATCTAGCTGCTCACTTCGATCCCATGACTCCTTGTTAATTAGTTCTTCCCATCTCCAGGGTAATTGGAGGATCAGGATACCTGAGCCATAGGCAGTGTAGCCCTGTAAGCTTTATCCTGTTCTGCTTGAGGTGCTTTCCAGAGGAAGCTTTGTGGTCAGGAGAGCTTCACCTGAGGTTGGGATAGGAGATCCCGGGCTGGGAGGTGCCTAGCAGTGCTTTCTGCTGCTGCAGCATGTGAGAAGCTGGATTTTCTCCTGTTTTGTAGCTTTGGATGTTCAGTGGCTCCTGAGTACTGGGAATGATGAATTTCTGCTTGGTTTCTTTCTGTTCTAAATCAAATTGTACATCTTGCATGAAATCACTCATCAGAAACTCTTGTGTTTGTGGGCAGAGAGGGAGGGAGTGAGGACAAAGTTGATTTTGGCTGCAGCACATCTTTGTGACTTGGTCTGTGGGGGTTCTCTCAGGGCTTGGGGAACAGGGCTGTAAACATAAATCCTAAACACCATTTGGTCACTGCCTCCTGTGAGGTCACTGAGCTCTCTCATGCCTTAATTGGCCTAATTATTGCCTTCAGGTATCTCAGAGTTCTGGTAATTGGTGCTTCTGCTTGGGCCCTTGGCATATTCAGCCTGGTTCCTCGTTAATCTGCGGCCAAATAAACATCAAAACTCCTGTTTGCTGTGTTTGATGTCACAGCTTGGGGGTGAGGGCTGAGCTTAGAATCACAGAATGGTTTGGGGTGGAAGGGACCTTAGAGATTCCATGAGCAGGGACACCTCCCATTATCCCCGGCTGCTTGGACACTCCCAGGGATGGGACAGCTACAGATTAATCCAGAGTTTAGCTGTGGCCATTCCAGTACTCAAACTGTACTGGTGTGACCTTTTTGTCCTAAAACCAAGCCACATTTTATTTTGATCAATTTGTTTATTGGATGCTCATTGAAACCCATCTTTGGTCTTTGCCCTCTTCTGGATCATGGGGTGTTTTTTGCCATGGTTCCGTGTGACAAAGCACAAGATTCAGTGCACGAAACCTTCTTCAATTCCCAAACTTAGACTCCTATTTTGTATGTCTACAGTTTGTATTATTTGAGGACCTGTGAGATTTATGGTTATTAAATGAAGAAGAGAAGAAATCCAAGAATCACAGGATGGTTGGAGTTTGCAGGGACCTTAAAGATGTAATTCCAACCCCCTCCCACGGGCAGGTTGTACCCTCCAGGTGTCTGGGTAAAGAGCCCAGCCAGTGTTTTGGATCTTTCATGTTTATGGTTTGTTCTTTTTGAGCTGCCTCCATTTTGTGGGTGTTTTGGGTCCTTGAGTAGTGCCTCAGCAAGCAGCAACATTTGCTTGGACACTCCCAGGGTTGGGACAGCCACAGCTTAATCCAAAGTTTAGCCATGGCCATTCCAACTCTCAGTCTGTACTGCTGTGAGCTTTTTGTCCTAAAATTCAGCCACATTTTATTTTGATCAATTTGTTCATTTGATGCTCTTTGAAACCCATCTTTGGTCTTTGTTCCCTTCTGAATCATGTGACAGAGCACAAGCTTTAGTGCATTAAACTTTCTTCATTTCACAAGCTTAGATTCCTATTTTGTATGTCCACAGTTTGTATCATTTGAGGATATGTGAGATTTATGGTTATTAAATGAAGAAGAGAAGAAATCCAAGAATCACAGGATGGTTGGAGTTTGCAGGGACCTTAAAGATGTAATTCCAACTCCCTCCCATGGGCAGGTAGTGCCCTTCAGGTGTCTGGGTAAAGCCCAGCCAGTGTTTTGGATCTTTCATGTTTATGGTTTGTTGGTTTTGAGCTGCCTCTGTTTTGTGGATGTTTTGGATCTCTTGTATAGTGCCTCAGCAAGCAGCAGCATTTTGGGGTGATGACACAACAGAGAGGAAGAAATCCTAATTCGTTTACTGGAGCCTTCTGTGATGAGACAGAGAAGGACAAATGTGCAGGAGCTGTCTGAGACATGGCAAGAGAATTGTGGTGGAGTTGGAAGCAAAGGAGGGAGGTGTCCTGGATGAGGAGACAGGTTCAATCTGTGGGCTCAGGCCCACCTTGATTTCATTCCTTTTTCCTCTCCTCTGCTTTTTTACTTCTCTCTTGTGCCATCTGTACTCCCATACCCACACTTTTAGTTAATTTTGAAGAAGAGAAAAACCCGCTGAAACCATTTCTGTGGCTTCAAAATCAGGAAATGCACATTACTGTGCTGTGGCTCTGTCAGCCCATTCTCATGCTGGTGACCTGAGCTTTGCCACCCCCAAGTCCTCATCCCATGGCACAAGGCATAAATAAGCTCTTTCCCCAACATTTAGTGTGCCTAATGTTGGTGTGATGTTTTTCTTCATCCAAAACTGGATTCCTTGGCACAGGAAAGGTGTGGATTTGTTAGAGGGGGTCCAGAGGAGATCATGGAGCTGCTCTGAGGATGGAGTGGAGCTGGGAGTGCTCACCTGGAGAAAAGGATCCAGGGAGAGCTCAGAACCCCTTCCACGGCCTAAAGGGGCTCCAGGAGAGCTGCAGAGGGACTGGGAACAAGGGATGGAGGGACAGGACACAGGGAATGGCTTCAAACTGACAGAGGGCAGGGATGGATGGGATATTGGGAAGGAATTGCTCTCTGAGAGGGTGGGGAAGGGCTGGAATAGAATTCCCAGAGAAGCTGTGGCTGCCCCTGGATCCCTGGATATGTCCAAGGCCAGGCTGGATGAGGCTTGGAGCACCCTGGGATGGTGAAAAGTTTCCCTGTGCATGGCAGGGGAGTTGATTTTTAAAGATTCTTTAACGAGAAGATTTTTAAAGAATCTTAAAGAAGTTGTTTAAGGTCCCCTCAGCACAAACCATTCCGTGATGACCTGAGGTGTCACAAATGTTTAAGTGGGGTCCTCCTTGGCCATGTTTTGCAGAGGGCACAACACGGAGCAAACAGCACATGTGGCTCCCAGTGTTCCCAGTGAGAGGGGTGGATCTGTTCCTCTGGTGTGGGAATTTTCCATCATGCAGCAGGTGCAATGTGCTGCTTCTCACCCAGAACTGCTGCTTTTTCCTTCCCTCGTTTTCCTCCGAATCCTCAGCTGCCAGGCTTGGGTGGGCTCAGGGGCTTTGTCATAAAAAACTCCCAGCTCTAATCCCTCAGTGTGCCATCAAACACAGATAAAAACTACCACAGGTCCTCCTCTGTGTGTGTGGAGGCGGAGAGGGGCTGGGGGTGGATTTTTTGAGGAAGGATTGTGTGGAAATCTTCCGTGGTTCCGTTGCTGTAATCAGTGTTTAACATTCCCGTTCCGTGCTTCAGCCCCTCACCTTTAACTGGAGTATTCTGAGATTGCTTATCTGACAGAGACCGAGGTTCATTATGTTAATTGGCTCTGAAATTACTGCATCAAATATCAGTAATTGCTATTATTATTCTGCTCCTGTTGTGTCCTGGGCTTTGCAGGGAGCAGAAATGAATATGGAAACCTGCGCTTTGTGCTGCGGAACCTCACGTGAGGTTGGGGTTTGTGGAGGCTGCTCAGTGATTCTGGGGTTGGTGACACGGAGAGGGGAAAGTTCCTTGCTCGGAGATGTCCGTGTTTAATCCCAGCTCCAGGGGTTTGAAGAGGCTGCTCAGTGATTCTGGGGTTGGAGAGGGGAAAGATCCCTGTCTGGAGATGTCCGTGTTTAATCCCAGGGGTTTGAAGAGGCTGCTCAGTGATTCTGGGGTTGGTGACATGGAGAGGGGAAAGGTCCCTGCTCGGAGATTCCATGTTTAATCCCAGCTCCAGGGGTTTGTGAAGGTGCTCAGTGATTCTGGGGTTGGTGACACGGAGAGGGGAAAGATCCCTGCTTGGAGATGTCCGTGTTTAATCCCAGCTCCAGGGGTTTGTGGAGGTGCTCAGTGATTCTGAGGTTGGTGACATGGACAGGGGAAAGATTCCCACTTAGAGATGTCCGTGTTTAATCCCAGCTCCAGGGGTTTGGAGGTGCTCAGTGATTCTGGGGTTGGTGACACGGACAGGGAAAAGATCCCTGCTCGGAGATGTCCGTGTTTAATCCCAGCTCCAGGGGTTTGTGGAGGTGCTCAGTGATTCTGGGGTTGGTGACACGGAGAGGGGAAAGATTCCCACTCGGAGATGTCCGTGTTTAATCCCAGCTGCAGGGGTTTGTGGAGGTGCTCAGTGATTCTGGGGTTGGTGACACGGACAGGGGAAAGATCCCTGCATGGAGATGTCCGTGTTTAATCCCAGCTCCAGGCAGAGCTCCCTGCTCTGGCCGAAGGCACTCAGAGCTGTGAATACAGCAGCAACACTTGCTTGGCAGGTGAGCTGTGGATGTGAGCTTGGAAAATTGATTTTAGGAGGGAGCAAGCGTGGAATAAACCGGTGTTGCCAGAACGGTAACTCCTGGCATGGGGTGTCTTGCTGCTGCTGACAGCACTATTTTTACCCAGTTAGGAGATTGTTTTTCAATCAAAACTCTTCCCTCCCAGCTCTCCAGTTTGTCCAGAGTGGTTTTGTCCCTCATGAGGCAGAGTGGAGTTTTCCTGATTGTACTGACAGCGTTGTGAGTTTGGAATTTTGGTGTTGATGGGAGGACTTGGAAGAGAAGGGATCATTTGTCCTGAGGGGCAGCTCTGATCTGTCTGTGACAGGGACAGGACCCAGGGAATAGCTGGAGCTGTGTCAGGGGAGGGTCAGGCTGGAGATCAGGGGATCCTTAAAAATAAAGGAAAATATTGATTTGCAAAAGCAGAGCTACTTGGAAGCAGTGGGTAAGAACACTGTGGGCAAGGGAATCCTTCTCCCTCTCCAGCTGCCTCATGGATGCCTGGAGCTTTGTAAAGAAATTTGCCACAGTCTGATGCACACATTGTGGAATTAAGGACAAACTTTGATGCCACTGTTTTAGGACTGTTTCCTTATTATTTGAATCTTTATTCAGAAAAAAAGTCTCAAGGATTTTCTCACTGTGCCTCTGAATCCTCTCCGAGCACCACTGTTGGCCTTCATGTGTAGTCAGGTTTTCTGAAGTCTCCTTTTTTTTTTAATACTTTATAAAATAAAATATTCCTCAGATTGAAGTTGGAATGATACAGCTTCCATCTGGGAACTATTTTAGATTTAATTTGAAAAAACAGACTGTAAAACACACACTCATAAAAACAGTTTGTCCTTTCCAATGTACTAGAAAATGATTCTCAGCAGCCTCTTAATGCCCTCTGCTCGCCTGTATTTAAGCTCCGTGACATGCTCAGAGACACAGTTACGCTGGATTTTAATACAGGGTCATCCATAAATTTCCTGTGTGGATCATTTGGGGAAGATTAATATGGAGAATGTGCTAATAGTAAAGAATTTGAAGCCGTTGCAGATTTTGCGGCGCTGGGAAAAAAAATAATTTTTGTGCACAAGTAGCTCGGTGACTGTAAAGTTGCTGTCCAGCTTGGTTTGAAAATGAGATTCCTTTTGTGCCTCCAGCTCTACTCAGGGCAATTTTTCCTGTACCAGAGAGGAGAGAGGCACCACTTAAGAGCTGAAGGATTTACCTGAAGCTGATCCCATCAATTTTCCATAGGGTGCCACTGATTTCCCAGGCTTTGATTTGATGCTGTGTCCGTGAGCATCTCCCTCACCACGGGGTGGTCCCTTGATTAAGTCATTGGAGCTTTATGGGATCTCATGGGGAGCTCAGGCTGCCTCAAGTAATGAGCTGACAATCCTGGCAGCATCTGATTGTATCAGCATCCTGCCACCATCCCTCTCCCTTCTGATTTTTTATTATTTAATATGAGCATGGTTATGCTGCAATCCGATTATTGTGAGAGGGAATTTTTTGTGGCTTGGCTATGAAGAAGCAGAGTTGGGCAAGGATCATGAAAAAAAATAATCTGGCCGTGTTTGACTTGCCTCTCTTCCTCCCCAGCTTCAGGGTTTAGTGGAGACTTTAAAAAAAAAACCCAAACCAAATATCAAATTGTTCTTGAGTAACATGAAATCCTGATTATGGAAATGTTCATCGTGTATCACAACGTGCATTCGTGTTCTGCCTGCTCAGAAATCCTGATGGTGGCCTGTGCACGGGCATCTAAAGGGAATTTTTAAAAACTTCTTGGGGTGATTGTGGGAAATCAGCACCTTCATGGCTAAAATCAATGTTTTTGGGTGCAAATTTTCTGTACAAATAAAATAAAAAGACCTGTTGAGGTCTTTTACAAAGGAGCAGCCAGCCTGAATTGGATATTGCAGCAAAACAAAGCAGCAGAGGGGAATTGCTGGAGGTTCTTTATCTCAGAGAGGGAATGGTGGCATTCCTAAGCTTTTTTGGTGTTTGAAAATCTTGTTTTCAGTTGTTCATATTATGTTAAACTTTAGAACATTTCAGCTTGTTTTGCTGGTGCTTTTTGGAAAGATTGTGATGAAAACTGTTTTGGAGGATGAGGCTGAGAAAATACGTTTTCTTACAATTAAAAATAAATATAAATAAAGGCAGGGTGACCAATTCAAGTCACGGTGCCCCTGTGCTTGGGAGCGATGATTGGACGTTTGGCAAAAATCTCTTTTGCAATTGCCATAAAAATCCACCAATTTGGAAACCCTGGGGGAACAGGGGCAGGGAATTAAGAGGGAGAGGAGGGAAAAAAATTGGATTTCTTAATCATCACTGAATACCACCCTCAGCTTGGATCCTCTCCGTGTCATTTTGGGGAAGCTGCTGGAAACAATCTGCTCAGAAATACTGTTCCCAGAGCACCGTGTGGTTTTGGACATCCTGCATGTAATTTTTACAGGGATGATGGAATTTAATGGGACCTGCCCTCTGTGTGTGTGAAAATATATATATAGATACATGTGTATGGTGGGAAAGATGATTGAATAAATCTATTTAAATAGAATTGTTAAATTGTGAAAATATTAAAGGTTGGGCTGGATAAGGTTTGGGGCAGCCTGGGAATGTGAAAGGGGGTGGACCTGGATGGGCTTTAAATTCCCTTCCAACCCAAACCTTTCTGTGAAATATCAAACTCTGACACAGAAGCTGCTGGTCCTTGCCCATCCTCTCTTGTCCTTGTGGAAGCACAACTTTGGTGTTTTAAGAGCTTCATCCTGGGCCAAATTTGGGTTGAAACTGCTTCAGAAGGTTTAAAAGATTTGTCAGAAAATAGAATTCTACAAAATGGTGTTTCTGTGAGCGGGATGGTGCACTGGGCTTGTAGGAACAGTGGGATAACAACACTTCCTTTTCTTTTGGTGGAGGTGTTGATGACCTTCAAGAAAAATAGAGATGGTGAGGCATTACAGGGTATTTTGGAGAGGAAATTTCTCCTTGCAGAATGGTTGAGGTGAACACGCATCTCCCTCACGCTCCGTTTACTCTGCAGGAATTAGTGCAGGAGATGTTTTCCTGTAACAAACCAGCAAATAACCTGCTTGACTTCAAGATGGAGCCTGTGACAAAATGCAGCAGAGCTCTGGACTTCAACAGTGTTTTAATGTTGGAGTTACAGAATTAAAATCACCGCTGGTGCCACCACCCATCGTTCCCGTGGTGACAAAGCCCTGCAGGAGGAAAATCGGAGAGTCATGGAAGGATGATTTGTCTGATCTGCTGGGTAAATACTTAGATTTGCCAGTTTTTCAGGTTGGTTTTGTTTGATAGAGAGAGCAGATAAGCAGATTCTGTTTTTTTAAGAACCACTTTTCCTGCTTGATCAATTTTCTGTCGTCTGTAGTGGAAGAAATTGAGTGTAAAATTTGGGCTTATAGGGAGGAGTGGGTTCTCTGTGAGCTGCTCTGAACAAATTGTGTGACCAGGCAGCGTCAGAGTTGTTGTGAAGATCATGTGAACCCCTCTCTGCTCTTTTTTTCTTTTTTTTATTCTCTCTGCCAGAATAGCAAACAAAAATCACAGGAAAGCTGTGATAAAGCTGTGGCACTGTAAATGTGACCGTGGCACTTCATAAAGGTTCCTGCATCCCATTCCGGCTCTTGTTGTGATTTTTCTGATCAAGTACTGAGAACAAGAAGATCTGTGGAGGTCACAGCAGCAGAGAAATAATAAATTGCTCCAAGGATGTGATAAATGCTTTGGAGCAGTGCAGGTGATTTGTAAAGTGGAGGATGGAGGGAGCAGCGTGGACAGAGAATTCTCTGTGCAAAGGTTGGATTGAGCAGCCAGATCTGCTTCGGAATATTCCCAGAATAAGAAGTTTTTAATGCCTTCTACGGACATCTGAACAAAGTTTTTACTTCCAAAAGCGCCTTTCTGAAAATACCGCTCGAGCAGCTGATTTAGCTCCGATATCCGTGTGTTAAAATAGGCGTGGGAAATGTGGAGATGTGCACAAGGAGCAGCGGGGCAGCTTTAAATCAGGGTATTGAGAATATCGAGACTTGAACTTTTAAACTCTTACGGGTCAGGAGAGAGAGCAAAACTTGAGCAAAATTTGGGAGAGGGTTCTGGATGATGCTGAGTCCTGGAGAGAAGCTGTTGGGAAGGCAGATGTGGGCTGGGATAAATCACCAGAGCAAATTTCCAGGAAGAAATGGATTTTCTGCCCCTTTAGATATCTCTTTGAAAATTGTGGTTACTTTTTCTTTACCGATGGAAATACTGAAGTGCAGAGAGGGTGACCCTGATTTGGCAGCATCAATCAAAGGGAGGTTCCATTCCCCTTCTCAAACACAAAATCTCAAGGCACCTTTTTTTTTTTTTTTTTTTTTTTTTTTTGGCAGCGGGCTGGAAGCTTAGGACAATTTTCTGGAAAGGGATTGTTGCTTCTTCTGGATGTTCTTCCTGCTGGAGAATGAACTGTGCCAAGACAGATTCTGATGTGCCTCGAGTTCTTCTTTGAAGCAGCTTCTTTGCCCCTTCACTTTCTTGCTAATTTTTTATTTTTTTCCGCCACTCAGCTGGTTTAAAGTGAAAAGGATTTGTAACATCCCCAGCTGTGGGTTCAGGTGAAGAAGGACAAAAAAAACCTTAATTTGCAGGTCCAAGTTTTTATCCCTCAATGTCTTGAGTCTCTGAAGTATGTCCAAAGTAATTTTTTAATTAAAGTTTTTGAGTTGGAGAATGGGGAAAAAAAATCCTTCTTTCCCTTCAAAAGTAAGTTCTAATCATGGAATCATTTGGGTTGGAAGATTTCTCAGAGATTACTGAGTCCAGTCATCCCCCAGAGGTTTTGAAGGGGAAATTAGGGATTTTTAAGGGGAATTCAGAGATTTTTAAGGGGAATTCACGGATTTTTTAAGAGGAATTCAGGTATTTTTAAGGGGAATTAACGGATTTTTTAAGAGGAATTTAAGGAGAATTCAGAGATTTTTAAAGGGAATTCAGAGATTTTTAAGAGGAATTTGGAGATTTTTATAAAGGGAATTCAGTTAAAAAAGGGAAAGTTAAAAATCATTAACTTTCTCTCTGCTTGCAACAACAGGTTTTAATTTCCCTGTTTGTGGCATTTTGTTTGCTGAAGTGGAAGGTAAATAGGGGCTCTCTGGAGGTTTCTTACGGGGATTTTTTTCCCCCATAGGCCCTCCCTGCTTTATCCCACTCATAACAACGGGATCCCCGAGCATTCCTTCATTTCCAGCTCTGTTTCACACGTTCCTTTCTGTAGGATTCACATTCTGGGTAACCTCTGTGCATGAACAATTCAGGAGAAATTTTTTTTTTTTTTGCCACTTTTACGGGACACGTTGCCCAAATTCGCCTGGGAAACTTTCTGCCCTTAAAAATCAGAGCTTAATTTCATGGTTTGTGTTGTCCAAATGTCTTTGGCATCTCCTCAGTGGCACCTGGAACCCTTTCCAGAGCTGTGGATCTGAGTTTTTGTTGCTCTGTCTCCATCACATTGGAAGCGTTGCATCCCTTCAATGATTTCCATCATATTTCTGTGTTAGGGTGCAATATTTATCTGCCTTTGTGCAGGAGAACGAGCTTAAATAACTGCACTAAAACCAAATTTCAGATGGGCAGTGGCACCTCTGACAGTGAGAGAAATAATGGTGGTGCAGGCAGGTGAGGGAAAGGAAAAAGCAGCCTGAAAAGAGCCTTGAAAGAAAAGAAAAAAGGGAAGCAATGGGAGATAATTGTCAGGAAAGGGTGAGATGGAAGCAGATTGGGATGTTTTTGTGACCGGGGGTAAAGCAAAAAGCTTTTTGGTGAGCGGAGGAAAATGGACAAATTTCTCTGGCTGGGGTAGAGATGAGGTCAGAAAAGAAAACTCAGAGCATGAACTATCCCAAGAGCTGTTCAGTACCGCGTGTTCTGCTCCAGCTTTCCCCATTGCAGGATTGCTCTGGGCCACCTGGGGCTGTGAATCCCCCATCCCCATTTCCTGCAGAAAGAAGGGGATCTGTGTGCATATCTGAGAGTTTAATTTCCAGGAGGATGGAGGTTCTTGTTTATGTTGGAGCAGCGAGCTGGAGAGGCCAGGAGGAGCCCAGTGGAGCAGAGGAGCCTTCCTGGGCTGCTCTCTGCATCAGACACAAAAAAAATCCAATTTAAATATTCTTGAGAAAAAAAAAGAGAACAACTGCTAGGTTCTGTTTCAAAGGATGGAAGGCTCCTTATCCATGAAATCCATCCCATCCCCTGGATTGCTGTGATCTCCAGAGAGCTCGAGGAGCTCCAGCTCACCACATCAAAGGAGCGTCCGTGGAGCTCCGAGCGCAAACACGGAACGTGGAGGTGCCACAGGGAGCTCACAGAGCTCCGAGTGCATGCCCAGGGAGCTCACAGAGCTCCGAGTGCGTGCCCAGGGAACAGATATTCCCTTGCCAAGGCTCCATCTGACAGCCTCCTCCTTCCAGACAGCTCTGCATCAAAGATGACCTGAAAAATCTTATTTTTAATGCATTAAAATACATCCCAAACTTAAAAATGCTGAAGTCCAGGTAGAAGAATTTTGACTTTGCTTAAAGGTTTTCTTTCCAAAGTAAGTTCTGCTTGTTCTTGCAGATTTTAAGCTCTGGGAAAGGTGGAGCTCTCCCCTTGTGCTGAAGGGGGACACGAGGGGACAGTTGGGAATGACCCATTCTGCAGCTCCCCCTTCCAGACAGCTCTGCATCAAAGATGACCTGAAAAATCTTATTTTTTAATGCATTAGAACACATCCCAAACTTAAAAATGCTGAAGTCCAGGTAGAAGAATTTTCACTCTGCTTTAAAGTTTTCTTTCCAAAGTAAGTTCTGCTTGTCCTGGCAGATTTTAAACTCTGGGAAAGATGGAGCTCTCCCCTTGTGCTGAAGAGGGATGCGAGGGGACAGTTGGGAATGACCCATTCTGCAGCTCCCCCTTCCAGACAGCTCTGCATCAAAGATGACCTGAAAAATCTTATTTTTAATGCATTAAAACACATCCCAAACTTAAAAACGCCGAAGTCCAGGTATAAGAACTTTCACTCTGCTTAAAAGTTTTCTTTCCAAACTAAGTTCTGCTTGTCCTGGCAGATTTTAAACTCTGGGAAAGGTGGAGCTCTCCCCTTGTGCTGAAAGGGGACACGAGGGGACAGCTGGGAATGACCCATTCTGCAGCATTTATGGATAATCTGCTGCTTTCCTATGCCAGAGGCAGGGTTATATGGGATATTGGGAAGGAATTCTTGGCTGTGAGGGTGGGGATGCCCTGGAAAGGATTTCCCAGAGAAGCTGTGGCTGCCCTGGATCCCTGGAAATGTCCCAGTTGGGATGGGGTGAGGATGTCCCTGCTCAGTGCTGTCCCCTCCGTGCCCAGTCAGGACCTGGGATGGAGCTGAACCCGTGGCCCTGTGACCCCTTCCAGGTTTGTCAGCCCTGGACTCCAAGGGGTGAGATAAGGTGACCCATCAGTGTTTTATGTGGTGCTGGTATGAGATTTTTTTTTTTTCCACAGGAAAGCTGTGGAGACACGGGGCTCGATTTCAGTCACACAATTTATCCTGTACTAAAGTACCTCAGAGCTTTGTACTGGAATGGCCCTGTTCATTCCACCTCCCACAAAATAACACCTCCCTCTGTTTTTCTGGGATAGATTTCCCAATGGGTTCTGCAGTGGGATATTCTTCCCCTCCAGCCCTGCAGTGTCCAGGACAGGTGGGGATGAAGTTCACCATTTCCCCAGCTTGGGGTGATGAGGAGGAGAGGCTGGGCCTGAGTTTGAGGAATTAATTTGCTTTTTGATAATCCCTAAGAAAGAATCCAGCAGAGCCCCGGAGTGGGACAGAAAACAGACTCCTGCTGGCTCAGGAATCTTTAAAACATTTCTCCTTTGGAGGCTTTCCTGCCTTGGCTCTGTGCCACCCTGCTTGTTCTCCTGTCCCCAAGTTGTCACCTGCTGCCCGTGGCCCAGCAGATGTGACAGAGCACTGCTGGCTCCCGATGGTGGGCAGAGTCACGACGTGTTTTTGTGTGTTCTGTGGTTTGGCAGAGCTGCAGAAATCAGCATTTCCTCCTCCTTTATGGATCCCGTTCTGCCGAGTGGGAATAACACTGCAGAAAGTGCCTGTCCCCGGGAGGGAACGGTTTGGTGGCATTCAGGAGTTGCTGAGTCTTGAACAGCTTCTGCTGGTCCGGCCAGTTTTTGAAAGTTGGAGGTTTTAGGTACTTCTTTTTTTTTCTTTTTTTTTGTTTAAATAGCAGCTTGGTGGGGGCTGGATACTGCGGTGACGGTGCCTCTAAAATCCTTAAGCTGCTCGAATCACTCCAAGGAGCCAGGCAATAAAAGGGCTGAAAGAAAATGTATCCCACAATGTCCTTCACTTGTGCTGACAACTGCACTTTAAATTACCGGTGCAACCTTTTAGCATAGCTGGCTTGTAAAAACTAATAAAATATAAAATGAAGTTATAACAGCTGCTTGCTACCTCTTCTCTGGTGGAGGGTAGGGAGAAATCACTTTTTTTTTTTTTTTGGGTGGGTCTGCTGTTATTGCTGTGATCAGAGTAAAATATTAATATATGCTAGAGTATTTACATCATGTCAGTTATGTGGTTTTTATTAGAGAAGGGGCTTCACTTTAATCGTAAAGTGGTATTTATCCTGTGAACAGCTTGAGGTTTTCCAGAGCTTAGAATTAGGCTTTTTTAAAAAAAAACTTCTGAGTTTTCTTCTAGCAGAAAGTGTGGCAAGGGGCTGGAACGAGATGATCTTGAGGTTCCTTCCATCCCAAACCATTCTGGGATTCTCAGGAGAGTGCTTCATTCAAATTTGGGCATCCCATTTCCAGATGCTTCCGATTCCTTGGCTCCTTTGCCCCAAGTGGCTGAAATTTCAGGGACTTTGGGGAAAAAAAAAAAAGGCAGATTTTTGTTTATTGAACTGTCAGCATTCCAAGCTTGCCATAAGATATCAGAGTAAAATATTAATATATGCTGGTATTTACATCATGTCAGTTATGTGGTTTTTATTAGAGAAGGGGCTTCACTTTAATAGTAAAGTGGCATTTATCCATTAACAGCTTGAGGTTTTCTAGAGCTTAGAATTAGGCTTTTTTTAAAAAAAAACTTTTGAGTTTTCTTGCAGGGGGCTGGAGTGAGATGATCCTTGAGGTTCCTTCCACCCCAAACTATTCTGGGATTCTCAGGAGAGTGCTTCATTCAAATTTGGGCATCCCATTTCCAGATACTTCTGATTCCTTGGCTCCTTTGCCCCAAGTGGCTGAAATTTCAGGGATTTTGGGGAAAAAAAAAAAGGCAGATTTTTGTTTATTGAACTGTCAGCATTCCAAGCTTGCCATAAGAGTATCAGAGTAAAATATTAATATATGCTGGAATATTTACATCATGTCAGTTATGTGGTTTTTATTAGAGAAGGGGCTTCACTTTAATAGTAAAGTGGCATTTATCCATGAACAGCTTGAGGTTTTCTAGAGCTTAGAATTAGGCTTTTTTTAAAAAAAAAACTTTGAGTTTTCTTGCAGGGGGCTGGAGTGAGATGATCCTTGAGGTTCCTTCCACCCCAAACCATTCTGGGATTCTCAGGAGAGTGCTTCATTCAAATTTGGGCATCCCATTTCCAGATACTTCCGATTCCTTGGCTCCTTTGCCCCAAGTGGCTGAAATTTCAGGGACTATGGGAGAAAAAAAAAAAAGGCAGATTTTTGTTTTGTGAACTGTCAGCATTCCAAGCTTGCCATAAACCATTTCCAGACCTGGAAGAGGCTGCGTGCAGATGCTGAGTTCATGCAGCGTGGGTGAGGTTTGAAGTGGATATTTTGCAGGTCACGTTGAAATGAAACCCTCAGCTGTGGCAGCTGAGTAACGTCTTCACTCGTGATTTCTGGACAACTCTGGGACAGAACTTTGCAATCAGGGAAGGCAGGAGGAGTAGAAGGGAAGGAAGGAGGGGTAGAAGGGTCGTGGCTGTTTTTGTTTCTGCAAACATTTTGTAGCTTTGTGCGGGTGGAAACGTGCCAGGATCTGCAGCCTGCCAGGAGAAGAGAGGAGCCACCATCACGATGTGTTTTTCCATCTTTATATCCCGAAGATGTGGGCACTCAGGAAGTGTTTTGCCAGCTGAAGGGAAGGGGATGGAGGCAGCCTTTAAAAGCAGCGCCAAGCTCCGAGGAGCAGCCCTGACTCCCTGCCGGGAGTGGCGGCGGAGCTGGGGCTGGGCAGAGGCTGTGAATATGGAACAAATTAGTGAGAATTGGGGTGGGAAGAGAGAGCCTGGGATGCTCTGCTGTCCCAGAGGCTGTGGAGGAGGATGAAGGCAGGATGGGGATTTTTTTTTTATTCAAAAACAAAGGGAAGCGCCAGCCGAAGGATAATCTTGGAGCCTTGGGCTTTTCTTAACAAAAGGTATTGTATTTTTCTTGAATTTTTTTGATCTGTTTGTCTGCTGAGATCAGGCGGTTGTTTGCAGCAGAAGCGTGGCTGAGAGAGGATTTGAGCTGGGGAAAACGCTGGGTGGAGAATCCCTGGGTTTGCTGGGGTGGAACTCGTGGTGTGTCACGGCACAGGTTGGGCTGGGTGGCTTCCAGTGCTCCTCGTGGACCTTGGCACTTAGGGAACAATGTGGATCATGATTTATTTCAAATTTTTGTGGGAAATGATCGCATGAGTATAACCTGGGAACTGTCAGTTATCAGGTGTTTAGAGGAAGTATTTTCTGCAAAGGGAGCTGAACTGCCTGGGAGCGGGTTCGGAACTGGTGAGCCACATCTCATCCCTTTCAGATTTGCCATTTCCCTTCTCCAGGTGGTCTCATTTGTGCCTAACTCCTCCTTTAGTTCTCATCCCTTTCAGATTTGCCATATCTTTTCTCCAGCTGGTGTAATTTGTGCCCAACTCCTCCTTCAGTGTCTCATCCTTTTAGATTTGCCATATCCCTTCTCCAGGTGGTCTCATTTGTGCCTAACTCCTCATTTAGTTCTCATCCCTTTCAGATTTGCCATATCCCTTCTCCAGGTGGTCTCATTTGTGCCTAACTCCTCCTCCTTCAGTGTCTCATCCCTTTTAGATTTGCCGTATCCCTTCTCCAGGGGATCTCATTTGTGCCCAACTCCTCCTTCAGTGTCTCATCCCTTTTAGATTTGCCATATCTCTTCTCCAGCTGGTGTAATTTGTGCCTAACTCTCCTTTAGTGTTCTGTCCCTTTTAGATTTGCCATATCCTTTCTCCAGGTGGTCTCATTTGTGCCTAACTCCTCATTTAGTTCTCATCCCTTTCAGATTTGCCATATCTCTTCTCCAGCTGGTCTCATTTGTGCCTAAGTCCTTTAGTTCTCATCCCTTTTAGATTTGCCATATCCCTTCTCCAGGGGATCTTATTCATGCCTAACTCCTTCTTTAGTTCTCATCTCTTTTAGATTTGCCATATCCTTTGTCCAGGTGGTCTCATTCGTGCCTAACTCCTCCTTCAGTGTCTCATCCCTTTTAGATTTGCCCCATCCCTTCTCTGAGTGCTCTCATTCATGCCTAACTCCTCCTTCAGTGTCCTCCAGCCTCCCTGACTCCCCTGCAGTCCAGATTGTCAAACCTGTGGGAGCTTTCAGGTTTAACACCATGATGTAAATAATAGATTGTCATAAATGTCATAAATCACAGAATCCCAGAATGGTTTGGGCAGGAAGGGAGCAACTCTCCCAGGTTTCTCAATCCCCTTTTGGGCCGGTCCAGAAGGAATGTTTGTGCCACAGTGCCTCTCTTGCACAATGCTTTGAGGCCATGCATAACTTATTTGTTCATTCCCTGTGGTTTTGTCTGTGTTTTTCTGTTGAACAGGAGGGAAACCCTTGAGCTCAGCGCTGGGAGGAGGAAGGGAGGTGCAGAAGGAGTCGATGTGGGATGTGGGACAGCTCTGAGCCGAGGAGCCGAGGCACAGCAGGTAAAGCACAGCACAGCCCTGCAGTGTCAGGCTGCCCTGGGTTTAAATTGCTTCTTCCCTTGCTGGATTTTAACACAATTTACCAAAACGTCTCCCACCCTTGTTGCAACACTCTCCTCCTCCCCACGGTCCAGTTAAAGTAACAGTGAGATGAGGAAAGCTTGTAAAAATAGGGCAGGACCAGCCCAGTGTCGCAGAGCTTTAATCAAGCCCCTTAGATATTTTTTGGCCATCAGCTCTTTCATTTAATCATCCATTAATTGCTGAAAGTTGTAGCCAAAGTAATTTGGCAAGAACTGCAGGCGGAGAAGCAGCATTTCACAATAGCCTGGTTTCAGCAATTTTAATTCTGATTTTAGAGCAGCGTTGAATGTCACTGATGGTCTGAGCTCAGTGTCTGGGTGCCTTGGGATCCAAATCCCCGCACACAGCCCAGGGAAAAGTTGAGCTCTCAACATTTTTCTTCTTCAGCATCATTCTCTGGGCACATTCTCATCCTCAAACTCTTTGTAATCGAGGTGTGAGATTGCTCCATGGGTGCTGATCACAGCTCTCATGGGGGTGTGTGGCTGCCTGGGAACCTTCCAACCTCGCTGCAGAGGCTGGAATTGCTGCCAGCAGCACATTTCTCCTTCTCCAGCTTTCTTCTCACTCCTGTAAGGAAGCCAGAGGATGAGATTTTGTGCTCTGGGCTGAGCTCCTTCAGGCACGCTCAGGCTCTGGAGTATTGTCAGAACTGCTGATGGGTTTGGGCTCCAGCAAAGGTGTCAGGCGTGAATCAAAGGGGCTGGAGCACAAAGTCACTGCTGCCTGTTCCTAGGATTGGTTTTTTGCTGGCACGGGGACACTTTGTGCATCCCACACAGAGCTCCTCTGTCAGCCCAAGTTTGGGAAGCAGCACGTGGATTGTGACCGGGAGCCACCACAATTATTCAGGTTGGAATCTGGCTGCTAAATCGAATTTCTGCTCATAGGAAAACCTGGCTGAAATGTGATACAGCACAGTTTAGGTGCTCTCAAGGTCGTTTTTGGCCTTGAACTCTGCTAATATGGGGAGAAATCACAGCTTCATCTCCAGTGCCACATGGGCAGTTCAAACCCCTGCTCAGACTCTGTCCTGGATTTCTCCCGTGTCCTCGGGATTTGTGTTTGCAGCATCTGATCCATAAATTCTTGGGCTGAACTGCTTCCAACAATCTTAGCAACTGTGATTTCCTCCAGGAAATGCAGCCATGCACGGTGGTGTTGAGCTTATGGGACCGTGACTATCAAACCATCATGGATTTCTTATGTTGCCTTTTTAATAATTTTTTTTAAAGCTGTTACCTGTCTCCCCACCCCCAATCCCGCATCTGTGGAGGTTTTTTTCTTTCCCTGTCTTGTTCAAGTGAAAGAGTAAATCCTTTTTGATTTATTCCAGAGCAGCCCTCGAGCTCAGCTCCTGTGAGAGCCTGCTGACTTGGAGTTCAAAAGATCTCCTGTCTTTGAGGCTGGGTTGTGGTCTTCCATCTTTCCTCAAAGTTAAAGTGAAAGAGAAAATTCCTTTTTTTCTTAAAAAGAGAGAAAATCACCATGCTGTGCGAGGGAATCAGACTTACCTGGAGCAGCAGAGAATGCTAACATGCAGAATTCTGGGTTAAAATCTGGTTGTTTAGCAAGGCTTTATTTCCAAGTGCTGAACACTTTGTTTGGGAAGTGTTTTATGGAGATAAATACTCCTTTAAAAGCAGTGCTGCTGCCTGGCTGGGATCCAGCCTGTGATCCTACATTAAAGCTTTTTTGGGGTGTTTAAACAACTACATTTCCACAGTGGCTGGAAATGGGAGTTCTTATCCCCACTTGGAGGTTAGATGAGATATTAAGAAGAAATTCTTTATTTTAAGAGTGGACTTGTGGTGGCTGCTCCATCCTTGGGAGTGTCCATGGTCAGGTTGGGATGGGGCTTGGAGCAACCTGGGATAGTGAAAGGTGTCCCTGCCCATGGAATGAGATGGATTTTATTAAGCCCAAACCATTTCATGATTCAATGAGGTGCAGACACATATCTGGCACATATTTTTGTGTGTGTATGATTGATATTCATGTACAGAGCAAAATAAACCTGTAAGAACTACTTCTATCCTATTTCTCTTCCACTGGGCCACGCTTAGTCCGGATTTATGCTGTTGTGGCTGCAGTGTGATTTTGGAAAGGCAGGAGGAATGGATGGAAGATTTTTAACAGATTTAGGGACCCTCCTTTTAAAATCCAGCCCCTCTGAGCTGCTTTTAAAAATCCAGCCCTGCAGGGGGAAGGGCTGATCCCTGCAGCAGAAGGGAAAGCACAGGTTGGGCTGGTGGAGGTTTCACCATACAGGACGTTGTCAGGCTTGCAGGTCAAACTATGGGTCCTGTCTGTATTTTTCTGTTCTGTTTCTATTCTGTATTTCTATTTTTTAAAAAAGCTCCAGTCCTGGTATGGCATTTTGGGGAGAAAACCAGTTTTTTTGCCAGCCTGCAGGCAGCATGAGTGACAGCTCAGGTAACCCCTCACAGGCGTGGGGAAAATCTCACGTGGTGTTTTGCCAACCTTTCTCCACAGTTTCTTCCAAAAATCCTTTCTTTTGAAGTTTTTGGGCCCAGGCAATCTGTGCATGGGATCATCTTGGTGTTTGTACCCCACTTTTCAGAAAAAAAAGTGTAGAAAGGTGTCTGAAGCTGCAGGAATTCTCTGCCGTGTGTGGGTACAGTAAAGCCACACAGCTCAGGTGACAATAAAGGACAGGTGACAGATTGGCTCTTCTTCTGTTCTGTCCCTGCTTTTCCTGCTCTTTTTTCAGCAGACGAAACCCACATCCCAACCTTCTCCCGTGTTCTGAGCCAGCAGTAAAGTAGGAAAATGTTTTTTTTCCCCAAATCTAATTTGAAACATGATGACTGGACCGTTCTTAAACAGCTTCCAACTTAACAATAAAGAAACTTCACAGAGTGCTTGGCAGGAGCCTCTGCACATAATTTAGATCATAATCAGATGCATTAACACATTTTATATGGATCTCGTGGGGGCCAGGAAGACGAGGTGTGCTGGGTAATTTCTTTCCAGATTTCTTTACCTGATTGTTTATTACTCTTGGGGACTTCATTTGTGGTCCAAATGTCACCAGCAGAATCCTGCTGCTTCACGGGCCTGCATTTCGAGTAGCTGTTAGCGAGGCTTCAAATTCCTTAATTGCTGCGTTCTCCTCAGCTCTTCTTTTCTTTCTGTGCTTGTCAGAGGGAGGAGAGGGAAGGGGAACAAAAGCAAGGACCCAAATCCTGCAAATTGCTGATCTTCCCCCGTGCCTGCAGCTCGGTGGGAGGGAAGGTGCTGACAGCGCTCCGTGTTTCCCACCGAGTACAATCAGGAGCTGCTGCTTGAGAGCTGCACGGGGAAAGCATTTCCTCTCCCCCTTCCCCTTTGAGATGTTCGACATAAGCAGCTCTAATTTGAGAAATCTCCCGGTGCTTTTCCACGCTCGGAGAAGAGAAAACGCTCGCGCGTCTCTTGCGTCGCTTCGTTATTTTGCCGTGAATTCCCCCGTGTCGAAGACATCCTTGTGAAATCTCTCCTTGGACAGAAAAATCTGCTTTGAGAAAGGATGTTTTGGATGTTTTTGTGCTCTGCTGGTTTGTATCATTCCCACTAAAAGTGGGGAGGGAAGTTCCTGTCACTTCAACGGCTCCGTTGTACCTGCTGGAGTAAGAACCCTCCCCGTGTGGTTCATGGGGTTTATTTGTTACTGAAAAATTAAAAAAAGTGTAAAAGTGGGATTTCCAACCCTCCCCCAGCCACGGGGCAGAGGATGCACAGCTCAGGTTTGGGGCCCTGCTCAATGGGCCATGAGGGGCTGCTCCTGGTCATTGACTTGTCCAGGCTGGAACCACCCAAAGGTGACCTCAGCCAGCTGCTGTTGATCCACAGGATTCAGAGTTTGGCACAGAAATCAAACCTCCAGGGTGGGTCAGGTGTGGCTTTGGTGTTTGGGAAGGTGAGAAGTTCATGACTGTGGAAGTGGCTGGGTTACACCCCTGGATTTGGGCCAGAGAACATGCCTTGGGACCACAGCAGCCCATACCAAAACCACAGAGCCCCTTCTTCCCCTTTTTCACTGATAATGTCACTGAAAACCACCCCAGGCCGGAGGAGAAACATGCATTTGTTTGCCTCTTTTTTTTTTTAATTTAATTTTTTTCTCTTTAATAATTGTTTATCAACATCAGGTGATGATGCAACAGCATCTCAGATTAGCTGAGCTTGTAAAGTGGCTTTTACCACAGAGCATAATGATGATGGAGAAATGAGTATCCTTAAAAATCAGAGTTGATGGGGCTTGTTGAATTTCCACTTTGTGCACTTGGTAACTCCAGTTCCTTGAAATACTCACAGGGAGAAACGAGAGGGTGAAGAGCTGGGATCACCTGCTAAAATCCTGCCTTTCCCCATTTTTTCCAGCTAAATTTGGAGGAATGGCATTACTTGCTGGATATTCTGCCTCAAGATATAAAAGTTGGGGCTGTTTTACTCTACTGAACAAACCCTTTCACCTCCATCCCATGATACAAAATTGGCAGGAGAGCACAGAGCCTTCGTGTGAGCTGGGGAGGGAGGAGCACATGAGAGGGGCAAAACAACCCCAGTCCTTTGTTGTTTATAGCCAGGTCACAAGCATTTTCCATTCTCCCAATGCCCAAATTTCGAGCTGGGACTGATGGATTCTCCTCAGGTCAGTGGCACGCACATTTTGCCTGGACTTGGTGGTGTCTGGTCCAGAATCCTTGCAGCAGGACTTGCTGAAGAATTAAATAATTAATTTTAAACAATTATTTGTGTTATACATTACAGCTTTCTCTAGTTGAGGTATTTCCAGGAAAGCCTTCCACCTTCTCTTTGGCATTCCTTTGCTCTGTCACCGTGTGCCTTGGCTGGAGCTGAGCTCTGCTGAAGGAAGAAGAGGGTTTTGTTTCTTTTTTGAGACTGGACATGAGAATTATTGGTGTTTGACCTGTCTGCGTGCTGAAGCACTGTGACTCTTCAAACAGTTTGGATATTAGAAAAAGGTTCTTTACAGAAAGAGTGATAAAAATTGGAATGGGCTGCCTGGGGAGGTGGTGGAGTCACCATCCCTGGGTGTGTTTACAGAGAGATTGGATGTGGCACTCGGTGCTGTGGTTCAGTGTTGGTGTCAGGACATGGGTTGGACTCGAAAATCTTGAAGGTCTCTTCCAACCCTGGTGATTCTGTGATTCTGTGATTGCTCAGCTGGAGATGTTGGGCTGTCTCTCACTAAAGCCTGATTTGATTTGGCTTCTTGTTGTGTCAAACCTCAAAGTAGAGCAGCTTTCTTTAGCCATGGGTCTCTGGATAGCCTGGAAGGATTTACCATCCATGGGAATGCGCTGCTGCCTTTTGTGATTTAATCACCACATCTTTCCTGGCTGGGGTGGGATCCTGACAGCCTTCACCTGCTTCTCCATCCTATCCCACACTTACTGCTTATCTGGGTAAAAATTATGTTTCCTGAAGATCTGCCAGGTCTGTTCCTGCTGGATTTTAGTGCCCCACAGCTTGGACGGGAGAAAAAGCAGAACTGCTGCTGGGCAGAGGGAACGAGGAATTCAGGGAAATTCTTTACTCAGAACAGGGTGAGGCCCTGGCACAGGATGCCCAGAGAAGCTGTGGCTGCCCCTGGATCCCTGGCAGTGTCCAAGGCCAGGCTGGACGGGTCTTGGAGCCATCTGGGATAGTGGGAGATGTCCCTGCCCGTGGTGGTGGAGTGGAACAGGATGAGATTTAAGGTCCTTTCCCACCCAAACCATTCTGCAATTCTCTGATTCTACTGGGAGATGTCTTTAAAGATCACAAGGAAGGGAACAGACATAAATAAGGCAGAATGGAAAAGATAAAACAACTCTTGTGGTGGTCGGGAATGGGAATAAAGTGCGTTTTTGTGCATCAGGGAGAAGGACGCTGCCTGTTGTGTACGTGTGTGGTTGCCCTCCTCTGGTTGAAAACAGAACAACCTCCCCAGAACCGAGACTTTTTTGGGGTCAGGATTGTTGTGTTTCCTCACACTTTAAAGAGAGTCAGGAGCATTTCATGTGCTGGGAATTGATCAGGGAAGCCACTCACCCTGGGCTAGGAGTGACTTCTGAGCTGTGGAGGAGTTGTCCAGAGCCAAAGGATGCACCAAAGTCCTCTCACTGAACATGAACAGACCCTACAGAGGAGGGTGCAGCATGGCCAGGGCTTGGAGAGGCTGTGATGTGGCTCCGAGGAATTTGTCACCAAGGCTTGGTGACCCCACAACCACGGGACACCTCAGAACAGGCAGCTGACCCCTTGCCTGCCGCTCTCCTCGCTGTAGCTGGCTTGAGCTGCACATCAGGCTGAGAATTACGTGTCAGATTTCATTAGCAAATCATTTGCTGACCTTCAGTTTTATGAAAATAGTCCAAAAGTGAGTTTATCAGCAGTTAGCTGTTCCAGCAGGGAAGCAGAGGCTTAGAGGATTTAAGGGAGCTGCATCCAGCGCTGGTGATTTCCACTCGGGTGTGTTAGACCGTGTCCTTGAAGGTTGCTGATGCTCACTAAGTCAGGTAATTCTGGTCAGCAAAAACCCTGCCTTGTGCTTTGGGGTTTTTTTTTTCCCATCTGGATCGGGACCAGCAAAGTCAGGGAGAGAGTTTTGTGCCTTGCAGGAGTGTATTAAAGGTGAAACCTTTGCTCTGCCTTTGGATCCGTTCCAAAATGTGAATCCTAGGAATTATAGATTTTGTCTTCTATGGATTTTGGCATGACAGCTGTTGGAGCAGCTGAAAAGGAAACGAACCTGAGAGGAGCTTTTGACTTTGGTGAAACTCAATAGTTACTTTCTAGTAACAGGGAGGCATTAAAAAAACACCAAACCTGGCGACACCTCAATTCAGACAGCATCTAATCCATTCTTTTTTTCTCCCTCTCCTGCAACCAGGCAGGATCTGGTGTGGGATGTGGACACCTCGTGTGTCTCTCTGCATGTCGGATATCTGAAAGGATTTGAGGAAATTATTGATTGTGTAGTGTTCGAGCAGGGAGCTGGTCTTTAAAAGGCTGTCCCTTAAAATTGTCTTTTAAACCTGTTTAAATCTCAGTGTTGCTCTCGTGAATGTTTTATCACCTCCTACAATATTAAGTCCTACAATGCCACTAAAACACCTTGAATTTTAGTGTGAAAGAGGTTTCTGTGTCTTAATTGGAGAGATGTATTCCTGTGTCCAGAGGTAAACGTTGGAGAGAGGGGAGCACAGTGTGCTGGGAGGCTCCTCGCTGCCACCTGCTCGTACATTCAATTAAAAACCCACAAAGAGGGTTTTTTGTTATACATTATAGCTTTATCTAGTTGAGATATTTCCAGGAAAGCCTTCCACCTTCTCTTTGGTATTCCTTTGAACTGTAAAACAGTTCAGGTTGGAAGGGATTTTTGGAAGTCTCTAATTCAATGTCCTGTGAGATTGCTCAAGGCTTTGTCCGGTTGAGGTTTGACTCTGCTGGACTGGAGTGTCCGGCAGCTCTCCAGGCTCCTGTTCCAATCGTTAATTTTCCTGCTGAATATCCAGATAGGAGATGACATCAGAAACCTTGCTGCTGTCAAGGTGATGAATATTTGCCGAGCAGATCACTCGGTTTCAGAAGATAAATTGGTGAGGTACGATTTGCCCACAGCACATCTTCTTACCCTTCGTGGCCATAAGAATGAATTCCAGGAGGATTTGCCCCATCCATCCATCCATCCATCCATCCATCCATCCATCCATCCATCCATCCATCCATCCATCCCTGCCCCCAGATTTCAGCTGCCTTGCTGCCCTGTTCATTCCAGGTATCAGCACTCAGGAGAGTGAGTTTGTGTTTCAGAGTTAACACTTGGAAAGTGAGTGCAAATAACCTCGGCTTCCTCTTGACTTGGCTGCTCATGGGCTTTCATTGCCTTCTCTAATAAAGCCTTTACAATTGCTTAGAGACACTTAAAGTTGTTAATGTTTAAATAAAGGGATTAATTCCAGGCCTCCTGCTGCAGAAGAGGTGGGTTTGAATTTTGAGGGAGTGCTCACTGGCAGAGAGGCTCCCTTTGATCAGCTCAATGGACTGGAACTGCTGGTGAGGAGCCACTGGGCTCCTCAGCATCGATCTGCACTTGCCAGGAAATGGAAACAATTACAGTGACCTCATGAAGAGCAAAAACAGAGAGATCTCAGGGCAGGTGCCTCAGGAACGCCTGACCCTCAAACCCATTCCTGCTGTTGGTTTTATTGATGATTGAATTGGTATTTTAACATTCCCATGCCTTGGTTTCCCCACCAGTAAATGTGTCTTCCTTTTGGGTTATTGAGCTTGGGTGATGCTTATAAAAACTGTCAAGGTGGGGTGCCGAGCGCACAGAAGCTCTTTATTTTTAGTGTCTTTTGAAATCCTGGACTTTTTGTTCTCCCTTTTATCTCTTTCTTTTTAATCACACCAAATGGAAATGAACTCAATCACAGCTGGTGCTGGAGAAGAATCATTAGGCCCATCCAGCTGGCTGTCTCGGGGCCAACGCTGCATTTGCAGAGTATTTTATCTCCTTTAGCCCTGTGTGCGTGTGGAACAATGAGCTCCCTTCGCTTCTGTCGGCTCCTGACATCGATCTGAACGGGAAGGGCTATTTTTAGGTGGCTGGGAGTAAATGGACATCAGGCACCGTGGAAAAAGGGACCGGGTTATTTTTGGAAACCCATCAGCGGCCATTCTGGCAGGTCCTGCTGCGGGATTTGTCTTCGGCTGGGCTGTCTCAGGTTGTGGTATCAATTCCCAAGGTTGTGAACTTGGTTTCCTGGATGGGTTCTGCACTCTGAATGTGGAATTAGCAGCTGCTGGAGGCTGCGTTGATGGCAGCAGTTTCTGAGATTTAATTCCCCCTAGGCCAGGTTGGATGAGCAGCCTGATCTTGTGAGTGGCATCTCTGCCCGTGGCAGGAATGAGATGAGTTTTATGGTGTTTTCCACCCCAAACCAGTCTGGGATTCTGGGAATTGTTGTGGAAGGATGCAGGGTGATGGCTGAGCTGGAGATTTCGGGCAGAAGATGAAGTTGGCTTAGGGACAGCGTGGGAAATGCACCTGGAGTGGGGCCAAGGCTTGGGGATGAACCCTGGATGGACGTGCAGGAGACCTGGCATCTGTCAGAGGGTTTGGGGTGCTCTTGGGATTATTTCCTCAGGGTTATTCTGCCTCAGTGCATTGCAGAAGGACGACGTTTAGTGCTGCTGAGTCCTTTTCCTGAAGAAATTGTCACGTGGGGGCACGGTTTAGGGCGGGCTTGGCAGCTCTGAGTCGATGGCTGGACTCGGTTATCTCAGAGGGCTTTTCCAATTTAACTGATTCTGTGATTCCATGAGCATTTTGGGACAGCTGTGCCACACTTTGTGCACGGAGCTAATGCTGCTCGGAGCTGCTGGGAATGTGCAAGTTGGAATCTGGGGGACAGTGGCCAAATCAACGCCATCGCTGCTGGAGAACTCGCAAAACCCGAGCAGAAAACCTCTTGTGCGGGATTTAGCCATGGATTATCTTCTCTCTGTGCCTCAGCAAAGACCCGAATCTAATTTCAAAGGTCAGAACGTGCTCTCACCTGGCTCTTCCCAGCCTTTTATAGAGTGGTTGAAGGCCGTTTCCTAAAATTAGCTGCTGCAGGGGAAAGTTGATCCTGGCTCCATGTCAGTCTTTCCAAAGCTCTGGATGATCATTTACTTGATGGGCTCCTGTTGAAACTCATGGGTAAAAGGTAGAAAATGGCAGAAAACCAGCCCCTGGTGCTGCTTCCTAACTGAGAAATAAAGTCATATGGGTTTTCGGGCAGAATGCCTCTTCTTGGTTGTTTTTGAAGGGGTTTTTTTGTTTTTCTGAAGCTTTCCTGGTCAGCAGCCCGTCTTTAGAATCAGACTTATTTTTGTTTTCTTCAAACATCCTGGTGATCCAAATATGCTGGGGAGCTCTGGGAAGGGGAACATGTGATTCTGAAGGAGGCTGAAATGGTAAAGCGCACTCAGATCTGCTAAGCAACAGCATTGACACGTTTAAATAAATCTGCTGTTGACTAATATAGAGTGACATATTGAGAGCAATTAGAAAAAAAAAAAAAGGAAACGAGGCACAAATTTGGGAAATGAGTGGAATGGGAACAGAACAAAGATGTTAGAGAGGACGATGGATAAAAGAGAGGGCGGGCTGCTCCACAAAAGGAGCGTGCTGGAGAGCCAGGGTGCCCATCAGGAAGGGGCCAGACAATAGCACAAGTGCAGAGTTGTGCTGAAATTATCCCTTGGCAGTCAGATCCTCGTGTTTCTGCTTTCCTGCCAGCTTTCTGGCTGCCAGCATTGAAAAGATTTCGTGCAGGGAGGAGCACGTGGTGGGATGTCAGGCAGCTTAGAGAAGGTAAGGTGGCACTCGTGTTCCGGTGGCTTTGGGAGCGATGTTCCTTTGGATCTGCTATGAGCTGGGTGTGAATCCTCTCATTCCCATCCCCACGGAGGTGTGGGGTGCTGGAGAAGGGAGCAGCTGATCAGGAGGCTGCTGGAAGGAAATCCCTAAAAATCACAGAATGGTTTGGGTGGGAAGGAACCTTAAAGTTCATCCCATCCCACCCCTGCAATGACAGGGACACCTCCCACTATCCCAGGCTGCTCCAAGCCCTGTCCAGCCTGGCCTTGGACACTTTCAGGGATCCAGGGGCAGCCACAGCTTCTCTGGGCAGCTTCTCTTCAGCAGAAGCTGCTGAAACCAAGTGCTTGGTGTCTTTTTCCTCATCTTCCTCCCACCCCTTTTTTTTTAACAGTTCAGACTCTGTACTATGGAGAATGTCTGTGACTGATGTTTTAAAAAAAGGTATTTTGGTGGGCAGCTGCTGTTCTTCAAGGCCTCCTACAATTCCTATTCATTAATGGTTCAGAGGAAATCATCCTGAATAAACTGTTCCATGGCCATGATTTATGGTTATTGAACACTGAAACAGCTGGAAATGAGTGAGAGGCTGGAGTGAACGGATCATTGCTTTGCTCCAACACATCCTTGTGCATTCTTAATATTTCCTTTGGTCCTCTGCAGTGGCCCAGTGGAGCTGTGAATTTGGTGCCCACCTCGATGCCTTTGTGTCCATTTGCAGTGGAGTTGGTGCCTGTGCTGAAACCTGGTTTTTCCGGGAGCTTTCCCAGCCTTTGGAACTGTTCCCCTTTTCCTGGCTGGCCATCAGGTGTTTGTTGTGGCCACCAGCAGAAAGAAAACTCACAGAATGTCCAGCCTGAGAGGGGTTTTGGTGTGCTCAGAGCCGTTCCTGGCTCCAGCCACGGAGATGAGAGTGAGATGGCACAGCTTGAGGTGCTGGGCCCGGCTCTTCTGTCCTTAACAACTGCTGTGAATGGCCAGAAGAGGCATTTGTGGCTTCCTCATCCATTAGCACCTCTCAGCATCTTTCCAAACGGTCCCTGAAGTGAGTTGGAACCGGTTCCATGAGCTGGAACCAGTTCCTTGAGTTAGAACCGGTTCCATGAGCTGGAACCAGTTCCTTGAGTTAGAACCAGTTCCATGAGCTGGAACCAGTTCCTTGAGTTAGAACCAGCTCCATGAGCTGGAACCAGTTCCTTGAGTTAGAACCAGTTCTGTGAGCTGGAACCAGTGTGATCTTTGGGGTGGTGGTGGGGTGACAGCAGCTTTTGTTGGAAGCAGTTCCTTGCGCTGCCCATTTTTGAGCTGCTCTGAGGATGTTTGGCCCCTCTTCCCTACAAAAACAGCTGCTGTGTGTGGGATATTCCAGCCTGGAGGAGCTGCACCTTTCCCAAACGTGCCCTCTCTGCTGGCATTCAGATTTCCTCCACCCTGTGCTGTGGCATTACATGGTGATGATTTTTTTGGAGTTTATCCACAATTTCCAGGGTTCCTCTGGGAATTCTTGCTCCTGGCCATGGAATTGCCGTAGTGATGTGAACTATTCAAAACATTTTGAGCAAGTTCTGTCCTGCACATCCTGCTGCCAGTCCAGGGAAGCAGCTGAACCATTAATTTTGCAAAAACCTGGCTGGTTTGGAGTTCTCAGTGACAGCACCAGTGTCACCACTCGTGGCTGAGGCATTTGGGCTTCGTGATTTGACAGTCCAGCAGATTGTCTCCAAGCCACAGGGTATCAAATTGGCTTTCATGTTTGATACCAGTTCATAAAGATTTCTTGAAAAAGACACTTTGCTTAGCATTGGATGCTCTTTCATGCTGTCAGAGTGTTCTAATAAAACAGAACATCTGCTCTTACCCCTTAGTCTTCCAATAACTGTTGAATCCATCAGCTGTTTGCACTAAAATTCGAGGGATGGAGCCCATGAAAGCATTAATTCCGTATGAATGGTCTGAAAATAGGGAACTGAGGCTCTTTATGGGGTACTGGAGAACCCCTTGGAAAAATGAGGGCATCAAGCAGTGAGAATTCAGCTTCATTTGTGAAGAACTCGTGGTGACACGGTGACACCGCAGATATTTTTCTCAAAATCCGGTGCTGAAGATTGCAGGGCCATTACAATCACCTGACTAAATGAATAATCATTCCAGCTCTTTTTCCAGCTAAGAGGACACCACTAGGTTTGGGAGAGCAGCTGGGAAGTGCATTTGGACCAGGCTTTAAGTTTGACAGGTTTTGGGTTTCAAAGGCATTTAAAAAACGCTCCCCCAGCTCACACAAGGAGTCACGCTTTGGTGCCTCGGCCTGAAAGGCAGCGTGGAAGCTAAAAAAATCTATTAGTGAGTTTCAATTTACTCAGGATAAATCCTTCCCCGAGGATCGCTCGTGTTCTGTGGAATTTCAGGGTTTGGCATGATAACATTCTGCTCCTTCATTTGTCCTTTTTGCAGTTCCTCAGTGTGATCAGGAAAAGTGGCAGCAAAACTCCAGCAGGACAGAGCTCGAGGCTCCTTTTGGACCAGGAGATGTGTGGAGGGTGCAGAAGGAACAGCAAAGCATCAGAGAGGGAGGCAGAGAGACCCCAATGGCTGAAAGTGGGGTTTGGACAGCAGGGAAAAGCTGGTGGGAGACAGGGGCAAAGGAAACCATCTCGGCAGCTGCATTTTGCGTGGCCACTCCTGGATCCTGCAGCTGTTCATTAGAAATTCTGTTTATGCCACAGGGAGTTGTGGAGTCTCTGAAGCTGACACAGTTTTAATAGACAAAGACATTTTGAGTGCAGCACATCTGCTCTGGGATGCTGAGGAAGAGGCTCCATGCAGTGGTGCCATTGGTTGAAGCATTTCATCATGCTAAGGCCTCTCTTTTATCCTAAAAAGTAATTTTTCAGGTCAAAAGAAATGCTTAAGTTTGAAACCCTTAAACTGAGAGTCTGGCTGAACTCTTCCTAATAATCCCAAATTCCCACTCCTGAGAGTTTGGCAGGATCACCTCTGACTTGGAAGGATCCTAAAGCATTTCCCAGAAGTGGCATCACCGAGGGGCGAAGGGGCAGGAGGTGCTGCTCCAGAGCAGAGCCTTCCTTTGCTCAGTGCTGCATTATTAAACATTTGGTGATTGGGTCTTAAATGAATCGATTTCATTTCTAGGCAGGCTCAATCCAACCCTCAGCTGAACTTTTATAACCCCCTGCCTTTCCAAAACCCATCGTGCTTGGTGATTGACTCTACCTCGTGCAGATGAAAAGTTAATTCCTTCCTTCACCTCCAGCTCTGTGCAGGTTCCTTGGATCCCTCTTGACCTCTCTCTTAGCCCTGCAATGAGCAGAATTTGGTGTCATTTTGCCCTTCCTAACCGGTCTGTTACTGTTCCATCTGCACTACAGCGTTTTCTGGATATTTTCTGCCTTTCCATTTTGGTAGGAGCAGTCTCCCCACTGGATGCTTTGCCATCTCCCATCCTCCTTTTCCAAGGAATGAATTTGTTGGTTTTCTCCAGCTCAAGAAGAGCTTGGTTCGTAGTGTTTCTCTCTGATTTCTTGTGAGGGAAGCACTGGGCACCAGTGATGAGAGTGCCGAACGATCCAGGAATTTAATTTTGTAGGAATTTAATTACCGTGGATTGTGCTCTGCTTATCTCCTATCATACACTCTGCTGCTGCTTAATGACTTCGTTAAGCACACACACAAACCTCGTGTGCCGCGTTCTGTCTTCTCTGTGGATGTTTTGAAGTGTTTGGCCACATCTGCACGGATCTTCGTCCAGCACCACAAAATCCCAGAACAGTTTGGCTTTCAAAGACCTTAAAAACCATCTCCAAAATGCTTTTGGAGTCATTTGGCCACTGATGGATGTCACTGAGCCTTGCTCAGCTGCAGTTCCCAGGTTTCTGTGGCTTTCCCTGGCTGTGAAATTCTGAGGGCTCAGTGCTGAGCTGTTCCTTGCCCTCTGAGGTGCACAAGAACCCCTCTGTGTGACTCTGTTCTTGTTGGGGACCCCTTGATGGAAATGCTCCATCTCCAGAACTGGTTCATTCCCACATGCAAGAAAGGAGCAAACTCCCATAAATCCCACAGGGATGGATTATTTCCCACAGTGACCCACCCTGAGTGAGATTCTCTTAAACGCTCTGTGTGTGTTTCAATGCTTTTCGGGCAGTGTTTCCTTTTCCTTCTAACTTCCCCAGGATAATGAAAATTTTCAAGTTGAGCTTAATTATGACCTGAAGCTTCTGTCAGCGAGCCGGAGCCTGAACCCGCCACGTGGTTATTTCCTGCTGTGGAAGCAGCAGTGAGGTTTTTTTAGGGAGGGGAGAGAGCCTTGTGGTTTTGCCCTGGGGAAAATAACGTGCCTGAGCTATCCAGGGCTGGAAACCACAAAAAATACTGAGGATTTGAGCTGTCTGATGGAGCCAGTGTTTGGGAAACCAGCCCTCTCCTCCTGCCTGGAGTTGACCTCTTCATGCTTCTCTCATGTGACGCGGAGCTCTCGGCTGTGGTTTTACCTCAAGAGACTTCTTGTTCATTAATTACTGCAAGGTAAAAGCAGAGAGAGGCTTTGCTTCCTCCCACACCTAATTTATCCCTTTTAGAAGCGAGTAAAAGCTTGTGCAGCTGCCTCGTGGAGCATCCTCGGGTTGCTTCCCACGTCCCAAAATATCATTGGAAATTTGTAACGTCAGCCATTGTGGTTGTGGGGATTTTCTTGGAAAACTCCGCCCTGTGGTCCCTTTTTCTGAGCTTTGGAGAGGACAGGGATGATCTTTGCATCCAGGATTTTTTTCTGCTCCATCCCGTAGAACACAGAATTTGCTCCTAAGCTGGATGTTCCTTTGAGCAGGGAATTACTTGTGTACAGCCTGGAAGAATAAATAAACCACCGTGACTGGTTTATTACCAGAAAACAACACTAAATAATAAATTCCAGAACTAAAAGCTCTATATGTAAAGTAGATTTCGCAATGCATTATGCAAAAAGCAGAAAGGCAGCGGAGAAGGAAAAAGGCAGACTGGGAAGATGGATGATCCTGAGGACAGGACAAGGAGATGTGGAGCGAATTCCAAGCTGGCACGGCTTCCCCAGTGACCTTGGGCAGCTTGTTTCTGCACATCTCCATTTCTGTTCCCTGCAAAGAGGGTGTGGTTCTCCTGTCTTCAGGATTCTGTCAGATGAGTGTTGGTGAACAGCAGGAATGGCACAGCCCCCGAGGGGCTCTGAGCTGGGGTACCTGTGAGCACACGGGAGATATCTCGGTGTTTTCTCAGTGCTGAGCATCTCCTGGAGCCCGACCTTGTCCCTGTGCCCAGGAGAAAAGACAAAACTCAGAGCGAGACTGGGCTGAGTCTGAGAACACGGAGCTGAGAGCCAGACTGGGCTGAGTCTGAGAACGCTGAGCTCAGAGCCAGACTGGGCTGAGTCTGAGAACACTGAGCTGAGAGCCAGACTGGGCTGAGTCTGAGAACAGAAAGCTCAGACCCAGACTGGGCTGAGTCTGAGAGCACTGAGATGAGAGCCAGACTGGGCTGAGTCTGAGAACACCGAGCTGAGAGCCAGACTGGGCTGAGTGTGAGAATACCGAGCTCAGAGCCAGACTGGGCTGAGTCTGAGAACACTGAGCTGAGAGCCAGACTGGGCTGAGTCTGAGAACACTGAGCTGAGAGCCAGACTGGGCTGAGTCTGAGAACACCGAGCTCAGAGCCAGACTGAACTGAGTCTGAGAACACTGAGCTGAGAGCCAGACTGGGCTGAGTCTGAGAGTACAAAGCTCAGAGCCAGACTGGGCTGAGTCTGAGAACGCCGAGCTCAGAGCCAGACTGAAGGCTGAGTCTGAGAACACTGAGCTCAGAGCCAGACTGGGCTGAGTCTGAGAACACGGAGCTCAGAGCCAGACTGGGCTCTTGAGAACACCGAGCTCAGAGCCAGACTGGGCTGAGTCTGAGAACACGGAGCTCAGAGCCAGACTGGGCTGAGTCTGAGAACACGGAGCTCAGAGCCAGACTGGGCTGAGTCTGAGAACACTGAGCTCAGAGCCAGACTGGGCTGAGTCTGAGAACTCGGAGCTCAGAGACAGACTGGGCTCTCACTCGTCTGCCTTGAAGCAATGTGAGGTCACCTTCACTTTGTGAAGGGAGAGGTGGAGGTCTGGGGATGTGTGATGTCCATTGGGTGCTCTAGAGGGGTGTTGGTGTCTGTGATATCCCTGGGGGCTATGTGATGTCCCCTGGGTGCTGCAGAGGGGTCTGGGGGTCTGTGGTATCCCTGGGGGCTGTGTGATGTCCCCTGAGTGCTGCAGAGGGGCCTGGAGGTGTGTGATGTCCCCTGGGTACTGCAGAGAGGCCCAGGACATCTTAACTCCAGGTTTCAGCCCACATTTCTCAATTGTTGCCACCTGGGAGCCCGGATAGAGACCCTTAAAATCATTTTGGTGGGAAGGGACCTCTGGAGGTCTCTGAACTTGGGCACCCTGTTCTGAAGGGGACAACGTGCTCTATTTTGATTTTCTCTCTTTGGTTTCATTTCTAGTGCTGGTGAAAAAGAGATTTGGCAATAGCAGCTGCCTCTCCAAGCCTGGACAGATAAAACACGGGAGCCACTTCCACATTCCCTGAGATCCCTCTCCGTTTGCCAGGAGGCGTGGCAGAGGTGGGTTTGTTCTCCATGGAGAACTTTGTGGATAATAATGCTGCAGACCCCTCATTTCATGAGAAAAGAATAAGGATGAGGATGGATGCACTCAGACAGAGTTTGGGAACTCGGATTTAGCAGAGTGGATTTTCCCTCTGTGCCACCAGCTTCTGCCTCATGGTTCTGTATTGCTCTGCTGAGCTCTGAAGAACCGTAAGTTTAAATTTTCCAGGCTCTGTTCACAAATATGTTAAGAAAGGAAAAATATTTCCCTATTTTTACAGGGAGATGGATAACAGAGGTGTAAGCAGGGAGGAGTAGATGTGCTCAGCTTTTCAGACATTTGCAGAGTAATGATTCCACGAACACCCACAGATCAGACCAGCTGGGTTATTCCTAGAAATGCAAAATCAGAGAGAACTTCAGGTATTCCCATAACTTCCCTGGCATGAGCAGTGCCTGCTGTGGAGTGGAGGAAAGCTGGGAATGCAGCCTGGGAAACCTGCTGTGCCTGGGAATTCAGTCAGGCTGGCATTTGGGAAGAGGCTCTGGTAATTATTGATCTTTGATCTCCTGAGAGCTCTTTGTGGATGTGTAATTAGCTCCATCAGGCAGCAGCATTGTGCTGTGACATCAACAAGAGTTTTCAGTGTGGAGTTTGGTGAGTTTAAAGAACTAAACTTGGGAGTGAGATGGATGAGTTAAAAAAGCCCAGCGACTGTCCTGCTTCTTCTCCTCCTCTCACATTTCATTTTGGGAATGATGGGAATCAGCAGCCTTTTTCCCCAGAGCTTCCCCCAGCCCTAAAGTCTCTTTTGGTAAAACCACAAATTGGGTTTTTACTTTACCTTTTTTTTATAAGTGCTAATGGCAACGTGTGACAACCTCAGGCTCTGTTGGGCTGATGAGAAATAAAATCTCAATAGTGAAGAAGAGTCCTGGAGTGTGTCTAAAGTGCTCTTTTTATCACCAGCACATATTTCATACTGACACTCCATACTTTTAACTAATCCCAAGCCACGTGTGGTGCATTTTAAATCCCTCCTCAGCTTGCTCTGTCTTCCCCAGGTGGTGTTTTCAGAGACAGAATCACATTGGTGACCCCACGCTGGTGACCATACGGATATTTTTAATTCACAACTCGCATTTTTAGGTGAGGAGGATGAAGTTTGTTCTGTGTCCAGGAAGGGAAGGACCAGAGGAGCCACTGGAAGGATTAGGTGGCAGAACAGCTGCAGAAAACCGTGTTTGGGGTGATGGATTTGACTTCTCAAGGACCCCAGTTGCCATTTTAGAGTGTCCAGTTGCCATTTCATTGCTGTTGATGCCTTATAAATGAGCAAAGTAACCAAAAAGGAGTAAAAATTTAGATTGTCTCACTTTTGGGGCTGCAGCTTTTCTCACCAGTTCAAAGCAACACATCCACATTTATGATCCCTCATTTCTGTGTTGCCTTTGACCCCACTTACCCCATAGCAGCCCCAAACAAAAAAATCCCAGCAAAGCTTGTTTTCTCCACGTCTGCCTTGAAGTTAAGCTGATTTTTGGATTCTGTGATGTTCAGGTGAGCATGTGCTTTGGCATTTCCCCCAGGAAAAGCTTTATTAGGGCAGCTCATCTCCTGGCCAGCTGTTTGCACAAAACTGGTGGCAACTGGAGGATCTTTGTAGCCCCCGTGAGACCAGGTTGAAATAGCAGGGACTGGCACAGACAGCATGAGCTTCACTTCCTGCGGAGAGCTTGAAATGGGGGAGCAAAGAAAGAAAAATAGACTTTAAAAGCTTTTTTTTATTAATATTGTTATTACTTTTTTGGCCTTCAGTCAGTGGTGCCGGCTGAAATCGTGCTGCTGGGCAGAGCAGTCCCAGAGGCTGGAGCCTCCCATCTGCCCACAGCCGTGTGCTGCCAACATCCAAGAAAGCTGATTTAGCCTTTTGCTGACTTTTTAGCCCACTTATCCTCCTGGCTTTTTGAGATTTACGCCACTGCTGCTTGCCAGTGTTATGAATTTAAAATCTGCCTTAAAGTGTCCATTTTGCTGTGCAGCTGGGCTGTGGGTCACATTGGTGGGGGGTGACAATCCCATTTAATCATGGGGTGTTTATTTACTGACAACAAATGGCCGTGTAACAACAGGCCCCGGGATTGTGCTTTATTACCCCACATATTTCCTCTTTTCATGATGATTTTTCCTGGTTAAAATCAAATTTTCCCTTTATTTTCTCTGACATGCACTTAAGTACAACACTGAAAATTCCTCCTGACTTCTCCCTGCTGCTTTAAGGTGAACTTTTTTGCTCTGGCTCATTTCCAGATCTCTCTTTCAGCTGGGATTTGCTTCCTCACCTTATTTCTGGCAATTCTTGATGAGTAGATAAGAAGGGCATTAAATAGATTTAGTGAAGAATGACCGTCACCAGCGTGGATGACTTTCCTCTAATTAAAAATTGAAACAGAAATGAATGAGCTTCTCTCGAGGCCGTGCAGGAGCTGGTGCTAAGCCCAGCTCTGTATTCATCAGGGATGTGGGGAGTCCAGTGTGTGAAAGAATATCCCAGAAACTTCAATACCTTGGAGAATGCCAATAAAAGGGAAGGGAGATTTTCTAGTGGCAGCATATTGATGTGGCCTAGATTTAAATTTGTTGGCCTAGAGTTAAGAGTCAGAGCTGGATTTCACAGAATCAGAATGGTTTGGGTTGGGAGGTACCTTAAAAATCATCCAGTTCCACATTCCGTGGGCAGGGACACCTTCCACTATCCCAGGGTGCTCCAAGCCCATGCAACCTGGCCTTGGACATTGCCACAGCTTCTCTGGGCACCCAGTGCCAGGACCTCCCCTCCCTCACAGCCAGGAATTTCTCCCAACAGGTTCCCAACAGATCCTAACTTTGATGACAGTGTAGACTTTTCCAGTGTTGACCAAAAATTCCATTGTATGCAGTCAGCCAGTAAATCGTAACCAACACGAGTGCGTCCCCTTTAAACTTTCTCATGCAATGAATCAAAATTTTCCAGCAGGAAATGAAAGCAAAACACTTCATCTAAAAATTCCTCACCATCTCCAGTCACTAGAGCAGAACAATAGCGATTACACTCAGTTATGCAGTACAAATTCCCAGCGCTGCCGTGTCCCGGGATCGCGGCGAGGCAGGCACGGAGGGCAGGTGTCTGTCAGTGCTTTGGATGTGAGGGGACGGTCCTTGCAGGTGGAGAAAAGGGATCCAGGTCCAGGCCTGAGGAGCTTGTGTGCCTGGAACAGCCCTACACAACCCTCATGAAGGGCAGAGTGCCTGGAGAAAGCTGTGTGTCCACATCCGATGGATGCCATCACCTTCTCAGGTGACACCTCGGAGTTGTTCTTTCCAGAGAGGACAATTAATTTAATTGCTGTTAAATGTGACGATGTCCTGTGTCGCTGATGGGTCATTTTGGTTGCGTTGTCTGACTGTGTGGTTTTCTCTCATAGGAATGGCAGAGCTTCATCCCCGCAGCAGCGATGAGTGAGACTGACATCGCTGCGAGTCCGTGCTGGCTCCTTCCACGCCATGGCTGCCACCTCTGCATATTCATCGGATGGTAACGCGGGATGTCGGCAGCGGCGGTAGAGTTTGGCTCGCTCCCACCGTGTTTTCCTTCTGCCGCCTGCGACTTTGAATCACCATGACAACGCTGTGACACTTCCAGCAAAGGTTGCCCGCGGACCACGGGTGGGCTGGGGGTGGGCGAGAAGGTCAATGCTCGAGCCCGACGGGATCAAAAGTCGCGCCTGCAGCAAAACGAGCGTGGAAGAGAAGATGAAATTCCCCTTCCACTGGCTTCTCGTTGAGCAGGCACAATAACATTTCCTTCCGAGAGACTCGGCCTAAGAACTCCTTTGGTTATGGCTACTGATCCGACGTGATTGCGCGCGCGGCGGCTCGGGCACTCATGACTGGCTATACGATGTTGCGCAATGGGGGAGTGGGGAACGGAGGCCAGCCCTGGGTGTTGAGGTGGTCCAGTCGGATCCGGCTCACCTGGCTTAGCTTCACCCTCTTCATCATCCTCGTTTTCTTCCCCCTCATCGCCCACTACTACCTGACCACCATCGACGACGCGGACGATGCCGGCAAGCGCATCTTCGGCCCCCGCACGGGCAACGAGCTGTGCGAGGTGAAGCACGTGCAGGACCTGTGCCGCATCCGCGAGTCGGTCAGCGAGGAGCTGCTCCAGCTCGAGGCCAAGCGGCAGGAGCTCAACAGCGAGATCGCCAAGCTCAACCTGAAGATCGAGGCCTGCAAGAAGAGCATCGAAAATGCCAAGCAGGACCTGCTGCAGCTGAAGAACGTCATCAGCCAGACGGAGCATTCCTACAAAGAGCTGATGGCTCAGAACCAGCCCAAGCTGTCCTTGCCCATCCGGCTGCTGCCGGATAAGGACGACGCGACCTTCCCGCTGCCGAAATCCAACAGGAACTGCAGGCTGCACAACTGCTTTGACTACTCCCGCTGCCCTCTGACGTCCGGCTTTCCGGTCTACGTCTACAACAGTGACGATTACCCTTTTGGTAGCTCCTTAGACCCTTTAATTAAACAGGCCTTTGAGGCGACTGTCAGAACTAATGTTTATGTTACTGAAAATGCAAATATTGCTTGTGTGTATATAATTTTAGTGGGGGAAATGCAAGAGCCCGTGATGCCAAAACCTACTGAACTAGAGCAACAGTTGCACTCTTTGCCATATTGGAGGACTGATGGACACAACCATCTCATCATCAATCTGTCGAGGAAGTCGGAAACTCAGAACTTCATTTACAACATCAGCACAGGGCGCGCCATGATCGCCCAGTCCACCTTCTACGACGCCCAGTATCGACCGGGCTTCGACATCGTGGTGTCGCCTCTGGTGCACGCCATGTCCGAGCCCAACTTCCTAGAAATCCCGCCCCAGGTGCCGGTCAAGCGTAAGTACCTGTTCAGTTTCCAGGGGGAGAAGATCGAGTCTCTCCGCTCCAGCTTGCAGGAGGTTCGCTCTTTCGAAGAGGAGATCGAAGGCAACGCCCCGGCCGACTACGACGACCGTATCATCACCACCTTGAAGGCCGTTCAGGACAGCAAGCTGGACTTTGTGTTGGTGGAGTTCACGTGTAAGAACCAGCCCAAGGCGAGTCTGCCCACTGAGTGGGCTCTGTGTGGAGAAAGGGACGACAGACTAGAGCTACTGAAGCTTTCTACTTTTGCACTGATCATCACCCCCGGGGACACCCGTTTAGTGATCTCCGCCGGGTGTGCCATGAGACTGTTCGAGGCTCTGGAAGTCGGGGCCATCCCGGTGGTTCTCGGAGAGCAGGTTCAGCTCCCTTACAACGACGTGATCCGGTGGAACGAGGCAGCCTTAATCATACCAAAGCCACGTATCACAGAAGTGCACTTCCTTCTGAGAAGCATTTCTGACAACGATCTCCTTGCCATGAGGAGGCAGGGCCGCTTCTTGTGGGAGACCTACTTCTCCACCTCCGACAACGTCTTCAGCACAGTCTTAGCTGTCATAAGGACTCGAATCCAAATCCCGGCCGCTCCCATCCGAGAAGAACCCGCCGTGGAGATCCCCCACCGGTCTGGCAAAGCTGCTGGTACAGACCCCAATATGGCAGACAATGGTGACCTGGACTTGGGGCCTGTGGAGACAGAACCACCCTATGCATCCCCCAAATATCTCCGCAATTTCACCCTCACCGCAATGGATATCTACAGGAATTGGAATTCCGCTCCGGGGCCTTTCCACCTCTTCCCCTACACTCCCTTTGACCCCGTTTTACCATCGGAGGCAAAATTTTTGGGGTCTGGGACTGGATTTCGACCGATCGGTGGAGGAGCGGGTGGCTCTGGGAAGGAGTTCCAGGCTGCTTTGGGGGGCAACGTCCCGCGGGAGCAGTTCACGGTGGTGATGTTGACTTACGAGCGAGAGGAAGTGCTGATGAACTCCCTAGAGAGGCTCAATGGTCTCCCCTACTTAAATAAAGTTGTGGTAGTGTGGAACTCTCCCAAGCTTCCCTCCGAGGATCTCTTGTGGCCGGACATCGGCGTCCCGATCATGGTAAGACAGACTTGGCTACGATGATTTTGGGGGTTTTTGTGTTGGGGGTGGCTGGGTCAGCTCAGCTTCGGTCCTGGGGGATGGCTGGAGGTGTCTGCACCTCACCTGGAAACTTTTATCCATGGAACAAAAACAAGAGATAGCAGGTATTGAGTGCTCGTGGAATACAAATGGCTTTTGTGGAGCCTAACGTGAATTTTGATGGGTTTAAGCTCAAGATTGTTGCTCATTGGAAATCTTTGCTTAGGCTCCTTAAGAGCCTCCCTGTGAGGACAGTTGACACCTTATAAATACCTAAGTAGTAACTGTTTCTGCACTTTGCCAGATGAATTTTTTATTAAAACATAAGAGGGACCCACTGAATCCGTGTCAACTGCAAAGACCTCAAAACTCATCTCTCACTTTCCATTCCGAGGGATGGCAGAGAAGGAATTGCGAGCCCAGACTGATGAGACCATGAGAGCTTCCATGCTCTCAAGGTTGGGGCTGAATTTTGCATATATTGGGGTCGATTATTTCTTTTCCGCAGCCACACTGAAGAAGCGACACCTTCAAAAGCCAACATTTATTTTCAGACCCCTGAAAATGTACTCACTCGGACATTGTATTGTAAGGAGTGAATTCTCCCTGAATTTTTATTTATTTTAGGACTTCTCTGTCATCCCAGCATAACTTTCTTCACTGGCCATTGTTAACAATCAATTTTAAATATAAATTCCCACGTGCCTTCATAAAAAGAGCAAGGGCACAGAGCTGCTAACAAGAACTAACACTGTGTGGTCTGAATCTGGTCGTGTTTAGAGGACAAATGGAAGGATAATGCCTTACAAATTAGAGAAGGGGAAAATAAAAGAGGGAGATGGTACTTAAATACACAAACTGCGTGTGGTTTATGTGACAGGACGCCACTGAGCTTAATAGCCATGTGAGCTTTATGCTGCATGCAAAGAGATTCATTGATTTAATATTTCGTTTTATTATTATTGTGATGAATAAATCCTTCTGCTCGCATTTAAAAACCCTTACGGCCCGGGAACAATGAGTAGAGAAAATTGCTGGGATAATTGCGAAATGATCTTTCACATCAGTCCTTCTGAAAAATTCTACAAAATCTTTGCATTGTGTCTGCTGAAAAACCCCGTCCTCCTCCAGAGCGGGGACTGTTCGCCTCGGAGTTGCTAATGGGTGTTATTTGTGAGAGAAAAATACATTTCTGTGATGGAAGAGAATGTTTTTTGTACCTGGCTCTCATCTGCTCATCTGGGGTGTTGGAGCCCCCCTGGTTTTTGGGGACCCTGACACGTACAATTTGCTTTGTGTCACGTTTGAGAAATGTGTTGGGATCTGTGTGTCCTGTGAGGAAATTCTGCGATTCCAGAGGAGGGAATTTATCTAAATCCCAGCTTTTACAAGAGCCCAAATCTGCAGGGATCTGTCACAGGAGGGTTAACCCTGAGCAGCCTCTGGGCACCCATCCCACCAAGGTGCTGATGCTGAATCCATCTCAGGTGTTTAACCCTGTTAGGAGTCTGTACATTCATCTCTGTGTCTGGGATGGAAAAAGTGAGAAATCCTAAGGTCTGCTCTGGAAAAGAACTTTGGGAGCAGAGGGGAAGCTGTGTTTGAGGCTGGCTGAGATGGGCGATGTGCTGGGCATGTGGGGATGGCAGGAGACACAAACCAGTGCGTGCCAGTGTCAGGAGGAACTGAGGAGCTGTGAATGTCATTGCCTTATGGGGAAAAAAAAATGTCTTTTGATGGGGAATATCCAATTCTCTCAGATCTGGAAGTGGTGCTGCAGCTCTGTGTAACAAATATATTCCCAGTGACTTGGGGATGCCAGGAATTGCTCTGTGTTCAGGTCCCAAAGCACAGAGCTTTGTGGGGGAATTCAAAAGGAGGGGATGAGGGTGGGTTTGGGTTGTGATTGAAGTGGGTCCAGGCACCATCTGACTCCGAGGAGCAGCACAGATATGCCAGCAGGAGCCAGGATCAAAATATTTATTATTCCACCAGAATCCAGAAGGTTGTTGCAGAAAATCCAGTGTCAGAAAGGTGTGGAGCTGTTGCAGTGAGTCCAGAGAAAAACATGGAGCTGCTCCGAGGGCTGGAGCCCCTCTGGAGCCAGGCTGGGAGAGCTGGGGGTGTTTTGACCTTATTTATTGATGGGTTCCTTGAAACATCATTTGCAAACACTTGGCTGTGATTTGGCGCTTGTCCTCCAAAGCAGATTTCTTTTCCCTGCTGGGCTGGGAATTAATCAAGAGCCAAGTTCAAAGCTGCGTTGGATCTTTGAAACTTTCATGGATAACGAGATAAACAGGCCTACAGAATATATTTGATTTTTTAAAAAAACTTTTGACTTAAATATAGATGGCATAATTTACTAAAACATCAGTAAGATTCCTCAGCTGCACGGGAATCTGATCAAATATTCTGTCCCTGTCCCCAGCCTGAAGTGAGTGGGTGGAAATGCAACAGAACGTGAATTTGTTTGTAGTCACTCAGGGCAGCCCCTGGAACAGATGTAGGTGCTTTACCCCCGCATTTAAAGCCATAAAAACTTTTCCCATCTCACCTTAATCAGCATCTCAGCAAAACCCAAAGGCTGGCAATGAGAAATCTCGTGCAAGCTCAAAAACTTGATTTGCCTGAGTGTTTGTGTCTCTGGCACTGCCTCAGGAGAACTTCCCGGGACAGAAGGAGTGTGACCATCTCCAGCAGCCACATCACAGTCACTGCTGAGCGTTTTCTTTGTTACCCAGAGAAGCTGTGGCTGCCCTTGGGTCCCTGGAAATATCCAAGGCCGGGCTGGACAGGGAGGTGAAACAGTGAATGGGAGGTGGGAGGTGAAATGGGAGGAGCTTTAAGATCCTTTCCAGCCCAAACCATTCTGAGATTCTGAGATTTGGGGCTAAACCCAAATGGATATTTTCCCCACCTCTTCTCCTGTGTCAGCTCATCCCTCTCTCCTGTCTGCAGCTCCCTGGGTGGCTGGACAAGCCCTGCAGCAGTTTGGTTTCTCCTCCTGCTCAGGGCTGAGCGTGCTGGAGGCGTCTCTGAGCTCCAGGGCTGGGTTCTCAGCCAGTGACTGATCCCTTCCTCCAGCTTGGTTCCAGAAAAAGTCTCTGCCTTTGATCCCTGCAGCCACCTCCAGCAGTGAAATGTCCTTTGCTGTGGCCCGGTGGCTGCCTGAGAGGGCTCATTCCATTCAGCTGCTCCTTTAGAAAGGAATCACTGGTGGGAAGTTGTTAATCCGGAAGCGCCGCCGGCTCTGCGGAGCTGAACTCGGGGTTTTTGCCGTGGCATTTATTAATCAGGAGCCGGGCTGGGAACACTGGCCCGGCTTTTCCTTTCAATGTGCTGTGCTCAGCTGGCTCTGGGATGCCTGAGATTTTCACATTTCCTTTGGAGAACTCAAAGATTCTTCAGTATCTTCATTTTGAGGAGCACAGCAGGATCTGTGGGTGACAATTCAGGCTGAGAACCTGGTGGCCATGGTGGCACCGTGAACTTCCCGTTCTTCAGCAAGCAGCTGGATCTTCAAGTTTGGTTTTCTGATAAGAGCAGCACCAACATTTCAAACTCACAGCTCAGAGAGTCACAGCAGCTCGAGATTAAACTCAACTTGTGTGTGTGATCCAGGGTGTTAAAAAAAGGAATAAAACCTCCATGCTGATCAATATAATATCAGTCAATCCTTTTCCTTCCTGGGAGCTTTGTCTAAATTACCAGCTCAGGGTCTGGTTCAGCTTGGTAATTCAACATTTACCAAATCCGTCCTTGCTGACATGACTTTCTTGGATAATTCACCTGCAGAAACGCTTTGGTGAATCCCAGCTTTATCCTGGACTCTTCCTGCTTTTCCCTGCCTTACTGTGACTCACAGCTCTTGTGTTCCAAATTAGGAGAAACCCAACTTTACTTTGAGCTCCTGGCTTGCATGTGGGAGTGAGGGGTTCCAGGTTTACTCCCAGAAAGATCAATTCACACAAAACTGAGAAAATCCCCTTTTTTTTAGCACTGAGTCCCTTCACACAGGAGTAGAACAGGCCATATTTCATGCACCAGGATTGCACAAATCCCAGCTTTGTGAGCTCAGTTTCTCCACCAGGGCACTTTTAGAGGGCAGGGAGATGTTCCAGATGTTGTGTTGGGTTCTCAGCACCACCTGCTGCCGGGGAGGCAGAGCTGAGTTCCCAGCTCCCTGCCAGTTTTTCCCTCTCCATCCGTATTTTTTTCTGTTGTGTAGCAGCAGAGGAAGGAACAAATTTGCTGCTTAGTTTACCTGCGAATCCGAAAATCCAGATGCTTGTCACTGAGCAAAGGTGCAGCCAGGCGTGAACGTGGGATGATAATGGAACAAGCGGTGCCGACTCCTCGGAATTTGCACTCGGAATATTAACTCCAACACCCTCACAATCCTGGCTGCCGCTGCCTAAACCCAGCCTTTCATTCTCCTCCGTGCCACGTGCTGCTTGTGATGGTTTTTCCATGGATAAGACCTTCCTGTAGCCCCAGCTCTCTGAATTCCCTCGGCTCAGGGTGCTGCTCATGGGGTCAGGACCAGAATGAAACACATTTGGGGCGTTGGGAAGAAAACCAAAAGAGGGAAGCATCCCTGCACGCAGCTGGGGACATAATTGGGTGTTTTTTGTCATGTATGAAAGCCTGAAGATGTCCCAGGGTCCAGTCCCCCGTGCTGGAACCATTAAACATCACCACAGAAGATTACCCTGTGTCTCAGATGCTCCCATTTGGAGTAGGCTCTGTCACAACTGTGAGGGGACAAAACCAGCACGGCAGCACCAGAGGCAACAAAAACCACTTTGTTCTTCCATCCCTGCTGCTTTTAGGGTCTGTACTGTGACCTGGTCAAATAACAACAGAATACCCAATGTTTATTGTAACCCAATGTCCCCGAATTATCCTGTACACAGGAACAAGCATGGCGGGAACTGAGTGTGTTTGGTGCATTTTCTCTCTTTTTTTTTTTTCCCTTCTGTTTTCACCATTCTCTGGAATGTTACTATAGAATAATATAATTATTCTTAATTACTATAAAATAATAACATTTGTCATTATACAACTGTGTGCTGGCATCCACTTCACCGCAGCTACGCCCTTCTTCCCGTAAAGCCCCAGAGCTTGGATATCTGCATTTCCTTTCTTCCCAGGCTTTTATCTGTCCTGGTGGAGTTGTTGTGCCAAGCAGAGCTGTTTGATTGTGAATTCTGCACAGGCTGCCTTGTTTGTGAAGCACCAGAGCGGCCGTAACTCGGTGCCGTGCCACGAGACACCGATGGATCCCCCGGCGCAGGAGGGGAGCCAAGAATTTGATGGCACAAAAGAAAATCTCAGCTGAGGACCTCGTGGGGCACTGGGACATCAAAGAGGCAGCTTTGATGAGGGACATGAGGAGGTTACAGAGAGGAAGGGATTTCTCGTGTGTGAGGGTGGAGGAAGAGATGAGAGGTTTTAATCACTGCCTCCCCAAGCTCTGTGATCGATCAGAATTGCAGCTCTCCAGAAGGTGATGGTTTCCTCCCAGGTTTTGGGGTGGACAGCAGCAGCAGCCACACCTGGACAGTCACCTACCCCTTTTTCCCCCATTCCTTCCCCTTTTCCTCACTTTTATCTGGTGAGGAGGCAGATGCTGCTCTCCCTTATCTAACTCATGGATGCTTTTTTTCCCATTTTCTTAAAATTAAACTATGGTTAGTGATAAAACCTGACAGATCTCCGTGCCCTGCTGGGCATGCACAGTGCTCCCCTCTCCAAAAAGCAGCACCTGGCTCCTTCCTGGGCTTCTGGAAAAAAAAAAATGAAGTTAATCTCCTGTGAAAATCCACCAACAGCAGATGATAGAATAGCTGGATCCAGAACCAAGGGCTGCAGTTTGTTCTCCTCTTCTCCTGTCTCCAAAATTCCTGGAATCAGCTCTTTCACCACAAACACCCAAAAAGATGGAACCTTCTCTCCTGTTGGCAGTGAGGAGATGTAATTTTAGAGGCCATGAGAAAATCGGGGAAAAGCTGTAGTTTTGAGTCACTTCCATGTATGTAAAGCCTTTTGTTAATTAATGAAAACCTGTTAACCCTGTTAAGAAAGGAGAGAATTTTTTTCCTGCTCCTGAAATTGGCTGAAGGACCATCAGCAGGGAGCTGGAGGGAAACTGAGGCACAGAGAAAGCCACACCTGGTCAGTAAAATATCCACTTGTACATTCTCTGTAAGCTCATGGAAATGCTGATTTCACCTATTCCCAGATTTTCCAGCAGCCAAAAGATGGGAAAAATCTACTGAAGCTTCTGTGTTCCCAGATAACATTTCGAGATCCAAACAGCACAGCAAAGTCTTCATCTTTTGGAATGTTCATTTGAACCAAACTTTGAGGGTTTTGAGATTTTTGGAGGGAAGGGAAATGGGTTTTGTTGCCGACTTTGAAAGAGTTCGGGGCAGGGAGGTTCGGTTTCCAACCTGGATGTGGAAGGGCTTTGATCTCTGAGCTGCTGGGGGAAGGGACAAGGGATAAGAGGGAATAAAGAAAACTCCAGAACAGCTATGAGCTAGAAAACTCTCTCCATCAGGGCTCGTTTTCCTCCTGCCCGGAGTGCAGTGACAGTGCAAATCCGTTTAAAAACACTGATATTAATTAGGTTGATTTTATCAGAAATTTATGAAAGGAATTATTTTGGGCTGTGACTCATTTATGTGAGCTCTGTAATTTCTAACACATGCTGGTCCTTGATTCTGTGGCTTGTGGGAAGTGGTTCTGGGAGTCTGGATTCATCCCAGCCACGTGTTTGGCAGTAATGTGGCATTTTTTGTGCTCCTGGATTAAATTAAAGCCTTGGGATCAATCAGGCTTTGAAGGATGTGACATTGAGTGTGGGGATTGTTTTCTGCTCCTCTGGGTGGAAGGACAGTGGGTTGGTGTGAGACGTGGATCAGCTAAAGCAGGATTTTGCCAAGGATTCCAGAAATTGGAGTCTGTGAGCAAAAGGAAATTCCCTAGAAACAATCTGGGGGTCACATCCAGCTTTGAGGGAGAATTTGGGGGAGATGTTTGGGGAAGATGCCACACTCAGGATGACATCCCAGCCCTGTGCTCTGCTGTTGGAGCTGCTAGAAATCCCAGTTCCAGTGAGCTCCTGGAAAAACAGGAACAACGAGGGGTAAAATGATGATTTGGAGATTGTGGTGTGGGACCAGTTCTGTTCTAACATTCCATAAAGGAGCTCTCATCCCCACATAATGGATTTGAGTGCTGCAGGAAGCTGTCTTCACTTCATTCAGAATTTTCCCAGTGAGATCTCAGCCTCCCGATCTCAGAAATCCCCGGAAGGAAGGAAGGAAGGAAGGTCTGGAATAACCTGGGAGCCAGAAGTGAGTTTATGTGCCTGAGTGCTTTATGGTTGCTGCTGCCAGCCACGTAAACATTAATAAATCTGCTGTCCTCTTCCCATCAAAACAATAACCTGCCTGCAGACCTGATGCCTTCTCAGCTCTGCTTGTATCCCAGTTTATATTCTGGGTTTTTTAGTAGCTGCTCAGTGAGTTACAGCCTGACTCTAATTCCTTCCCCACTTTTTTGGGATATGATGTTAATTTGGATGCCCTCAGATACAAATGTGTGCACTAAAACCTTCATAGGATGGGTCAGAGCAGCTTTTAGATGCTGAAAACATCTCTGAGCATCCCCGGCTCTGATGCATTCAGAGAGTGAACAAATTTACAAATAATGGCACCTGCTCTGCCAGGTGTTTTGTTTTGCTGCTGTGGTGGAAATCCTGTTTGACAGATCCCGAGGAGGAACCTGCAGAAGAAGTAATTGCACAACAATACAGAGGATTTGCTCTGAGGAGAGCCGCTGTTAATTAAAGCAGCCGGGCCATCAGCCAAAGAGCAAAGCGTGGAAAGAAAAGCTCTGCCTCACTTAGAGAGCAGAAAGGAGGTATTTCCAATAATCCCCTGGGATCACAGCCCTTGGATTTCCAGCATTTTCTTCCTCCCTGCCTTTCCCTGTGCATTTCAGCATCTCCAGGATGGAGGTTGCCGTGTTTCCTCTGCTCCTTCAGGGCTTGGCAAGGGGAGGAGACCTCAGGGATGCTCCTGAGCCACCTCCCAACTTTTCCATCTCCTGTGTGACAGATGAGATGTGACAGCCCTTCTCAGACCCAGCCCTGAGCTGCCAGTCCATTTGCTGGGCATGGATCAGGGGCTGGCAGCGTGCCTTTTCCAGCAAAATCAGGAATTAGCTGGTGATGGGCTGAGGGAAAACTGGGCTTTCATGCTTTAGAAGTTCTGGGGTTTTGCTTGTTTACTGAAATCAGGCCGGGGAGTTGCAGTCTGAGTGGTTTTTGGGCTCTTTTCAGGGCTCTTGTTTGGCTGTTCTGAGGATAACAAGGCACTGAGGCTGTACCTGGCCTGAAACGTCTCTGAGTGCTCCCCTGGATACGTGAGGCCGCAGGGAAATGGAATATTTTTGCCAGAAGAAGTTCAGGCTTCCCAATCAGTTCCTTGAGATCTGTGGAGGGAAGGGAAATGGGTTTTGTTGTCAACATTGAAAGCGTTTGGGGCAGGGAAGTTCTGTTTCCAACCTGGATGTGGAAGGGCTTTGATCTCTGAGCTGTTGGGAGAAGGGACAAGGGACAGACCCATCTTGGAGTGTGACAGAGCAGAGCTACGAGGGAATAAAGAAAATTCCAGAGCAGCCATGAGCTGGAAAATTCTCTCCAACAGGGCTCGTTGCAACAGCACCTGCTGGGTGCAAAGTCAGCTTCTTTGGGATTCCCAAAACAGATCCAGGGGATGAAAGCTGAAGAGCAGTGATCACTCCAACCACCCATTCCTGACCTGTTGGGTTTTACTGCTCTGGGGAGCTTTTGCTGCCCACAGGTGGTTTGATCCCTCACCTTTGGGATGGAGTTAAAAGCTGCTGCCTGCCCTCTTCCTCTCTCTCTGTGTTGAATTTCATAGTGCAAATAAAATTAATGAGGGATGGAAATGTGGGAGCTGAAACAAGGCTGGTGGTTTTTCCATATTCAGAGCTGGGTTTCTCCAGTCTGAAATTCCTGATTCTCAGCCTTATACATCCAACACTTCCGTGTCACTGGTGCCTCAGGATTTCAGTTTCTCTATTTTCACATGTCTGTAATTCTGTAATTCTTCAGTGTTTAACTCCAGACTCCACAGACAGTGCTGAGCTCCTGCTCTCCCATTTTTACACAAAACAATTCCTCTGCAGACCCAAACTCAAGGACACCTCCCTGTGCCAGGCCCCAAGAGATGGAAACAACAGAGAATTGGGGGAGCCAACTTGGAGTCAATGACTGCATTGGCTGAGCTGCAATTGGAGGATTCAGCCCCGATTTTGTGCAAATGGACAAAAGTGAGAAAGGGTGAAAAACCCGTGAGCCATTGTCCATTGTGGGTGCAGCTCCTGGCTGGGCTGGGACTGCCCTGAATATAAAATATTCAATAAATATCACTGCCCTGCAATAGATAGAACTGCTTTTTATTCTCTGAATTCTGTCCAGCCTCTGTTTTAGCTCAGCCCCATAAAGCCTCAACACCACTTCAGTGGCCCTGCACTATGAGGCATTGGGTGAAATTCCTCAGGTTTTGTGGCTTTGCATCTGAAAGGGTGACATTCCTGTGGTGTAAGACCAACCTTTGAGAATCCTCCAGGATGTTCTTTCCATCCCAAGATTTTTGAGTTTTTTGGAGGCGTTCCTCGATGCCCTGGGCAACCGGGGAAGGGTGGATGGCACTGGTTTGTTAAACTGATTTGGGACATGCCATGGGTGTCATTTTTCAATGCATTAGGAGGAAAACTGATTGATCCAGCAACCTTTTTTTCTGTTAAAATTACCATGAAGGCAACCATTTGGAGAGGATGAAGAGGCACAGAGATGAAGTTCAGAGTTGGCAATAATGGTGTATGGATGCCCCGTGTAGGGACGGTTGTTTTAGGACACATGGATGTGCTGCTCCATGTGAACATGGAGCTCATGGGTTAATTGTTGGATTTAATCAACTTAGATCCCTCCAGCCTTAATGATAGTGTAATTCCACAATCACACCTTCAGGAATTGCCTATTGCACTGCAAAAAACACCCCACCGAACTAAAAATCGGGGTTATCGGTATCAAAACTTTCAAAAGAGCGAGTTTTATCCTCTTCAGATGACTTTCCCTGTAAATCTGGCTGGGAGTTGGATCATCAGCTTCACTGCCCCTGTTCACTCCGCGTTTTTCCCTGTGAGTTTTTCATGGAAAGCATACGCAGGAATTTTGGGAAGCTGAGAAGGGAACAAGCTGCAGCAGTGGAGTTATTTGAACATGACAGCGTGTTATCCCAGGGACCTTCTTTGGAGCCGAATAATTACGATTAATTGTAAAATAAATCTAATTGGACAACCATCTCCGTGCGCATCTCTAATTGCACAACACACGGAGAATAAAAATCAGGATCTGGGTCCCTTCAATGTTAAAACGAGCATCCTTCTCCTTGCGTTTCTCCGGGAAGCTGCGACAGCTGCTCCTGTATGAAAATGAATAAATAATCAGTTTTATTTGTATCTCAAGCTGTTTTCTCCTCACGGAGATGGGTGACCCACTGATCTCAGCTGAGGAGTTTCAACGCAGACCGAGTGTTCGTGCGTTTTCCATGCGTGGCCACGGCGTCGGGTTAAAAAAAGCTTTTCCATGGTCTCTCCCTGTGCGGATTTGTTCTCAGCGGGGGATAATTTATGCCGGGTTTTATTTAATTACGCCTGTTTTAAAAACGCATCTGTTTGGCCGATTTACATTAGGCGTGCACTGCCTTTGCACGGCTTTGGAGCCGAACGCCCTTCCAAGTGAAACCCTTCCCGTGCCTCTGGAGACGAGCCTTAAAACAGTCTGTAAATCATTTTAATTCACATTTTGAAAATGTTTGAAGTTGGAGGGAGCAAAACTGAAGGTTCAGGGCGCAAAGGAGGGGCTGTAGCTGTTTCAAGGTGACGAGGAAGGAGCAGGGAATAATTAATACACGTGAAAGGGGATAATAACGATTTCCCGATCCATCTTTACAAGGGAAGATGAAAGGGAAAACAAGAAGGTGAAGAATTGCCAGGGGGAAAAAGCTGTGAAAAGCAGGGACATCTCCTCAGGCAAGGATGGCTGAGGAAACATCCTGCTAAGAGAGTCTCAGCTTTGGGGTGGAAGCTCAAATAAATGGATATTTTTGGTGTGAGTGCCATCAAATCCAGAGTATTATGATTGTGCCAAATCACCCTGGAGCAGGTGACGGTGTTCCTGTAGGAGTTGAGGTCTCACCCATTCCATTTATCAATATAGCACGATCTGAGTGTGTTAATCCCAGGAAAACACCCCAATACCATTGTTTAAACAAACCCCTCCAAGCTGCTTTTGGTGTATCTGCCATTTCGCCTCTGTGGCCTGGATTTTTTAAACATGAATTATCACAAACACAACCAAAAAACATCATTTTTTTTTATTTTTAATTTTTTTATTTTTATTTATTTAATTTTTTTTTTATTATTTTCTTTTACCAATGCACTGCTGGGATCTGGCAGCGTGTATGGAAGGATCTTTGACACCCTGCTCACACCGTGTCAGAGCGCAGGGCAGCCATTCCCACAGAAGCTGTCAGAAACACCCTGGAATCCTGCATTTGCCACATTAATTTCCTCCAGTTTTTGGGTCTGTGTTGGGAAAAAGAGCGTGGCTGTGGGGAGGAAAGGCTCTGGTGGAAATGCCAGGCTGGCATCCCATCCCCTCCGTGCCCACGCAGCTGCTGGCAGTGCGCCGGGAGCGAGGCCAAATTTTTTCGTTCCTCCTGAAACGAAGAGCTGCAGCCTGAGCCAAAGGATCTGTGCTTTTGGCTTGGCAGAGAAGGAACTGGATGAATTTCTGTCCTCCGAGGGTTTTGAGGGAAGAGGTTCTGCATGGGCACCATGCACCAGCCCAGAGCTCTCAGTGCCATCTCCAGGCGCTCCTTGGAAGGGAGGGAGCCCCGTGTGTCGCACTCTGTGGTCTCAGGTGCTGAGCTGGGCAATTTTTTTACTCCAAAGATGTTGGGATTTGGCCAAAGTAGGAGTTGGAAATCAATGTCTGTGACAGGGTGGCTTCAGGGATACTTGGAACTCATCATTCCCTTTTCCTGGAGTTTGTCACTTCCCAAAGTCCCCCAGCAGAGCTCTCCCTGACCTCAATTAAGCCAAGATTGGCTGATTTTTAATTGATTTCTTTGCCACACGTGCACATGGGAGAGCTGGAGAAGCCTGGGCTTCTGCAGGAAGGAAAGTGGATGGGAAGCGACCTGCCCAGCTGGGAACAGGAATGTGGGATGTAGGATTTGGGGGGTGGGATATGGGATGAAGATCCTCAGCTCCACCTAACCCTGCCCTCTGGCAGTTTGAAGCCATTCCCTGTGTCCTGTCCCTCCATCCCTTGTCCCAAATTCCTCTCCAGCTCTCCTGGAGCCCCTTTAGGCCTGGCTTTCCATGGGAATCCAATCCCAGCTGTCACAAAGATCCCAACACAAATTTCTGTGGGATCAAAAGTGATCTGATTTAAGGGGTTCTATCGCTTTGGTCTTTTCACCAGGCTGGGCTCAGTTTTTAAATGGAGATTGTTCAGGAGAAAAGCTGGGAAACGACTTGAGGGATGGAAATATGGGATGGACTGAGTTTGGTGCAGTCCAAAGTGTGAGAGCAGAGGAAAGGATCCAACGTGGATGGGGCTGTCAGGAATGGTGGGAAGCTCTGGCAGGGAGGGTTAGGCTGGGTTCTAGGGAAAGGTTCTGCCCCCAGAGGGTGTTTGGGCACTGGAACAGCTCCCAGGAATGTGCCACAGCCGCAAGGTGCCAAGCTCCAGGAGAGGGTTTGGACAATGCTCAGGAATGCACAGGGTGGTTATTTTGGTGTCTGTGCAGGCCAGGGTTGATCACATATCCTGGTGTGTTCCTTCCAACTCAGGATATTCCATGGCTGTGTTTTACGATTCTTGGAAGAGGAGAAATTCCATAGGATTTTACAGGTGCACGGCTGGGGATTGGGGGAAATGCAGGAGCTGGTGCTGGACTGAGCTGTGCTTTTTGGCTGGAAAGCACTGCCAAAACCATGGATCACAACCCCAAACCCCATCCCCCAAACCCCATCCCCTGGCCCTGCAGACCCCATAAACGTCCTTCCCACCCCTCAGGTGGTGCGCACGGAGAAGAACAGCCTGAACAATCGTTTCCTGCCCTGGGACGAGATCGACACCGAGGCCATCCTGTCCATCGACGACGACGCCCACCTGCGCCACGACGAGATCATGTTCGGGTTCCGGTGAGTGACAGCCCTGTCCCGACCCCGGGGACAGCCCTGCCCAGCTCAGGGGCACGACTGGGGCTGGCACAGCCCTTCCATGGCTCAGGGGCACGATTGGGGCTGGCACAGCCCTGCCCAGCTCAGGGGCACGATTGGGGCTGGCACAGCCCTCTGCCCTCAGGGCACGATGGGCTGGCACGGCCCTCCCACTGCCAGGGCACGATTGGGGCTGGCACAGCCCTGCCCAGCTCAGGGACACGATTGGGGCTGGCACAGCCCTGCCCGGCTCAGGGACACTCACAATTGGGGCTGGCACAGCCCTCTCCGGCTGTTCAGGGACACATATTTCTACGTTTG
>CM019216.1:1153253-1304459 GCA_009741485.1 Malurus cyaneus samueli
AAGAAGAGATAGCCGAAGGTTCGGGCGCAAAGGAGGGGCTGTAGCTGTTTCAAGTGACGAGGAAGGAGCAGGGAATAATTATACACGAGAAAGGGGAAAACGACTCCCGATCCATCTTACAAGGGAGATGAAAGGGAAAACAGAAGGTAAGAATGCCACAGGGGAAAAGCTGTAAGCAGGGACATCTCCTCAGGCAAGGATGGCTGAGGAAACATCCTGCTAAGAGAGTCTCAGCTTTGGGGTGGAAGCTCAAATAAATGGATATTTTGGTGTGAGTGCCATCAATCCAGAGTATATGATTGTGCCAAATCACCCTGGAGCAGGTGACGGTGTTCCTGTAGGTTGAGGTCTCACCCATTCCCATTTATCAATATAGCACGATCTGAGTGTTAATCCAGGAAAACACCCCAATACCATTGTTTAAACAAACCCCTCCAAGCTGCTTTTGGTGTTACTGCATTTCGCCTCTGTGGCCTGGATTTTTTAAACATGAATTATCACACACAACAAAAGAACATCAATTTTTTATTTTATTTTTTATTTTTATTTATTTAATTTTTTTTTTTATTTTCTTTTACCAAATGCCAGCCTGCTGGGATTGGCAGCGTGTCTGGAAGGATCTTGACACCCTGCTCACACGTGTCAGAGCAGGGAAGCCATTCCCACAGAAGCTGTCGAAACACCCTGGAATCCTGCATTGCCACATTAATTTCCTCCAGGTTTTGGGAAAAAGAGCGTGGCTGGGAGAGAAAGGCATCACAGGGGGTTGGCTTGGTGGAAATGCCAGGCTGGCATCCATCCCCTCCGTGCCCACGCAGCTGCTGGCAGTGCGCCGGGAGCGAGGCCAAATTTTTTCGTTCCTCGAAACGAAGAGCTGCAGCCTGAGCAAAGATCTGTGCTTTTGGCTTGGCAGAGAAGACTGGATGAATTTCTGTCTCCGAGGGTTTGAGGAAGAGGTCTGCATGGGCACCATGCACCAGCCCAGAGCTCTCAGTGCCATCTCCAGGCCTCCTTGGAGGGAGGAGCCCGTGTGTCCACTCTGTGGTCTCAGGTGCTGATGGGCAATTTTTTTACTCCAAAGAGTGGGATTTGGCCAAAGTAGGAGTTGGAAATCAATGTCTGTGACAGGGTGGCTTCAGGGATACTTGGAACTCATCTTCCTTTTCCTGGAGTTTGTCACTTCCCAAGTCCCCAGCAGAGCTCTCCTGACCAATTAAGCCAAGATTGGCTGATTTTTAATTGATTCTTTTGCCACAGTGCACATGGGAGAGCTGGAGAAGCCTGGGCTTCTGCAGGAAGGAAAGTGGATGGGAAGCGACCTGCCCAGCTGGAACAGGAATGTGGGATGTAGGATTTGGGGTGTGGGATATGGGATGAAGATCTCAGTTCCATAACCGCCCTCGGCAGTTTGAAGCATTCCCTGTGTCCTGTCCCGCCATCTTGTCCCAAATTCCTCTCCAGCTCTCCTGGAGCCCTTAGGCCTGGCTTTCCATGGGAATCAATCCCAGCTTCACAAAGATCAAACAAATTTCTGTGGGATCAAAAGTGATCTGATTTAAGGGGTTCTATCGCTTTGGTCTTTTCACAGGCTGGGCTCAGTTTTTAAATGGAGATTGTTCAGGAGAAAAGCTGGGAAACGACTTGAGGATGGAAATATGGGATGGACTGAGTTTGGTGCAGTCCAAAGTGTGAGAGCGAGGAAAGGATCCAACGTGGATGGGGTGTCAGGAATGGGTGAAGCTTGGCAGGGAGGGTTAGGCTGGGTTTTAGGGAAAGTTCTGCCCCAGAGGGTGTTTGGGCACTGGAACAGCTCCCAGGGAATGGCACAGCCGCAGGGTGCCAGAGCTCCAGGAGGAGGGTTTGGACAATGCTCAGGAATGCACAGGGTGGGGTTAATTGGTGTCTGTGCAGGGCAGGGTTGGATCCACAATCCTGGTGTGTTCCTTCCAACTCAGGATATTCCATGGCTGTGTTTTACGATTCTTGGAAGAGGGAGAATTCATAGGATTTTACAGTGCACGGCTGGGGATGGGGGAAATGCAGGAGCTGGTGTGGACTGAGCTGGTGCTTTTTGGCTGGAAAGCACTGCAAAACCATGGATCACAACCCAAACCCATCCCCAAACCCCATCCCTGGCCCTGCAGACCCCATAAACGTTCCCCACCTCAGGTGGTGCGCACGGAGAAGAACAGCCTGAACATCGTTTCCTGCCCTGGACGAGATCGACACCGAGGCCATCCTGTCCATCGACGACGACGCCCACCTGCGCAACGACGAGATCATGTTCGGGTTCCGGTGAGTGACAGCCCTGTCCCGACCCCGGGGACAGCCCTGCAGCTCAGGGCACGACTGGGGCTGGACAGCCCTTCCATGGCTCAGGGGCACGATCGGGCTGGCACAGCCTGCCCAGCTCAGGGGCAGATTGGCTGGCACAGCCTGCCAGCTCAGGGCACGATTGGGGCTGGCACAGCCTGCCCAGCTCAGGGGACAGGATTGGGGCTGGCACAGCCCTGCGGCTCAGGGGCACAATTGGGGCTGGCACAGCCCTCCCGGGTTCAGGGACACAATTGGGGCTGGCACAGCCCTTCCATGGCTCAGGGGCACGATTGGGGCTGGCACAGCCCTGCCCAGCTCAGGGGCACGATTGGGGCTGGCACAGCCCTGCCCAGCTCAGGGACACGATTGGGGCTGACAGTCCCCCTGGCTCAGGGGCACGATTGGGCTGGCCAGCACGCCTCCCGGGTTCAGGGGCACGATTGGGGCTGGCACAGCCCTGCCCAGCTCAGGGGCACGATTGGGGCTGGCACAGCCCTGCCCAGCTCACGGGCACGATTGGGGCTGGCACAGCCCTCCCGGGTTTAGGGGCACGATTGGGGCTGGCACAGCCCTCCCATGCCTCCCCAGCTCCGATTCCTGGACAAACACGCCCAAAAGAACTGGGAAGCCAACACCAGGAAACCCCATTTCCCACCTTTCTTAACCCAAACCTTCAGCTTTTGCTGGGCTGATGATGGCCCCATAATGGCTTTGAGGCTTCCTAGGGTGGGCAGAGACGAGAAAACAAACCCCAGAGGCTGCTGCATACAAGGTGGGATGCTCGTGACCCTCTGCCCCTGGGTGACAATTCCTTGGGTGTTTTATCCATTGAGGCCGATGCTGGGTGTTCTCACTGCCACCCCCGTTTTGCTCCACGTTTCCCTTGACTTTCCCTGACTGAATTCAACCACATTTCCCTGGCAAAAAACCTTCCCGATGACGGCAAGGAGAGGAGGTTTGTACCAGCTGCCCCTGCAGCCTCACCGAGTGCCAGGAGCTGCCGGGCACCAAGGATGGCACACGGATTGCTCAGGGAACACCCAGCACCAAACCCCACTGGGGATGAGGATTGAAAGGCCCAAAATGCTGGAAAATCACCAGGATCGCTCAGAGAGATGAGAAACGAGGTGTGAGAGGGATTAAAGCGCACGAGGAGGCGTCAGGATTCCTGGCGTCCCTTCCCTGCCCCGTGCCAGGCTCTTGAGCCAAACTGGGCTGTTTTCTCCCATTTTTGGTCTCTGTTTTGCCGAGGGTATCAAGTGAAGGCTGTGAGTGCCCTGTGTCGTTGTCACCCCATTCTCACAAAGCCTCCCTCTGTTAAAACATTCCCAGGAATTGCTGGAGCCTTGGCACTGGGGTGACCTCTGCCCACAACAACGGTGCTTTGTCAAAACTCTGCTTCATTCTTTGATTCTCTGGGCCAAAAACCTCATTTTTTTTCTCTGTTCGCCACTCAGAGGCAAAAACACTGAGTACCCCCAAAATAATTCTCTGGAGAAATTCCCATTTTTGTGGCTGAGCTGGGAAGGAAAAAGCGTCAGGTTCGTAGGGAAGTAAAGATAAGGGAGAAGGGAAAGGGAATCAGTGATTTTGATTTCCAGGTTTTCTAAACCATCCCCCTGGATTGACAGGAGTGCTGGGGGGAGGGTGGAGCCAGGGAATGATTCCTCGGGGTTCGTTACCAGCAGATCCTGGAGTTTCGTTAATTGGAGAGGAGGATTGAACAATAAACTCAGGCTCAAGGATAAACAACAATAACAAGGTATTTATGAACAATAAACTCAAGGAAAGCTCAGGGAATCTGGCTGTCCCCAGGAACTGGAGTTGGGGAGAAACTCGGCAGCTTTCACAGAATCACCGGGTCCTGGAATGGTTGGGGTTGGAAGGATCCTAAAAAACATCCTATCCCATCCCATGGATCCCATCCCATCCCATCCCAAATCCCCAATTCCATCCATCCATCCCATGGATCCCCCATCCCATCCCATGGATCCCATCCCATGGATCCCATGGATCCCATGGATCCCATCCCATCCCATCCCATCCCATCCCATCCCATGGATCCATCCTGTGGATCCCATTCAATCCCATCCCATGGAATCCCATCCATCCATCCCATCCCATCCCATGGATCCCATCCCATCCCATGGATCCCATCCCGTGGATCCCATTCCATCCCATCCCGTGGATCCCATTCCATCCCATCCCATGGATCCCATCCCGTGGATCCCATCCCATCCCATCCATCCATCCCATCCCATCCCATCCGGGCAGGGGTTCTGTGGGGTTTCTATAGGGTTTCTATGGGGATTTCTATAGGGTCTCTATGGGGTTTCTATGGGGATTTCTGTGGGGATTTCGATAGGATCTCTGGGGTTTCTATGGGGATTTCTCACCCCCAGCTGTGGGGCAGCCCCACGGAGCAGTTTAGGTGAAGCCCCCCCAGCCCCCACCAGGCCCCAGCCGGGTCTGGAAGTTTTCCTTACAGGAGATGACATTCCCTTGGTTTCACTGAGCTGCTGGGAGCTGGAAAACCCCAGAGATTTGGGGAAGAGATGCTGGACTCCTCCCAGGAGGCTGCTCTCACCTTCATTTTTCACTTAAACCTCCAGAACAGCCCTTAGGAACCACAAAATCCCAAACTTACAGATTAGGAACAGGAGCTCATTTATGGATTAGGACAGCAGCACATTTTAATGGGGTTTTTCCTCCTGTTTTTGGGGCGCTCCTCGGATGAGCAGCTCCAATCTCCCTCCTGCCCAGCCCCAGATTTTTGTCTCACGGGCAGTTTTGTGTCCTCAGGGTGTGGAGAGAGGCCAGGGATCGCATCGTGGGCTTCCCGGGGCGTTACCACGCCTGGGACATCCCCCACCAGTCGTGGCTCTACAACTCCAACTACTCCTGCGAGCTCTCCATGGTGCTCACTGGTGCTGCCTTCTTCCACAAGGTGAGAATTCTCCTGAGTTGAGGTTTTGGGGTGATTTAAGGATCGATTTGGGATCTCTCTGCTCCTTTTTGTTCACTGAGATGAGCCAGGACATGGCCCCGAGCCATTCAGATGCTCTGAGAAGGGAATTCAGGGGTTGTTCCTGCTGTGCTGAGCCTCCTGCAGCACAGACAGCAGGGTGTGAGGGGGATGGACCCCCATCCTTCCATTTGTGGGGTTACAGGAGTTTGGGGTTTGGGGAGAGGGCGGTGGGTGCGGCTGTAGCGGATCCTGGTGTGGGATTAACCCCATTATTGGGAATCCATCCAGCACAGATCCCAGTGCAGGATTAACCCCATGGAGGGTAATCTCCCCCTGGTTCCCCTGGATTTGGGTTCAAACCCACCCCAGCACAGATTTTAGTGCAGAATCAACCCCACTGTGGGGAGTCCCCCCCTGGTTCCTTGGGTTTGGGTTCAGGCACATCCCAGCACAGATCCCAGTGTAGGATTAACCCCATTGTGGGGAATCCCTCCAACATAGATCCCAGTGCAGGATTAACCCCATTGTGGGGAATCTCCCCAGCACAGATCCCAGTGTGGGATTAACCCCATTGTGGGTAATCTCCCCCTGGTTCCTTGGGTTTGGGTTCAAACCCACCCCAGAAAGGATCCCAGTGCAGGATTAACCCCACTGTGGGGAGTTTTTCCCCTGGTTCCTTGGGTTTGGGATTTGGGTTCAGATTCACCTCAGCAGGGATCCCAATGCAGGATTAATCCCATTATGGGAGTCTCTACTGGTTTCCCTGGATTTGGGTTCAGGCACATCCCAGCACGGATCTCAGTGTGGGATTAACCCACTGTGGGGAGTCTCCCCTGGTTCCCTTGGGATCTGAGTCAGGCACATCCCAGCATGGATTTCAGTGCAGGATTAACCCCATTGAGGTAATCTCCCCCTGGTTCCATGGGTTTGGGGTTTGGATTCAGACTCATCCCAGCACGGATCCCAGTATGGGATTAACCCCATTGTGGGGCATCTCCTTAGCACAGATCCCAGTACGGGTTTAACCCCAACCAGGGGGAGTTTCCCCCCTGGTTCCCTTGGGTTTGGGTTCAGACCCACCCCATCACTCCCTGTGCCGATTTCCCCCTGATCCCCCAAATCCCCCGATTCCCCCATGCTGATTTCCCCCCGAACACCGTCCCTTTCCCGTTGCAGTACTACGCGTACCTGTACTCGTACGTGATGCCCCAGGCCATCCGGGACATGGTGGACGAGTACATCAACTGCGAGGACATTGCCATGAACTTCCTGGTGTCCCACCTGACCAGGAAACCGCCCATCAAGGTAAATTCCTGCGGGGAAGGCCTGGAATGGCCTGGGAATGCAGGGGGTGTCAGGGGCTGCTCTGCTCCAGGGGGAAAGCTCAGCCTTTGGAATCGGCCAAATCCCTGCCATGGAGCAGATGAAATGAGGTTTGATGTGACGGAATTGAATCAGACTCAGTTCCTGAGTGAAAGGTTCCCTGCCCGTGGCAGAGATGGGCTCTGTGCTCTGGAGCCAGGCTGGGAGAGCTGAGGGTGTTCACCTGGAGAGGAGAAGGATCCAGGGAGAGCTCAGAGCTCCTTCCAGAGCCCAAAGGGCTCCAGGAGAGCTGGAGAGGGACTGGGGACAAGGGATGGAGGGACAGGACACAGGGAATGGCTTCAAACTGCCAGAGGGCAGGGATGGATGGGATATTGGGAAGGAATTGTTCCCTGTGAAGGTGGGGAGGGGCTGGGATGGAATTCCCAGAGAAGCTGTGGCTGCCTTGCAAGTGTCCAAGGCCAGGCTGGGCTTGGAGCACCCTGGGATGGTGGAAGCTGTCCCTGTCATGGCAGGGCTGGGATGGGATGAGCTTTGAGCACCCTCCCAACTCAATCCATGCTGTGATTCCATCCAGGGTCTGCTGGCAGTGCCCTGGGCAGGGTGTGGGCAGCAGGGCACTGACACCCCTGTCCCTTCATAGTCAGTGTGGCACTGACACCCCTGCCGGTACCCCTGACCTCTGTTCGTGGTCAGTGTGGCACTGACCCCCTGTCCCTTAATGGTCAGTGTGGCACTGAATCCTGTCCCTTAATGGTCAGCAGGGCACTGACACCCCTGCCTGTTCATGGTCAGTGTGGCACTGACACCCCTGTCCCTTAATGGTCAGTGTGGCACTCACACCCTGTCCCTGTGGTCAGCGTGGCACTGACACCCCATCCTTAATGGTCAGTGTGGCACTGACACCGTGTCCCTTTGGGGTCAGCCTGGCAGTGACCCCCTGTCCCTCTGTGGCCAGCAGGGCACTGACAGCCCTGTCCCTTCATGATCACCCTGGCACTGACACCCCATCCGTAATGGTCAGTGTGGCACTGACACCCCTATCCCTCTGTGGTCACCCTGGCACTGACACCCCTGTTGGTTCATGATCGCCCTTGCACTGACCTCCCTGTCCCTCTGTGGCCACCCTGGCACTGACCCCCCTTCCCTCTGTGGCCACCCTGGCACTGACGCCCCTTTCCCTCTGTGGCCACCCTGGCACTGGACCCCCCTGTCCCTCTGTGGTCACCCTGGCACTGACCCTGCTGTCCCTCGTGGCACCCTGGCACTGACCCCCTGTCCCTCTTGTGCCACCCTGGCAGTGACCCCCTGTCCCTCCATGGCCACCCTGGCACTGACCCCCTGTCCCTCTGTGGCCACCCTGGCAGTGACCCCGTGTCCCTTCATGGTCACCCTGGCACTGACCCCCTGTCCCTCTGTGGCCACCCTGGCACTGACCCCCCTGTCCCTTCATGGTCACCCTGGCACTGACCCCCTGTCCCTTCATGGTCACCCTGGCACTGACCCCTGTCCCTCCTGGCAGGTGACCTCCCGCTGGACGTTCCGCTGCCCCGGCTGTCCCCAGGCTCTGTCTCACGACGATTCCCACTTCCACGAGCGGCACAAGTGCATCAATTTCTTCGTCAAGGTGTACGGCTACATGCCCCTGCTCTACACCCAGTTCCGCGTGGACTCGGTGCTCTTCAAGACCCGCCTGCCCCACGACAAGACCAAATGCTTCAAATTCATCTAGGAACGGCGGCAGCCGGACACTGCCAGCTGCCAGCTGTGGGGCTGGTTTAGGGCCGGTTTAGGGCCGGTTTAGGGCCAGCTTAGGGCCGGTTTGGGGCCGGAATGGCCGGGCTGGGAGCCCCAAGGGCATTTGCCGGGCGCTCCGGCCGCGCTGCCACCGGACAGCCTGGACTGGGACGGGCACTCCCTCCTTCCCTGCGCTGCCCCCGCGCTCAGAACGGGACCCCAGGCTCTGCAAGGACACTCCCGTGGATCCTACACTGAGGAACGGCCCCTTGGCCACCGGCTCTGCCTCCTCGCTAGCCAAGGGCAGCCGTTCTTTTTAATTATAATTATTGTTATTTAAAATGAGAGTGTTTTAGATTTGCCGACTGAGGCGCTTTTTTTTTGTTTTGTTTTCTTCTTTTTCCTCCCCACTCCCCGCCCCATTTTCCCCCTCTGGACCCTTCAGCCCACCCGAGGGGGCCGCAGGAGGAGCTGGGGGTGCTCCAGGAGGAAGTGGGGGTGCTCCAGGAAGAGCTGGAGATGCTCCAGGAGGAGCTGGGGTGGCTCCAGGAGAGCTGGAGATGCTCCAGGAGAGCTGGGGTGCTCTAGGAGGAACTGGGGGTGCTCCAGGAGGAGCTGGGTGGTCCAGGAAGAGCTGGGGGTGCTCCAGGAGGAACTGAGGTGCTCCAGGAGGAACTGGGGAGCTCCAGGAGGAGCTGGGTGGCTCCAGGAGGAGCTGGGGGTGCTCTAGGAAGAACTGGGGTGTCCAGGAAGAGCTGGGGGTGCCTGAGGAGGAGCTGGGGGTGCTCCAGGAAAAAGCTGGGTGGCTCCAGGAGGAATGGGGTGCTCCAGGAGGAGCTGGGGGTGCTCCAGGAGGAACTGGGGTGCTCCAGGCAGAGCTGAGGTGTTCTAGAAGGAGCTGGGGGTGCTCCAGAAGAACTGGGGGTGCTCCAGGAGGAACTGGGGGTGCTCCAGGCTCGGGGAGGCTCTGGCCCTTGTCCGTGCTCAGCCCAGCCCACATTTTGGGGTCCTCCAATCTCCCCAGGTTTCCTGTCAGCACTGACAGCTCCTCCTTGAGCAGGGCAGGGAAAGAGCAGCCTGTTCCCATGGCTCTGCCTTCACCAGCACTACTGACTGCAGACAACACCCAGCCAGGAATCTTTTCCTCTCCATTTTCCCCCTTCCCATTCCCTTTTTCACATCAGATGCCAAAACGCAGCACGTGAAGTCTCAGTCTCCTTCAAAATGCCTTTGGAGACTCCTGTGAGCCCCGAAAAACCAGAAGGATTCTCTGCCTGGAGCAGGACCATGGCACAGTCAGGATCTGTGCCAGCCCAGCACTCCCGAGGGAGCTGAGCTCTCTGCCCGGCTTTAATTGCGCCTCATTAGCAGCGGTTCATTAGCAGCGCTGCCCAGCTGTGCCTCCCCAGCCCTCTCAGATTGCACTTTATCCAAACTGCTCAGCACCCCGCAAATTCCCAAAATCCAAAGGGAAATGTCATTATTGCAGTGAGAGCCCGGGGGAGCACTGGATGGGATGGGAAATGTTGGCATCACCGAGTGCGTTTGGGGCTCGGGATGTTGGGGTGTCGAGCCCCAGGCTGGGAATTCTCCTTTCCTTGGTGGGTTTGGATCCAAGGCCAGCTGAGATCAGGGATCAGCAGAAAAACCCAGCTGTTCTTCCCCAGGCTCCGGGGCCTTTTCCTAAGGTGTTCTTTTGTTGGGATGGATTCGTCCTTGCTGAGCGCCTCCAAAAGGAAGGATTTGGGGTGAAGGGGTAAAGAGGCTGCTCCAGGGGGACATCCAGGCAGCAGCAGTGTTGGGAGGGATGGAATTCCGAGAGGAAATGAAATGCCAGCAGGAACATCTCATTCCCCACCCTTCAGGGCTGGTGCTGCCCCTCCCGCTCCCACTGCTGTGGGTTTTTTTTCCTAAATCATCCCCAAGAGAACCCTTGGAGCAGAGCCTGGCAATTCAGAGCCCAGGTTTTTGCTCCGGAGACATCACAGGGCCTGAGCTGTCCTTGGGCTTTCCCCACCACCAGGGAGCAGAGGGGCTGGAGAGCATCCCAAACATCTCAGTACCCCCCATCGTTCTCCCGGGATTTCCAGGCTGTCCCAGGGTCACTCCGAAGCTCAGGTTCGGTTGTACGATCCGCCCCAGCCCCGAGGAGCCGGGAAGGGCTCTTGGCAGCTGCACCTTTCCCAGGGAAAGGCCTTTTCCCCATTCCCGAGTTCTGCTGCTCCCCCGGGCGCGGAGCGAGGCTTTTCCTGCTGTAAATAGCGATGACCGAGGTGACACGGCCCGGTCCCCATCCGTGCCACACGGCCCCTGCCCTCCCCCTGTGCCCACGGTGCCCAAGCGCCGGGATTCCAAATCCCACAGGAACTGAGAGAGACGAGGAGCACTCCTTCGACACGAGCACAATGTTGAGTTTTTTGTAAAAGGTTCCAATAAATGGAGAGTTTGACTTGGGAGCGTCTCGGTGCCTCTTTGCTGGGCCGGGAGAGGGGCGGGAGCAGGACGGGGCTGCTGCTGCTCTTGGGCACCCCAAAACTGAGCAGCTCCAGGGCTGGAATTGGCACAGGGCATTGGCATGGGGAAGGGGAGCTGGTCTGGGATGGTGGAAGCTCCTTGTGGATGGCAGTGCCTGGAGCGGAACCCCATCGTGTTCTCATGGAACTGAACCCCATCCCTTGGAGCTGAACCCCATTTTGTCCCTTGGAGCTGAACCCCATCGTGTTCCTCAGGGAACTGAACCCCATCGTGTCCTAAGGGAGCTGAACCCCATCATGTTCTTGGGGAGCTGAAACCCATCGTGTCCCCATGAGGCTGAACCCCATCGTGTTCTCATGGAGCTGAACTCCATTGTGTCCTACGGGAGCTGAACCCCATCGTCTCCTCATGGAGCTGAACCCCATTGTGTCCCCATGGAGCTGAACCCCATCATCTCCTCATGGAGCTGAACCCCATCATGTCCCTCAGAGCTGAACCCCATCGTGTTCTCAGAGCTGAACCCCATCATGTCCCTCGTGGTTGGGCCAGAGGATCCCCCAGGAGGGGCTGGACCCCGTGTGGCTTCCGGGGCCATCCCAGCCCAGTGCCAGCCCTGTCTGGGTGTTTGTAGGTGATTGGAACAGCAGCTGAGCCGGGGTGGGACTGCAAAGCTGCCCAGCCCTGCCCAGGGATCCAGAACCGAGGACTTTGTCATGTCCTGTGCACTGCGGGCTCGGGGTGCTCCCAGTCCCTCTCCTGTGCAGAAATCCAAACGGATCCATGTGGTCTGTGGGCACATTTCCACCTCAAATCTGCAGGGAGGAGGAGAGAGGAACCACGGAGGGTGGGCTGGGAATCCCCGAGGATTTCCTCCATGGGGCTGCATTTCCTCTCTTCCTTCCTGCTGCCATTTTTTCTGCCCTCCCTCCTGAGCAGCTGCTTCCTCCGTGGTCCCGTTCCCTCTGTGTCACCCGCCCTTTCCTGCTGGGAATTGTGCCCTTTCTTGGATTCCCTTCCACCTTAGAGTAGGGCTCGGTTTGTGCTTCGGTTCATTTCAGGAAAACCCAAATGCTTTTAGTCCTGAGAGAAGGTGGATGCTGAGTATCCCAAATACCTGGGACCCCTCCCCAAAATACTGCAGAGAGGCAGGGCCATCTCTGGCACGGAAGGGCACAGAATTCCCCATTCCAGGATCACAGAATTCCTCACTCCAGGAACACAGAATTCCTCTCTCCAGGATCACAGAATTCCTCACTCCAAGATCACAGAATTCCTCACTCCAAGATCACAGAATTCCCCATTCCAGGATCACAGAATTCCTCACTCCAGGATCACAGAATTCCTCATTCCAGGATCACAGAATTCCCCACTCCAGGATCACAGAATTCCCCATTCCAGGATCCCAACCTGGTTTGGGATCTGGCTCCCCAACGAGCCCAGCAGTATCTTGGGCACAAACTCAGCCAGATCCCATTTTCTCCTGGGTTTTTTCCCTGATATAAAAATCTCCCAATCAATAATTATTGCTGTAACCGCTGTGTTTGCCAGAGCAGCCACAGCTCTGGCTCCATTTCCCCGTTTCCGTGTGTGAGGGTTTGTACCTTGGAATGAGGAAACAGAAACCATAAATCCCGTTAATAATTCATTCCCTGCTCCCAGGGGGAGGCCAGGGTGAAGTGCTCTACTCTCCACTCCCCTGCACTGCACAGCGCCCTCGATTCTCCCTTTTGGATGATGCACTCTTGATACAAAGCAATTTGCCTGGAATTGTGCCCGTTCTGCCTGGCAGGGCCAGAAATGCCACCAGCTCCTGCTGGAGCCTGGGAACGGAGATGGCACCTCTTGCCAGGGACTGGCCCCAGGTGATGGGTCCCTAAGGGAGAACCTGCCCCCTTCATGGTCCTCATGGGATGGGGTCACAGTCCATGGGTCCTCAAAGGATTGGGGTCAGTTCACAGATCCTCAAGGGGACTGAATCCTTGAGGGACTGGGGTCACAGTCCATGGGTCCTCAAAGGTTGGGGTCAGTTCACAGATCCTCAAGGGGACTGAATCCTTGAGGGATTGGGGTCACAGTCCATGGATCATCGAGGGATTGGGGTCACAGTCCATGGATCCTCAAAGGATTGGGGTCACAGTTCAGGAACCCCTTCACAGTTCATGGATCTTTGAGGGATTTGGGTCAGTTCATGGATCCTCAAGGGACTGGATCCTTGAGGGATTGGGGTCCAAGTCCATGGATCCTCAAAGGATTGGGGTTACACTTCATGAACCCCTTCACAGTTCATGGATCTTTGAGGATTTGGGTCACAGTCCATGGATCCTCAAAGGATTGGGGTCCCAGTCCATGGGTCCTCAAAGGATTAGGGTCAATTCATGGATCCTCAAGGGACTGGATCCTTGAGGGAATGGGGTCAGAGTCCATGAATTATCGAGGGATTGGGGTCACAGTTCATGGATCCTTGAGGGATCAGGATTACAATTCATGAACCCCTTCACAGTTACTCAGGGGATGGGATCACAGCTCATGGATCCTTGTGGGATGAACTCAAAGAGTCCATGGGTCTTTTGAGGGATTGGGGTCACAGTTCATGCATCCCTTCACAGTTCATGGATCTTTGAAGGACTGGGGTCACAGTCCATGGGTCTTTGAATCATAGTCGACGGCTCCTTAAGGGATTGGGGTCCCGGTCCATGGACCCTCAAAGAATTGGGGTCACAGTCCATGGATCGTCGAGGGATTGGGGTCACAGTTTATGGCACCCTGAGGGATCAGGGTTACAATTCATGAACCCCTTCACAGTTACTCAGGGGATGGGATCACAGTCCATGGATCCTTGTGGAATGAACTCAAGAGTCCATGGGTCTTTGAGGGATTGGGGGTCACAGTCCATGGATCCTCAAGGGATTGAGGCCCCAGTCCATGGATTTTGAGGGACTGGGGTCCCAGTCCACAGATTTTGAGGGACTGGGGTCCCAGTCCACGGATTTTGAGGGACTGGGGTCCCAGTCCATGGATCTTTGAGGGAATCAGTCCCAGTCCATGGATTTTTGAGGGATTGGGTCCCAGTCCATTGATTTTGAGGGATGGGGTCCCAGTCCACGGATTTTGAGGGATTGAGGTCCCAGTCCATGGACTTTGAGGGATTGGGGTCCCAGTCCACAGCTCCCAGGTGACAGCTCACCTGTGACAGGTCACTGGGCCCTGTCTGATCCCCCTTTTCCCCCAGAGCCTGCCCAAGCCCTGATGTGCAGCCGAGCCCAAATCCCTCTGCTCTCAATCCCACTCCTCCCAAACGCTGAGCTGCTGTGGGCACAGAGCCAGCCCCTCACTCCACTGTCCCTCTGTCCCTCATGTCCAGGTGCCCATGGAGGTGACAGATCCCAGTGACAGTGACCGAGCCTGGGCAGGAGCCCGGGGTTCACTGACCTGGTCCCGTTGTTTTTATTGGATCTCACATTAATGGGGACAAAACACAACCAACTCCTCTCCACCCATGAACAGGGCTCCATAAAGCCACCTTTCCTTTCCGGAAGGAAGAGAGTGAAACCAGGAACTTTTGCCATTCTTTGCCCATTAAATTGGGAATTTCTGGATAAAGCCTAGATGGCATCCATGGTGTAAACTGGGAATTTCTGGATAAAGCCTGGATGGCATCCATGGTGTAAATGGGGAATTTGTGGATAAAGCCTGGATCCATCCATGGTGTAAACTGGGAATTTGTGGATAAAGCCTGGATGGCATCCATGGTGTAAATGGGGAATTTGTGGATAAAGCCTGGACCCATCCATGGTGTAAATGGGGAATTTGTGGATAAAGCCTGGATGGCATCCATGGTAGAAACTGGGAATTTCGTATAAAGCCTGGATCCATCCATGGTGTAAATGGGGAATTTGTGGATAAAGCCTGGATCCATCCATGGTGTAAATGGGGAATTTGTGGATAAAGCCTGGATCCATCCATGGTGTAAACTGGGAATTTGTGGATAAAGCCTGGATCCATCCATGGTGTAAATGGGGAATTTGTGGATAAAGCCTGGATCCATCCATGGTGTAAATGGGGAATTTGTGGATAAAGCTTGGATCCATCCATGATGTTCCTCCCCTGACAGCTCCCGGCTCCCACGGTTCCCTCTGCAGGACTGAGCCAGCCCAAAGAAATGCTGTTTGTTTTTCTTGCTCTGGGCAGAAGGAACAAACACTCCTTTTCTGAGTTTAATTAGGATTCCTCATGAAAGAATTCCCCTCCCAACATGTTTGTTTTTCCAGCAGGCACAACCTGAACGTAACAAAACAATCCACTCTCAGCTGCTGGATGGACTGATGGAACAAGAAGTTTTCCTGCTCAAAATGTCAGGAAGAAAAACGTAAAAGCTTTTTATTTTTACTTTCTCCCCCTGAGGAAGGTGGGAAAGCCTTTGGAATGTGAAAAGGAAGGTGCTGGAGCTGGGGGAACCAGCAGGAAGATGAGTTTATCCCATGGCCCCTATGGGTTAGGAATAATCCCTCTGGAGTTCAAAAAGGTGGAATATGCTCAGTTCTTTTGCTGTTTTTAAATTATGCCAAAGCAGCAAACCCTGATGAGGAGTGAATCCCACTGCCCCAAGTTTTGATCCCGTTGATGACACCATTCCTCACACTAAAGGTGTGGATGGCATCTGCACACCCAATCCCACAGAAATCCTCAACGGGAACCAAAATGGGGTTTGGACACTGCAGTGGCAGAGATTTCATTCCAGAGCTGCTCCCACTGCCTCCATCTCCCCAAAGGGATGAACTGGAGCTTTATTTCCCAAAGGTGATGGGATGAGGATGTGGGATGGGCATGGAGAGGCTTTTACAAACCACGGGATGTGCTCCCTCCTGGGCAGTCTCACTCTGCTTTTTATTTTTGAACACCAAATAAATACAAAACAACCTAATAAAAATGAACAGCAGTAAATCTGAAAAACGGGCTGCTTTTAAAAGCAATCTTTCTCACTAAGGTTAGGTCCCAAATACGTGATTTGGGGAAGGAAAAGCCTCCCCAGGTCTGCAGCACAGATGGCTTTGGATAAACGACTCAATTTCGTCCAGGATTTGGGATGGGGAGCTGCAAGGACAAGTTTTTGGAAGGTAGAAACAAGAGGCACTTAAATCTCAAAACGTTTTTTATGAGACTAAGGGTTTTCGTACTTTATGGACTTCCTTAAGAGTCTTCCTGAGGCGATTCCTCCGCTGCTGCTGGAGGAACCCAGGAGGAACCAGCTTTGGAGCTCCACAGCCAGCTTTGGAGCTCCACGGACAGCTTTGGAGCTCCATGGACAGCTCTGGAGCTCCATGGACAGGTCTGGGTGTGCCAGGGGAGGCTGCAGCATCAATAAACCTTGAATTCCCAACGGATAAAGCTTTTCCAAAGTGCCTCTGCTTGAGCAGGGAATGGCCAGGCTCTCCCCACTATTCTCCATGCCCACCAGATCCTCTTTTTCTGTTTTTTTTGTACAATCTTTGCCTCACCAGCTCTCTCCTCCTCCTTGTGGCAGTGAGAGACACGTGAACACCACAGATGGAAGAGGAGCAGGGAGTGGGATCTGGGAACTGGGGAGAAGCAGTGGGAGGGAAAATGCTGTTGTTTGAATATTCCTGCAGAGTTTTGTCAGGTGAAGGACTGGGCATACGCTGCTGAGGGACTCAGAGGAGCAGCAGTTTGCCCTGATGCTGTAAATAAACTCTCCAGTTATTTACTCTGAAGTTCCCATCTCCTGTAAGATTCCCAACTCCCATTTTTACACAACAGGTATCTCACCAAAAGTATTCCAAAACAGGTTAAAAATGAAATTTAAAAAACAGATGAATATGAAAAATACTCCCTTGCTCCTCCACGAAGGTGATTTGTGGTCTCTGAATCCCAGAATTCTCTGTCCTTGGAGAGCTCCAAGCTCTGCTGCTCCAGGCTGTGTCCTTGCAGAGCCTCCTGACGTCCAGGAGCTAAAATTTCTGCAGGAATTTGAGCACCAGGTCACGCAGTTTGACCCTGAGGGTTTCGTCGTTGTCACAGATGATGTGAGTGGAGTCCTCCTCCAGCTGGATCAGAGTCTCAGCCTCCTGCAGCAGCACAATGTGGCCCTTGGCCGTGTCCTCCACCTTCACATCGCTGAAACCGTGCTGGGTTTGGGGGGAGAGGGAGGGAATTATCAGAGCTCAGGAAAACAGGGAGAGAGGAGGGAGAAGAGCACAGGGAGGAGGGGGAATTTCACAGAATCACAGAATGGTTTGGGTGGGAAGGGAGCTTAAAAATCAGCCCATCCCAGCCCTGCCATGGCAGGGACACCTCCCACTGTCCCAGGGTGCTCCAAACCCACCAAACCTGGCCTTGGACACTCCCAGGGATCCAGGAGCAGCCACAGCTTCTCTGGGAATTCCATCCCAGCACCTCCCCACCCTCCCAGGGAACAATTCCTTCCCAAAATCCCATCCATCCCTGCCCTCTGGCAGTTTGAAGCCATTCCCTGTATCCTGTCCCTCCATCCCTTGTCCCAAATTCCTCTCCAGTTTTCCTGGAGCCCCTTTGGGCACTGCAAGGCTGCAATCCTGCCCTTTCCCAGCGCATTTTCTCCATGAAATCCTGGAGAAACAAGTACTGAGAACAAGACTCCACAGAGCAGCAACCAAATTCGTGCAGCTTCCCAGGAGGCTCCTCCACCAGCGGAGGCATTTCCAGGATCTGTTCTTCACTCAGTCACCTTCTCACAAATCTTAGGGAAATTTAAATGCTTTTGAGGCCCTCTCAGCTGCTGAATTCTGTGAGGAAATCACTCACCCCAAAACTCTGCTTCCATGGGAAACAGGAAATGACTGATGTGAAGCCCCTTTAGCAGGACATGGTGCCACAGGAACAATTCTCTCTACACTCAAGAGAAGTGGGAACTTTGGGAACTCAGTGGCCTTTCCCCATCTCAAGCTACTTTAAAATTATTTCCCCTCTCTGTGCTACCAAAACAACACATGTGAGATGTGCAGGAACCTGCTGCAATCCCACCTGCCACCCAACACTCCTCACCTTTTCCAGAGTCTGCACAAACTGGTCCACGGGGATGGAGCCACTCAGCAACGGCTTCAGAGATTTGCACTCGGGCACATCATCACTCACCCGCTTCCTCTTCTTGCTGGCAGGAGCTTGGGGAGGTTTGGGAGGGAGCTGATGGAGGAGAAGAAAAGAAATCCACTCTAAAGGATGCAGCAGGGTGGGAAATGAGCAAATTCAGAGCAAGGAATCACTCAGGGAATGAGAACGTGGCTTTGCTCCAGCTGTTTATGAGCACCCTGGAGTTTTAAGCCCAGGTCTGAGTTTATTTGGCAGCAGGAATTGGAGTGGAGAAAAGAGAGAGAGAGAACAGCAGCAGCCTCAGACCAATTCCATTGCAACACTTCAATGTTTCCAGGGAACCAGCTGGGAAAGAGGAGGGCAGTCTGTCTGCTGTGCACTGACACAAATCTGTGCCCAAATTCTCGTCCCTGGCATTTCCAGCCTGGGCTCTCATCCCAAGGATCCTGGGCCCTGCCCAGCTCTGCTGCCCGGCGTGGGAAGGGCTGTTCTGTGAGTCCCTGCAGGCTCGTGGCGCTCAGAGAGGGGCTCAGGGCAGGTCCCTGGACATCACCTCCTCCTGCAGAGCACTGAGATCCTCTTGGAGAGCAGGGAAACTGCAGCAGATGCTCCCTTCCCGAGTCTGATGTCCCAGGCTGTCCCTCCCCTCTAACCCTCGGTCCTGAGAGGTTGACTGATGCTGTTCCTGAGCATGGCAGACAGCAGGATGATTTGTAGCCTTTCCTCAGGAATTATCTCACTTCCCTTTTATCTCAGCCGGGCACACGGCCAAGGAGAAGAGGCAGAGAGATTGATTTGCATCCCTGCTCCGGGTGTCGTTCCTCACTCACCAGGGCAAAGCCCCTGCCAAGGGCCCTGCTCTGGTGAGAAGGAGCTGTCAGGGGGGTTCTTGGGGTCCTGGATAGCAGGAAAAACCCCAATAAAGAGATTTTCTCCCTTCCCCATCAGACTGTACCTGCAGAACGTGCTTGTTGTCCTTAGTATGCAGCACGGCGGAAACTGTTGCCAAGGAAATACCGGGCTTGATCTCCAAGGGCACGAGAGAATCTGCAAGCTGAAGGAAAAGGAGGTTTTGTTCAGCGAGAAATCAGGTCAGAATGTGCATGAAGAGCTCAGAACCCAGCTGTGAGATAAACTAGCAGCGTGGTATTTTTAAACATGGACTAATGAACTGTAAAAACATAGCCACTGATGGACTGAGAGCTCCTCGGACCTGCCCAGCCACCTTCCAGCTCCCAAAATTATGGATTTCACACTGAGCAGAGCAGCACGAACCAGGCCTGGTCTCAAAAAACATCACAATCACAGAGAACCCTTGTGTAAAACAAAATTGCCTCATTAATGATTTTAGTTGGTAAAACTCAAGAACCCTTGTGCAAAAAGACAATTGCTTCATTAATGATTTCAGTTGGTAAAACTCACGGTCTAATCCAGCATTTTTCTGTTTGTTATGCTGGTGGACAGTGAAAAATCAAAATGAGTTTCATTTCAGTTCCTGACTGCAGAATATCCAGAATAAAAAGGGTTTTGTCCTTAAAACCCCAATGTTTTCAATCAACCCACTGTTGGTTAGTTTGAAATTATTCCAATAATGCTGCACAAAACCCTTTCCAGTGCCTTTTATGTAATTCTTCCCTGAAAGACACAAAATTTAGTCTTGGCTTGGAGTTCGGATCCAACACTGCTGGCAGTGCCTGAGTGGGCAGAGCTGCACCTGCTGGGAGCAGTGGGAATTGGCCAGCTGGGAAACACCTCTTCCAGCTACTTTTCCAAAGGAATCCTGATGAAAAAACAGTGCTCATGAATGGAAAAATGATCCCATTTTTCCCTCCAAGGGAATTTAAGGTGCCAGGATGCCCAATCCTTTTGCCATCAAAGCACTGAGAGGGTTTCTCTGTTGGCTTTGATGATGGCAAAGTTCAGCTACTTTTAATAACTTCTGACAATCTCACCTGCCTCTATTAAAGCTGCAGGAGCATTTTGAGAGCAGCTCGTTGGAATTAAGCATTAAAAATCCCTAAATTTAAATTTTGTCTGCATTCAGACTTGGTGAATCCTAGAAATCCAAATTTGATGGAAAATTCTGCTCAGTTACTCTGGGACTCTGTTCAAGATCTTTAAAGCAGGCAGTTTGAATTCAGCCTTCATGGTTTGTTGTTGAAGGCAAAGAGAATGAAAATATAACGATAATCATTGCTTGGGATTTCTCCTGAGACCTAAAAACAGCAGTGAGTCCTGCTGCCTTCCCAGTGGTCGAAGGCACTTTCCATCCCCACCACCTTCCTGAGGAGGATCGATATAAAACGGGCTCTAATGAAGAGCAAAATGACAAATCCTGTAAAGAGAAAGATCCTTAAAGAACAGGGAGTTGTTTGGAATCAAAGTCTTCTCCCACCACCGAAATATTTCACTATTAACATTTCTGCAGGTTTTAAATAGGCTAAATAGCAACACTTGGGTTATTTACAGTCAAACAGACAGCAGGACAGATTCATTTTTATTTCCTGCCCGGCTCACAGCCCTCTCCATGTGGCAGCCAATCCTTTTATTATAGAAACTCAGTGACCCAAACCAAAAAGGTCATTTAATCACATCCAGTAATTCACCCACCAAGGCCAGACAGCAGCGCTCCCCTCCTTTCAACTGACCTCCTGCACACACAAATCACAGAATTCCTCCAAAATGCTGCATTAAAGAAACCCTTTTCAGAGGCAGCAAGTCTTGTCTGAACTCCAAGCTATGGCAACTCCACGGTTTTCCTCTCACAAGCCAATTCAAACTTTAATTCTCCTGGCAGCCAGGAAGCCGTGTCTCATTTCAAGGTTGAATTTGTCCAAGTTGCAGTTGCTGGCTCTTGTTGTGCCTTTGTGAGTGAGATTGAAAAGCCCCCTGCCATGCAGAATAAACGAGGCTTCCTTCCAGTCATTATCCCGAGCTCGGTGTCACACGCTGGCACCAGCAAAGGCACCAAGGCAGGGCCACAGAGATCCAACACCACATTCATCAGCCCCCTGCCCATGGATGAGCACTTGCAGTGCCTCAGGATAAATTTAGGGGTGTGTGTGTGCTGTGTATTTCAGTTCTGAGCTTGGGATGTTCTCCTCCTGTGCACAGAGCTGTCCACCCACGCTAAACCAGAGTAAAGATATTTTTACCATTAAGTCCTTCCTGTAGGATTGCATTTCCCACCACGAAATGGGATTTGACACACACCCTGTGAGCACAAACACTGTGGATAAAGAAGAACGTGGGTTAAGTCACTCTTTTAGCAGAGACTTCAGTGGGGACAACACTTCCCAGCCAAAAATCCTCTTGTTGGCTATGAGGGGCTGAGCAACTTTTAGGGACCTGAAACTCCACAGTAAAAGCAAAATGAGGCTGAGCAATGAGTGAAAAAAATCAGGGCAGGACCAGATTCTAGCACATGTGGTGTTGGTCCTGTGGAGGATTCTGTAGAGAATGTATCACATTATTTTAACATCCAAAGTGCAGTGATTTCTTCCTAGAGTTTTGGGACACCTCTCCAAACTCCTCCCTTTTCCCTCTTCATGTCTGGATCACACCAGAGAGGGTGCAGGGAGGCTGTGGACCAGCAGGGAGAGGCAAAGTTTGGGCTGAGCGAGGTGAGCAGGCCGTGAAAAACAAGCAGGAGCACAGCAATTAAAATCTCCTGAATTTTCAGGATCTGAAATCACTGATTTAGGATCTGAAATCACTGATGTTCACATTAGATTACAACATGTGTATTTACAAAGGGATCCAGCTGGATTTTTACATCGTTAAATATGTTTTTCAGATTTTCAAACTGCATAAATGTGGGATCTCTGCATTAGAGGTGGGATCAAACCAGAGAAACAGATGGGAAATCCCAAACTGTGGATTTCTCTGGCAATCCTGAGGTGGGAAAAGCACTGGTTAAAGGAAGGAGATTCCCAGGCAATTCCTGAAGGGTCAGCCTTGAGTTTTAATTCATCAATTAATTAATGACCTCAGGACAGAACGAGGAGGAGCAGCATTCAGAAAGTCCCACGGAAGTTTTTAGGGCACTTTTAACAGAAAGAAGGACCAGGCTATGAGAGAGGAAAAACTCAAAGACTTCAAGAATTGGAGTGAGAAAACCAAGATGAAATTCAAAAAATGAAGGCCAGGGACAAGGCTAATGCAGAGAATTTCTGCTGTGGGCTGGCAGCTGCTGGAAAGGACAGAGGTGAAGGGTTCAGGTTTGTTAGTCCATCCCAGGAGAGTCACAAATGTGACATGGCCATGAAAAAGCTAAAAGCAACCCCAGAAAATATCAGGTAATTATCTCTGAGATGAGCTACCACTCTTATATGGGGCCTGGCAAAATTTCATCTGAACTACTTGTAAATTGTGGGTAATTTCAGTTCAAGTAGAGATTCTGAAGGCTGGATTAGGGCAGGAGGAGCTGTCTTGTGAGAGGAAAAGAAATATCCTGGCTTGTTTAGCCTGGCAAGAAAAAAAGAAAGCCAAAGGGAGAATTTGATTATTCTACATAAACACCACAGGGAAAATACCAACAAAAGGGAAAATGCATTTATGCTAAAACATGATGTTAAGAATAAATGTGTGCAGGTCAGCAGTGGATATGTGTAGGCTGGAAATGAGGATGTTTCTGGCCATCAGAGACAGTGGGGGTTTGAGCAGCATCTACTGGGAACAGCAGGGGCAAAAGTCGCTGCAATTTGAAGCTTTAGAATTTTTGGAGGAACATTATAAACACTGTTGGTAACTGCAGTTGGGTTCTGGCCACAGAATCCCTGAGGGCACTTCCATTTCTAGGTGGAAATGATTGAAAACAGCCTTGGAACTTTTTGGGTATGGAGAAATCCCCACCCAGATCCCAGCCCCTGAACTGGATGGAATTTGTACGGGACAGAAAAAAGATCTGCTCCCAATTATGAGAGAAGCCCCAAGATTTTCAGATTTGCCTGTCTTTGGAGCCCACCAGGCCCTGGAGATCACACAGGCAGAGGTTTTTATAAAAACCTGAATGGAGAACCTGCCTTGTCCTCCACCCCTGCTCCTCACACACATCAAATCCAGATTGTGTGTGCAGAAAAGCATCTTCCCAGTGACCCTTTAAGAGGGAAAAATGGCTTAAAGGCTGTGCAAGCCTTTCAAAAGCAGGGAGGATGTGCAGAGGCAATTTTGTAAACAGAATTAAATCCACAGTCTTTGCTGTGTCACTTAAATTTGGATGGTGGTGTCAGGAGAAAAGGACAATTTCCCCCACCTCCTACCTTCCCTGCCTCCTCTTCTCCAATTTTTAACTAATTCAGTTATTATTCAATTCATTTTTGAAGTACCAGGAGCTCTGCTGTGCAGTCAGGAGGAGTCTCCAACAGTTTTCAGATCCAGTTTTCATTCTGTTTTATACCCCCTGCTAAACCAGGGGCCAAGAGCAGGAATTCTGCAACTTTCAGATCCTTCAGAGGGACCAAAAAAAAGTGGGGTCAAAAACACAGAGTGAAGGGGAACTGAAATGTGGATTCACAACCAGCAGGCACCTGGAATGAGGCAGAATGGAAATTGGGGGATTTTGCTAATGAGATCGAAAGGAACAAAGATTTTCCACCAGGGAACATTCCAGAATGAAGGAAATCTGTGGAATTGTTAGTGGGTGATCTGAGCCATGTCTTGGCAGGGTTTCAGCCTGACTTTTGACATAATCCAAGAGTTTTAACAGGATGATTCCATTGCTGAGTTAACCCCAACTCAACAGAGCTGTCAGTCACTGGGGGTCTCCCACAGCTCTCTCTGGAGCAGATTTTAAAGCAGATTTTTACCTCATTAACTTCACTGGATAAAGAATCATGCCATAAATACTTTGGGTTTTGTTATTATCGTTTGCAAATGCCCAGATCTTGGCTTTGGGCTTCCACAGAGCAAACACCCAGTGGAGAAATAAAAGAAGAGAGGTGTAATCTGCAGTTTTGAGCAATGAATTAAATCTCTGTTTTTCCATGTTCCATGGGCTCCAGATAAGCAGGAGGAACTTCATCCCCAAAACCTGGAAACCAAACCAGAAAGACACTGGGGAATAATCCTGGGTGGGACCCCAAGGAACAGAACCAACTCTAACCACTCAGTACTAACTCCCAACTACTGTTTTTTTGTCAATCCTGTGCCAAAAAAAAAAAAGAATAGTTGAAGGAGGTATTTAAGGAGTGTAATGAAGTAGATTGATGGCTGTTTAATGAAGCTCTTCCCCAGGAGCCTGGGAGCAGGCAGGGAACAGTTGTTTGAGGAACTTACAAAAGGATGGTGGAAAACAGAACCGGCAGAAGCAGAAATTAGAATCGGATTTGAATGAAAAATGACAGGTAGGGGAAGCAAGGACATGAAATATCTTCAAAGTAGAGGCATTAAAGCTTGCAGATGCAAGAGATGAGTCATTTGAAAGATATAAAAATGGCATAAATCAAAATATTCAAAATATAGTAACCATTTTATGGGTCAGAATGTCAAGTCGGGATGTGATGTTGTTGTTGAAGCTGACTGGGAAGAGAGAGCTGAGTGCCTGGCTAAAAAAGTGTTGTCTTACAGCCAGCCATCAAAAATGAAAGGAAAAACAAACCTAGACATTAATGTAGGCAGGCAAAGGCAGGCTGGGAGCAGAAAAGCAGATCTGAGCTCCATCTCACTAAACAGGACAACCTGTGGGTAAGAGCAACCACAGAAAAGGTACAGCAACAGAAAAAAGGCAGAGGAAATGAAGGAGAACACATTCCAAGCCCACAAAAAAAAAAAAAAAGGAGGGGGGAGAATTCTCTGAGGCTGAATGGTCAGGAGAAAAGAGACACCAGAGCGAGGCTGGAGGCATTTTTAAGGAGAAAATCAAAATTAATGGCACTGATCTTGATGATGTAAATCAGGATTTATCAGCACAGGTTATGGCTTTGTGTTGGCAAAAGCTGGGAAATAGCAGCTTGGTGGAATGTCAAAAGGTGAGGGCAGACTGTGAGAGACTCCAGAAAATCCTGCAGAGAGCTGGGTTCTCAGGATGAGCAGCAGCAGCAAACAGGTTGGATTTTATTTATTTTTGTGAGGCAAATGAAACCAAAGGGGAGCAGTCAGGGAAAAAAGGAACACAGAGGTCAGAGATTGGATAATGTGGGGTCACCAGAATAAACTGAGGGTGGGAAGGAGGACAGAATTGAAAACTCCCCAGTCCCTGAAACATGGAAAGAAGTTGGAGAGGTGAGATAAAAGCATGGAAAAGAAGTCAAAACGAAAGCTCCAAAATTATAATGGCTGTTTCCCTAATTCTCTGCAGCAGTTTCTTTAATTTCACATTGTGCCAGGCTGTGCCTCGCACACTGACACTCTCCCACCTGGGCTGTGTCCTGAAAAACTCACAAATGGAGAATTTTAAAAGCACAGAGCCTCAGTACAGTGCCTGCTGCTGGCACCCAGTGATCCTGTTCAGTTGTAATTAAACTGGAGGCACTTTATTTGCCCAGACACTGCTGGTTAATGTTATCTGTTTGCTCCAGAAGGTGTTTTCCATTTCCCCATCTTTCTCCTGCGAGCAGACAATGCCTAACCAATTTCCAGGAAGCAGTCTTTTTTATTATTATCACCATTATTATTATTTTTTAAAGTGAAAGCAGAGGCTGAGAAGAACAAATTATTTAAAGTGTGAAGGTTTTCATAATCCCTGGGAGAGCCATTCCAGCCCAATGCCTTGGGACTGTTCAAACCTCTCTCCAAACAAAGGCTGCTGTGAGTGTAAATCTCATTATCATACAACAGGCCTGCCTGACCTGCCTTTGCTCCTGGGTGAAGTGATTGAAATGTAGACAAGGTCCAGTAGAAAAAATAAATTTTCATTAGTCTGACAGGCCAGGATCTGAATGGCTGCAAGTTTTGGCAAGGGAGTTTCATTCTACCACCATTCTGAAGCCAAGCTGAGCCAATCTTCAGTTTTGAAAAGCTGAAAGGATCCAGGCAGAACTTTGAGCTGGGAAATGGGGTGGGGATGTCAGGAGAGGGCCCTGATCAGGACTCCATTGCAACAGCCATCCTTTTAGGATTCTTTCAGCTGTGCTTCACACACAAAACCCAGCCCTGCAGCAGATCTGGCAATTACTGGTTTTTCCAGGGTGGATTTCAGCATCCCATTTTTGGTTTTGACAGGTAACAAACCACTGCAAGTTTTCTAGGAGCTATCAAAACACCCTTTTCAATTGTCACTTGGGCCTTCACAGAACCCCAGGGCTGGTGGGAGCCCATCTCAAACAAATGCCCTTTCCCTGCACTACAGAAATTCCTAAATTCAGAAACCCTAAACTGCTGAAAAGGGAACATTAAGCAGCAAATCCTCCCACAGCAGGGAGCCCCATCCATCACGTCTGAAATCTGTCTTGCACAACCCACTCAGCAGAAGGGGAAGATGCATCCAGTTTGTACCAGGACCATACAGCTCCCATAAAAAGAAGGAGCAAGATCCTTTTTTTTAAGGATGATTTGCATATTTTGGAGCTGGGGAATGGCATCCCATGAACAACCCTGAGCCTTTTCAGGAGCATCCCTGCAGAGCCAGCAGATTTTGCAACAAGTTGTGAAGAGCAGCTTTGGAACCAGGGAAATCCCAGAATGGTTTGGGCTGGGAGGAACCCTAAATCTCATCCAGTTCCAACCCTGACACTTTCCACTATCCCAGGCTGCTCCAAACACTGTCCAGTCTGGCTTTGGATATCTCCAGGGATCCAGGGGCAGCCACAGCTTCTCTGGGAATTCCATTCCAGCCCCTCCCCACGCTCCCAGGGAACAATTCCTTCCCAATATCCCATCCATCCCTGCCCTCTGGCAGTTTGAAGCCATTCCCTGTGTCCTGTCCCTCCATCCCTTGTCCCCAGTCCCTCTCCAGTTCTGTATTCCCCCTTCATGTACTGAAAGGCCACAATCAGGCCACTCCAGACCCTTTTCAGGCTGAAAAATCAGCCTGAAGAATCCCCTGGATGTGGAAATCCACGAGTTTCTCCTGCCTGAGCATGGACAGCTTTGAAATTAGAGCTCCTGTGTGAATATAATTGGATGTTATTTGTTAGAGGAAAAAAACCAAAACCACTTCTGTCAATATTCATGCAATAGAAACCAGTTCTCATTCCCAGGCTGGTGAATGCCACGCTCCTGACAGGGCACCCTCCCTTCCCAGCAGTTTCAGGAAATTCAGGGAGAGCTGGAATCCAGTCCCTTCTGAGGCTGACACAAGGGACAGACTCTCACACAAAGGCTCAGTTCCACCCTCAGAATTTGGAGAAAACCCAAAAGCTCAGTGGGATCTAAATCACAGGTGAGGCAGAGGATGGCTCCCTGCACTCTGAACTCAGGATTTGTTCCATGCTGGGGAGTGGAAGCCACGTTTCACCACTCTTAGGTTTAATGGGATCCAATAAAGATGCAAATTTCCCAAACAATTAAATATACATGCCAAGTGGAGCTGCAGCCAAGCATATTTTCTCATTAAACCCCTCTCGTTGTCTCCAAGCAGCGGGCTGGGCAGGCTCCTCACACAACTGGTGTGAAATGGTGAATATGGGTGGTGTGGGCTGCCTGAGGGATTTGTTTTGTGGGCCCCCAGTTCTGCTTTTCTGGCTCAACAAAAGGATGCTTTCTCCCTCTACAGTCCAGTAAAAAGTCACTCAATGTTCCAGTTTCCAAAGGGCAGCGATGCCTGCTTGCAAAAAGCCACCGTCACCTTTGATCCAAGGACACGTTTGTGCTGAATGGATTGGCAAAAAAATATTTTAAGCTCGTGCCCATGAGAATATGGGTCACCCTTTGTAAAATGGGTACATTTGGATTTGATTTGTGGGGTTAATAAATCATTAATAGATGTTGTGGGGATAAGCAATCCACATTTCAGATGGCTACAAGCAATCCATTAACCTGCTGGACTCCTGCAGCCTGTAGGAATTAACCATTTCTGGAAATGGTTGGAATAAAAATGAGCCTTTTCACTGCTTCTTTACCATGACTGAAAACTGATCCTCTATGGAAAGGGTATTTCTAACAGAAGGTACAATTAGGGAAGGAAAAAGAAAACTCCTGGCTCCTAACTCCCAGTTTCTTTGGATCCTTTCCAGAGTATGGAGCAATAATTGAAACTGCTGTGCTTCAATTTCCTCATGTTTACACTGGAGGTGCCTGGTTGCCTCACTCATGGCAGACTTCTCTGTACTGTGGGATGGGATTTTCTTGCAAAGCATGATTCACCTGAACACAATTTTTGCTCGCTCACAATCACAGAATCATGGAATGGTTTGTGTTGGAAGGGACATCAAAGCTCATCCAGTGCCCCAGTGTCCCTTGCCATGGGATTCCCACTGTCCCAGGGTGCTCCAAGCCCCATCCAGCCTGGCCTTGGACACTGCCAGGGATCCAGGGCCAGCCACAGCTTCTCTCCCCACCCTCCCAGGGAACAATTCCTTCCCAATATCCCATCCATCCCTGTCCTCTGGCAGTTTGAAGCCATTCCCTGTGTCCTGTCCCTCCATCCCTTGTCCCCAGTCCCTCTCCAGCTCGCCTGGAGTTCCTTTAGTCACTGGAAGGAGCTCTCAGGTCTCTTCTTCAGGCTGAACAGCTCTCTATTCCAGCCAGTGGGTTTTTTTTTTTTATTCCCATTAGTTTTTAGAGTGAAATTATCACTCACAAATGCTTCTTTCTGAGCTCTCTATTTGACAGAACGTGCCTTACATAATCAGAGTCAGCAGTGAATCCCAGCCACAAGTATCTTTGGTCAAAGGCTGCAAATGTCTTCAGACCTTATTTTTTACTTCTGAGGCTGAACCTCCACTCTTGGGGGCAGTTCTGGGTCCCTCATGACAAGAGGAAAATTGAAGGGTTGGAGCATGTCCAGGGAAGGAAACTGAGCTGGGGAAGGGGCTGGAGCACCAGGAGAGGCTGAGGGAGCTGGGAAAGGGGCTCAGCCTGGAGAAAAGGGGGATTGGGGGGACCTCGTGGCTCTGCACAACTCCCTGACAGGAGGGGGCAGAGCAAATGGCCTCAAATAGCACCAGAGGAGGTTTAGGGTGGATATTGGGAACAATTCTTTCATGGAATGGGAAGCAGAGGAGTCCCCATCCCCAGAAGCGACACTTAGTGCCGAGCATAGAGGTGGCTCTGACTGACACCTCAACTCAATGACCTCAAATACTTTTCCCAACCACACCAACTCTGTGATCCCACAACTTTCCAGACTCTGCTGAGCTGGAATTTGGCTCCTGCATGAGCAGGACCCTCCCACCGTGTGAGACTCACGTCGGGCATGATCTCGATCTTCTCGTAGCGGCGTTTGTAGGGCAGTGTGAGCACCTCGGCGCGGCGGTAGGACATGGCCGGGGGCTGGCAGTCAATCATCAGGTCTGTGCGGTGTGACTGCGTGGGAGGGGGCTGTGTGTACTGCTCGGGGCACACCACGTGCAGGGGCTGCAAAACAGCAGCAAGAATTCCTGTCAGCACCGCGACAAAGCGCTGCAGGAGCAGAAGTGCAGCAAAGACCAGCTCGGAATTTGTGTCTTTAATCGGCACTTTGATATCGTAATTGACACGAGAAAAAATAAAAATATTGAATAGCTTTTTCTCCCCTTTTTCTCCCAAATCCTTGCCAAATAAACAAAGCAATTTCCCATCAGCAAATTCCCATCAGCAAATTCCCGGGATAAACTGCTCCAGGAGCAGGAGTTGTGTGCAGCAGTGTCTGGGACATGTCCAGAATTTGCATCTTAATCAGCATTTGATATCGTAATTGTCACAAGGAGAGAAAATACAAAAATATGAAATAGCTTTTCCCCCCTTTTTCTTCCATATGCTTGCCAGATAAACTGGAAGCAAACTCCCATCAGCACTGGGACAAAGCACTCCAGGAGAATGAGCAGACTGCAGCAGAGTCCAGCTCAGAATTTGTGTCTTTCACTATAAATTTGATGTCACAGTTGCCACAAGGAGAGAAAAACAAAAAAAATTAAATAATTTTTTCTCCCATATCCTTTGCCAGATAAACTGAAACAAAATTCCCATCAGCACTGGGATAAACTGCTCCAGGAGCACAAGTTGTGTGTGGCAGTGTCCGGGACGCGCCCGGAATTTGCATCGTAAATCAGCATTCGATATCGTAACTGCCACAAGGAGAGAAAAAAATAAAAACATGAAATAGCTTTTTCTCCCCTTTTTCTCCCAAATCTTTGCCAGATAAACTGGAAGCAAATTCCTGTCAGCACGGAAATAAACTGCTCCAGGAGCAGTAGTTGCACTCAGCGTTGTAGCAGTGTCCGGGACACGCCTGGAATTTGCATCTTTAATCAGCGCTTCGATGTCACAGTTGCCACAAGGAGAGAAAACCAAAAATGTTAAATAGCTTTTTCTCCCAAATCCTTGCCAGATAAACTGGAAGCAAATTCCTGTCAGCACTGAAATAAACTGCTCCAGGAGCAGTAGTTGCATCCAGCATTGTAGCAGTGTCCAGAACACGCTCGGAATTTGCATCTTTAATCAGCACTTCGATGTCACAGTTGCCACAAGGAGAGAAAACCAAAAAAGTTAAATAGCTTTTTCTTCCAAATCCTTGCCAGATAAACTGGAAGCAAATTCCCACCAGCACTGGGATAAACTGCTCCAGGAACAGAAGTTGTGTCTTTAATCAGCACTTCAATACCATTGATGCCTGATTAATTTTTTTCCTTCTATTTTTATATACCCTTTTATATATCTTTTATACCTTTTTAGACTTTTTTTTGACCCTTAGCCGACATACTTATAATTCTTACAGCATTAATTACTAACTTAAGAACTCTGCCAAGCAAAAAACTCAAACATCCTCAACAAAAAGTGCCCTGTACTATCTTAAAACCTAAAATTCTAATCTCAGTTAAAATCTTCTCTCTAAAACATATTGTGTAAACTCCGACCTCATAAAAAAATCTTTAAAATAAAACAAAATTACTTTATTTGTTAAGTTGTTTATTAAAAAATGCTAAATAAATATACTAAAGCTCCAAAGAATCAAGGGCACCAGCAGATACTGTGAAAAATCTGTTGTTTTTTTTTTTTCTAAACCTCTCCTGAAGCAGAGCTCAATGCTCTGTCTCCTTTCTGGAAAAAAGGATCTGGGTGTTGTCTCAATTCTTGTTTAATGTAACAGTTGCTCACAATCCATTTATTTATTTTGGCTGTGTGAAGAAACGTAAGGAAAGGCAACAGAAAATTCATTACCTGGACTTCTTTGAGTAATTTAGACACCTGAATAAAATTGAGTCTTGTGTCAATGGGACAGTAAACACATTTCATTGCCAAGGGCTGATAGGGAGCCAGGGCATCCAGGTAAGAGAAATCAGGTTCTGGAAAGAGAAATGTAGAAATCACTCAAAGCCCATTAACAACAAAGATGGCCCAATTCCTCTCTAATTCCAGTTTAGAAAGAGCTGCTGCTCAATCTTAATTCTGTTAACAGATTTCTCTTCCTTTCCTCCTTCCCCCTCCCATTATTTTCAATTAATTTGATGAAAATTACACCCACAATTAGTCTTACCTTAATCAAGCAATACTATTTCATTTGAACACATTATTGCGTGATTTTTTTAGAACAAATTTAATGAAGACAAAAACATCATCTCTTATTTTTAATCAGATCCTGTAAAGGAAGGCAAAATGTAGGCACTTGGGTCTTGTAAGGTAATCCAAATGGCAAGCTGGTTTTTACTATGATAAAAATGCAGTATAAAGATTGTATCTTGATATATAAATATATATTTATTCTTTTGAATCTAAGAGCCAGGATTAGACTGGTGGGGAACCAAGGGTCCTTTTATTGCTGGATTAGAGATTTGCCAGGGAAAAGTCAGGCACTGAATGGGTTTTAACTCCCACAGAGAGTAATAAAACATTGAGAACACTGCAGAAAAAGACTTTTTTTTTTTTGCTTGTTGAATGACAAATGTAGATCTCTGGTGACACGGTGTAGAACACAGGTAACCTCTTGATTCTTAGGGTCACTAACTAAAAGATTATGACATCCCTGTCTCCCTGCTAATTATGGGATAGAGGGCATAAAGGAAAAAGAACGGGTATTAGTTGGATAAGAATGGAAAAAAGAGAAGGGGATGCATGAAAGCTTCATCTCTGGATTATCCTGAACCACGGGGCCTCAAAGGACAACAGGCAGAGAGTGAAGTGCAGTTCAAGCCTGGCTGAAAAAACAGCAGGAGGAATTTCTCTGGGACCTGCTGAGGCTGTGAAAGGATGAACATAAAGGAAAATGCAATTCAAAGTCTCCAGTCTGGATTTAAAGAGCCATCCAGGATGTTCTGAGACAGCAGAGAAGAGCACTGGTTGGATTTCTCATGTAGACAGCAAGAAAAAACCTCCTTCAAACCTTACCAGAGGAAGTTCAGCACCAGAGTGACATCCAACAAAAAGACAAGTTAATTGCTCACCAAAAAATCTAAAAATTTAAAAATCTAAAACTCTAAAAACATCTAAAAATCTGAACATCTAAAAATCTGCTGCTGGCTAAGCCCCACTGAGCACAATGTGGGAATATTTACCCTGAGAGAACAGAACACGGCACCAGGCAATGATACAAATGTTTGGAACTGTCCAAGGGATAATTTTCCCAAATTTAAAGCAATTGTCAGAGTTGCTGTCTGGGAATGTTAAAGTGAGAGATATTAATGAAAAATGAGAGTTGTGCAAGGGTATGTACATGAAGCCATGAATCTAAAAACATGAAATAAAAATTACAGTGGGTAAAAAGCCATGCAGATGTGGTGGTAGCAGTGAAACAAAGCCTAAAAATGTCGATGTGAAAATGGTATTTTATGTCAGTGAAGTTTAATTGCAATGAACAGAAGTTTAAAAATAGAAATACTGAGAAAGTTTGTAGTTGAAGAATGATCAGTGATCAATTAGGGTTTAAATCAGAAGGCATTTTAAGTCATTAGGGAGAAACAGAAAGCTTACGTCAGGCAGAGGTTCTTTGCTAGAGATGTGCCACAAAATTGCCAAAATTAAATTTAAAAAGTTATCAGAAGGGAGATTTTCCATCTCATCTGGGGTTGTGGAGGACACAGAGATTTGAGGCAGCACCTATTCAGCATTTCTGAATCAGTAGATTCAGATAATGAACACAGATGGAATTTTGATCTAGAATCCCATGACAGAATCCAGTCCAAAGCTTCTCTACACCACTAATAAGGAAATAAGAGCCTTGGAAAAGTGAGAAATTCTAATGAAGGAATTCTAACGTGGGACTTGGAAGATTTAGAACGTTAAAAACACAATTTGAGCTGGGCTCCCAGGGAACTCATGTGACACACAGGAACTGCTGCTTTGAAACCACCCAAAATCCCAAAGTCACCTGTCTGGAGGCAGAAAGTGCTTGTCAAGGACACATATTGACTTTTCCTGACAGAATTACACGTCTTTAGCTGTTCCCCCAAGACTCCTGATTTACTGCTGCGTGACACAGAGTTATAAAACCTTCCACTGCACGGCACTGACGTGCATGAGCTGCTTTTAACATCTCCCAGGGAGCTGGTTTTTAAAGGAGACTTCTTTATACTGTGTGTTCTCCTCCAATTTCTTTGTGGCTCAGTGGTATTCGATATTTTTGATCAATAATCTCCTCGATACTGCTCCAGCAGGTGACACCAGCATCAAAGTTCCCTCACAGCCAGCTCCTGGCTGCTTTAATTTATATTTTTCTCATTGTTTTTTTTTACATTACAGATTGGAAAGGTGGAGACTGACAGTCTCCTATTCATTAACAATGCAGAATGGTCTGTAGTTTAAAGGTTCTAATTACCAGAAACCAGGAGTTTTTCCCAGGAAAAGCTAAAACATCATCTGCTCTCACACACTGCTCCAATGAACCAGGGTTTTTTCAGAACCACAGGAAATTTTAGCTTCAAACAGAAAAAGAATGAAATCATGGGAATCAACAGCATCAATGGAGATGCTTCAGATTTTCACTGGTGCTAAGAAAATAATTTAATCTGCTAGGAATTTCTATAAATCATAGAATCATGTAGGTTGAAAAAAAATCTCCAAGGTCATAAAATCCAACTTCCAAATCCACCTGTAAATCTGTGCTTTTTTTCCAGCTGGGACAATCACAAGGAAGTTGGCCCAGGACTAGGGGGAAGTAGGAGCACCCTGCCCAGTGGAGATGCCCACAGACTGAGATAAAAGCCATGGAAAGATAGAATTTAGGGAAAAATAACTGGAATCACTGCACTCCAAGGTCACCCAACTAAAGCAGCTCTCAGGAATTTCACTGGAAGTACAAACTGGGAATGAATCACCAAGGTCATGACCTGATGCACCCCCAGGTTGGCAGAAGTGACATTTTGATGCCTTTACACCCTGCCAGGGCCTGGCTCTGCCAGAAAGGCTCCATTGCTGAAGGATTCACTGAAGGATTAGGATCTCACACAGAAAGGTCAACTGCCTCTCCTTGCAGAAGACACAGAATCAGAGCTTTTGCCATTAAAGGCCAGTTCCTGACACTTTGGGCAGAACATTCACTCCATGATTAATGCCACTGGTTCCCTGGGGATTCATGGAATACAACTCCAGCAAAGGCTCTGCACACTCTGCTTTCAATGAAGTCCTGACTGAGTAAAATTCACTATTTCCAAGAAAATGCATATTCTCTTGCAATAATTCCTGTAATTAGGGCATGTCTTCTGAACTCTCTCAAAGACAGGAGGGATAGGCACCGCAGGAGCTTTGACCTAAGTGCTGTGGTGCGTTGCACAAAACCAGTTTGGATTTAAGTTCCCTGCAGGAACCCCCTTGGATCTCCCCTCCCCTTGCACAGGGTTAACTGCACATTTTAAACCTCCCCAAACTGGCTTTATGGTATCATGGCACTGTCACATTTTTTGGTGCCAATACTGTGAAAGAGTCAAAGGGATTCACTTGTCTCTAGCCTTGAGTCTACAGTTAAAATAAGAGAAAAGAGAGAGAGAGAAAGAGAGAAAGAAAGGAAGGAAGTTCATGAAGGAAGGAAAGAAGAAGAAAGGAAGGAAAGAGAAAGGAAGGAATGGAGGAAAGGAAGGAAAGGAAGGAAAAGGTAAAGGAAAGGAAAGGAAAGGAAAGGAAAGAAGGAAAGGAAAGGAAAGGAAAGGAAAGGAAAGGAAAGGAAGGAAAGGAAGAGAAAGGAAAGGAAAGGAAAGGAAAGGAAGAGAAAGAAGAAAGGAAAGGAAAGGAAAGGAAAGGAAAAGGAAAAGAAAGGAAGAAAGAAAAAGAAAAGAAAAGAAAAGAAAAGAAAAGAAAAGAAAAGAAAAGAAAAGAAAAAAAAGAAAAGAAAAGAAAAGAAAAGAAAAGAAAAGAAAAGAAAAGAAAGAAGAAAGAAAAGAAAGAAAAACTCTTTCCCAGCTTTTTAGGAAGTTTTGTGCTTTCCAGCAGCTTTCCCATTCACTAAAACTGGAGGAAAAGAAGCTTTAACAGTGGGATTCCATCCCACCCTTGCTGTGGAAATAGGTTTGATCTGTTCCTCAGGGTTCTCCAGCCCATTTCTATTTACTTTGTCCAACTCTGAAATTCACACGTTTTATTTACTTGGCTAAGTCCCACAGAACACAGCTCTCATCATCCCAGAGCTCCTTCTACACAGAAGCAGTAACAAGGACCTAAAGGATTCTTCTTTGCCCTCTCAGATGAGAAGAATGCCCACTGCAGAGCTCTTTTGGGTCACACATCAGGTATAAACACACCTGGACAGAAGCCCAGCTCAAGGGAAGGCCTTGAAGGGTTTTTAAGCAGGGTCAGCACTAGAGGCAGATGGAGAGAAATGGAAGGACTTAAGAGCCCTGTTGTGCACTGAGAAAGGAACCAGAGCTGTACCTTCAGCTACAAATGTGTGTGTCAGCCAAAATCCCCCAGAACAAAGCTTGGCCCAAACGCAGGAGCAGCTCAGATCCCTGGGCCAGGTCTGTGTGGGGTGCAGACTGCTGGGACAGCGGGGAGGACAGAAACCTCATTAAAAACACTGCCTGGTGAAAGGGCAGCAGAAGGGATGAGGAAAGGTTTGTGGTTCCACTGGAAAATGGAGAACAAGTGTTTCTCCTTCCTGACCAGCATCTATTAGGTCCTGCTTAGGTTTAGCTTGCAGCCAGCTGCTTTTAATTCAAAAATTAATTTCCTGTAGGCATTATACTGCTGTGCATAACAAAGATTTTGCTCAGACGTGGCAGGAATGGACTCTGCGTGGCAAAGGTTGGCTCTGCAGGGCTACACTGAATTAAATGGCACAATAATTACATTTGTCCCTGCAGCCAGTCCTGGGGCCCTAATTTAGATAAGCTCCTACTGAAGTCAAAGCTTGTGTCCCAGAACAAAGGAGGCAAGCCCCAGGGATGCGGCCACACTTAACCTGAGTGCTCAAACTGTTAATTTGATAATGGTATCATTATTTTACTTACCTGTGAATATAACAGTGTTCAAGCTGGATTTTCCCCATAGCTCCATGAAATGCACCACATCCCCAAATCTGAGAGAGGGATGCCCAGTGAACACGACACAGGGCTGCTTGAAGTCATTGCTGAAGTCGCCATGGATGCTGGGATAATGTTTCAATTTGTTTGTCTGAATGAGCTGAAAGAAAAACAGAAAATCCAGACATTACCAACTTCTCATGCTGCGCTTCAATGTGTTTATTTACACGAGATTCTTAATGTTCTACCATTTATTCCTAACTCATCACAGAGTCCCTTCCTGGATATCCCTTAGATTTTCCAACAAATTTAGTCAGGAGTGTCATAAATGTTATGAAAAGGAAGTCAGAGCATGGGGCCAGGTGCCTGCAAGTCCTTGCTCTCATTTCTTTGGTACCAGCAGGGTGGTGGCTGGGAGGAAACTCTGCAAACACTCCCTGCTTCGAGTTCCCTGCAGTGAACAGGGGCTCAGCTGCCAAATTCAAAATAAGCTCCTTTTTGCTATTTGCCATGTCTATAAAGAGCTCTGGGCTCGTTTCTAACCTGCTTTTCTTGCCTCACAGCAGCACCAGGCACTCTGGCCTTCAGCAGAAAGCTGCTGAGCTTCCTCAGTCTAAAGGGTTCACAAAATCTGCTGAAAAAGGACAGAGTGACTTTCCCTCCCTTAACTATCCCTGAACCCAGTAATAAACATGAACTTAGAGCATGGAGATGTTTTGCAGACAAAATGTTTTGCAGATAGTGCAATCAGCTCGGCAGGTGGAACAGATTTCTTTACTAAGATGGAGAAGTTTATTTATCAAGGCACTTTGGGAAGAGTTTTGCTTTATTTCTCCTGCCACTGTTTTTCCAACCTGCAAAACAAGGTGCAGCTTGAAAAGCCATTTATTAACCAGTCTGTGAAGCATTTTCCTGCAGTATTTTGCAAGTTTTTCCTTGGCAGGTATATGATTCCATCTTCAGCTTGAAAATTAACTGTAAATACAGTCTTCTTAAAAAGCAAGGAATTTAACACACAAGGAACAACTGAGATGAAAACCATGGAGATAAAGAGTGTTGAGAGAGGGAATGGTTCTTCCTTTGTCAGCCAATTTTTAAAGGATTGTTCAATAAATCATGGAATCATGGGATGGTTTGGGTTGGAAAGGAGCCTTAAAACTCATCCCATTCCATCCCATTTCAGCTGAAGGCCATTTCCCCTTGTCCTATGTTACTTTTTTCATATTTTTGCCATGGCAGATCTAATGTGCCTGAATGGAAATGAATAGAAACAGAATTCTCAGCAACTCTCAGCACCACAAAACAGCTCAGAATTTAAGGTTATTACATAATTCTGTAGGTGGACACGGCCTGTGATTTCCATATGAACCCCTGGATCATGGAGAAAATAGACACAGGACCACCATTTCATTGCAAGTTATATCCAATTCCTATTTAAACTTCAAGAGGGAAATTGGAAAAAAAAAATCCAAAAACTGCTGGCAGTTGATATGCACTGAATCTCAAAAACATTCCTGCAATTATACTGGTAAAGATTTCTGATTAACACATCTGGAGTGCAGGGTTTAGAATCGAATCTTAGCTTCAGTAATAAAAACTGCACTTTAGGAGACAATGGGCAAAACAAATTTGACTCCATAAAATACTGACATTTAAATGAACTTGTAGGAAATGGCCTCAAAAAGCTTTTTCCTGTTTATGTTTGGTTTTTTTGAGGGAAGCCAAAAGTCTCAAAACTGAAATTGCAGAAGCAATTTCAATTGCTTACGCTGGCACAGGAAGATGATTTCTATTTCAAATATTAAATGGGATATGTGACGTTCCAGGGGAAAACTTTGCCAGGGGTAGGCAGACAAGTCAAGGAAAGACATTTCTACAGCCACCATTTATACAAGGCAGTCCTGAAACCCTGAAACTGTTCTTCCAGCATCTTCTTTCACAGGTTCCTTCAAATATTGTATTTGTATGCAGCACTCAAAGCTTTGGGAAGATGTGAGGGCAGCACTGGATGTGCAGGAGCAATGAACAGCTCATTTCCCTGCCATTCCTACACAAATGTGCACTGCTCAAGCAACATAAAAGCTGTATTTTCTTCAAAGCATTATGGAAGCTTCAAATCCCCCCCTATTACTTTGTAAAGGATCTCTAATCCAGTTTTCAGGAGCTCGTTGGTGATGATTTTGTTTCATCTCTTCTTTTTATCTTGACAGATCTTTTCTGCTAAGTCTGGTGAGGCTCCAGAGCTCGGTTCATGATCCCTGACTCGCACAGGTGGCCAGAGCAGGGGTGAAAGGCTACAAAAACAAATTCAGAGACATTCTGCTCCCTCCACTGAGAAAGCAGCTGGTGGATTTTAGTGTCTCCAGTAAAATCTCTTCTAATCACCCCATCAAAAATATATGGAGCTGAACTTGCAGAACAGGTCCAACAAAATTTCACCAATCATTAAAGGGACTGCATTTGTAATGATTTGTGCAGGTTTTTTTGTGTCTCCAGATGAGATGGGGTGTGTAAACACGACAGCATTTGCCGTGCCATGGTCACACCTCCAGCCTGGGCCAAAACCAATGCTTGGCACAGGGCCAGCAGATATTTCCACCATGGGACTGGTTTGTGGAAAGCAGAAGCAACATTCAGAGCATCTTTTTACAGAAAGAACCACTATTGACTGAAAGCTTAAGAGATAGAGGCTGGTAAAGTACTGAATCAAGAGTGAGAGCTGTGTTTTTCTGAAATCCCCAATGGTTCTGCTTCCCTTTAAAGCTGTGGACTTGATTTACAGGGTCAGCAACTGCTGCTATAAACAGGATAAATCTCCAGAGCCTTTGTGTACCCTTTGTTGAAGTGAGCCAAAATACACTGCTGTTTACTCTGAGTGTGTGTGCTCTGTATCCAGAATCTGGAACAGATGTGGCTCCTATCAGGAAATGAGAGATGCATTTATTTTTTCACCTCCCTCACTCCATCACATCAACACTAACAGAGGCCTAATTCTATCACAGAATATCCAGAGTTGGAAGGGACCCACGTGGATGGTTGAGTCCAACTCCTGGATGATAATATTTATAGCACAATTCTATACAATCCTATAGGACAAACCATAATTCTAAACAATCACCTGCTTCCAGGTATTTATTGAAGTGTGTTATGCAGGAACTGGTAAAGGAGGAGGGAATCAAAGATGAAGAAGACAAATGCTGGTATTTAAAACCACAGAATCAGTATTACTCCCACCCTGGCTTTTTTTTTGAGTCTGAAGAAAAGGGGTTTTGCAGCCATTTCTCTTCGATGCTGCTAACAGAATCCTTAATAAGAGCACAGTAAATCCAAATTCTTCCTCCACCGGCAAACACTGATCAATACAAATTACCTCTCAAATTTTATTGTTGCAGGCATTAAGAGGAGTCAGGATTCACTTATCTTAGAGCCTGAAATTGTCTATGTAAAGATCGAACAGAGAGGAACAATTCAGCTCCACCAATTGAGCCATTCATTTATAAAGCCTCCACCTCCACAAAGGGATGGTGCAGAGTGCACAATCCATGGATCCTGTTAAAAGAATCAAGGAGACCCCTAATTCCTCATCTGTGGCTGTGATGGGATGGGATATTCCCCTGTGGAATTTGGTAACACACCACACGTTGGTTGTGGGATACCAAAATAACACTTCTAAGCTAAACAAATTACTGCTTTCTGCTCCACAGCATTTCAGCAAGGCATTGAGGAGCTTAAATCCAAGCTTTTTTAGGCAATTGATCCTTGGATATAGTGGATCCTGGAAATGAAAGCCACCCCTGCCTTGCCAGCCTGTTGTATTGATAAATATTTGGGATCTCCAGTTGGGAACTTTGTAGCAGCTCGCAGCGTTATTTCAATTTGGTCTCCTCCTCCTCTCAGTCCCATCACAATATCTGCTGGTGAAAATGTGCATTATCACTCGTGTTCAAGCACAGGGGACAGGAACCCACAGAGCCTCCCAAGCTTCCTCCACTTCCCTGGTTTTCCTCCTGAGAAGAAATACCTGAAGGGCACAGCAGCCCTGCTCCAGGTCCCAACACCATCCAGCAGCATCACAGCAATTCTTCCCTCAAAAATGCCTTTAAAAAGAAGCTCTTTCAGTTTGTGCACCACTTAAAAGGCTGCAGGAGAGACTTCAGCAAGAATCTGGATGTTCCACTTCTATTAACTTTAGCAGGAAATGATGTCCAAATCCATCCCTACACACCCAAAATACTTCAGGCCACATTCCTTGCTCATAACAGAGGGAAAAGAATTCCCTGTTCACTCAGAGAACAAACTGCCACCACTAGAACTGTACCAGGACTGTGTAGGAGGAGATAAGATGAACATCTACTGCTCCATTAAAGTGGAATTAAACAAGGGGGGAGAAATGCTTTGGGTTCTCTGCAGAGCTGAACATGTGTCTGGTTTTATTCAGCAGAGCAGAACAAGGAACGAGTTCAAAACACGCAACATAAATCATAAAAGTGGAAAATTTCCATGCAGAGAGAATGCAAAAGCTTCAAACAACTGAGTATAGAGAGTAAGGAGAAATAAAAATAGTAATTGTAGAGACAATGAAGATGCTTTTATTTATCCTCTTGTGACAATAATAAAGGCATAGTTAAGTGAAATGCTAAATATAATCAGAGCTGATTAAAGGAAGGAATTAGTCTGTTATACTACACATCAGGCACTGCTGGAACTCATTGCTGCAAGGGACAACATCGAGGATTTGGGGGATTTTTTGCCTTCTTTGTTTTTAAATCTTGCTGTTGATACAACTAACAGGAACATCAAATTTCAGGACCAGCAGCATGCTGGGCTGGGCTTGTTCTGTGGATAATTAGAAGCTTATTTCCTGGCCTGTCCCTCTCTGATGTATCATGCCAGGCATGTATTAATGCTTCCTAAGAAGTAAGAGGCATGTCTGAGTAATTCCCTATTTTCCTCCATCAACTGAGCAGTTAAGCACATCTTTTCATGATGGGCAATTTCAGCACAGGTTACATTGCACAAGCCTACCATTACTTTGAAAAAAGCCAAGCAATTCTCCACTAACAACCTCTCCAACAGAAACCATCGTTCACTGTCTGTTTCTGACACTCATTAAAAATCCCCTGAAGTGCCAGTAAGCAAAGCTCCTGCCTCAGGGGGGGTTGTGGAGGCTCAGGATTGTGCTGGGAAGAGGTTTTATGGATGTTTCACACTGCGTGAATGAAACACGGGGTCAGGTGTGAGAGTTTTGGAGATTTAACGAGGAACCCAAGGCACGTGCTGAGCACCGGGGTCTTGGCATGGATATTCTGTGGGATGTTCCATCCTGCAGCTGGAAGGGGCACGTTCCTGCCTCAGATCTGTGATCCACTGCTGCGAGGCCTTTCCTCCATAATTACCCTGATCTACACACGAGGCACACAGCAGCTCTTGCAAAGCTGCTTCAACAGCCACACAATAATTTGGCAAAATCTCGCTATCAACAGACCCTGCGAGAATATAAAACGTCCCAGGAATTACAGGACAGAGTTATCACTCTATAAACACAAAGACCCATCGTATAAGATGGGTTAATTAATCCAGTTTTTGACAGCTGCACGTTTGGCTTCTCGTTTTTGGATGGGTTTTCACTTAAATCTGCCAGTTCCAGGGAATATTGTGAAGCAGAACATGGCTGTCGGTGAATCCAATGACACTGAGGATCAACAAGGACACCCCAGAAAGCAGGGATGGAGAGCAAGACAGAAAGCAGAGCCAGCAACAAGGCTGTAGTGCCTCGTGCTCAGAGAATTTGAATTGATTTATCAGTGGGAATGAATTTTTTGGTTAGAAAATAAGCGGTGCACAGGTGGCTTGCCCTGCAGTCCACATTATTCTTGGTAACAGATTATACATAATTCACTGCACATCCTGCTTGAAATACATTCAAGCATGTGGAAACAGTGAGGGCTCCTGGTCAGATCCTACATCCAACAACGCCTTTGAAGCACCTACAGATGATAGATATGATGGGTAATGGTAATTTTCAGAAGTCCCTGGATGAGGTATCTCAGAGGGAAAAAACACCCAATGTCTGTGAAAGCACTGAATTTCTGGGCTCTCAAACCTGCCACGGCCACTCTGCACATCTTATCAATTTGCACCATAGCACCTACAAGAGGAAGTTTCCTCCGTGCCTAAGTGGTTTAGTGTCTTACAGGAATAGGATTTAGCTAAAATTCTCTGTCCTGTTGCTTCCTCTTGTTTACTTCACTGGGAAAACTACCTGTTCCCAGGAGAGACCTTCCTGTCCTGATACGTGAGATAACTCTGAAGGTATCAGTTACACCACATTTATTTAACATCTGCTTGGCTAAAACTTCCCCTCAAATTACGATTTTGTTGCAGGGAAGATGCCCTCACCACACATTGCAGGGAAATCCTCCAAATTTAGAAGCCTCATTCCTCTTTGCTTCACTACGGCGCTCAAGTAATTCCATTTAAAATTGCCACTGACAGCACCGAGTGCTGCAAACTTTAAATTTTGATCTAAAATCTCTCTTCCAAGATACCATTTCCCCTGCAGCAGACACGGTGCCTGCTTCAGTTAGGGAGGAAGGAGCTGGCATGACTAAGCTGTCTGTGCTAACAAGCTCTTAGTTTCACAGACTTGGAAATCAACTGCTTGGACAAGGGGAATGCTGGTGGCTGCAGCTGATAAGAGCAAACATCCCACACCAGATCTCTTTCTGCGGGGGAAGGAGTGAACCAGGCCAGCCTGTGGAAGTGATAGGCTGGTATAAACAGGGTAATTTTGGAGTTGAGGGAACACCACCGCTCAGTCCTCCCCCATGCTCCCAAATTCATCACAGAGAGCAAAGGGAAAATAGCACTTTTATGAAAAATTAAACTAAACTTAAATAACTGTAGGAGGGCTCGTCAGAAAAACAACAGCTCCAGTGCTGTGGACTGTGATGCAGAAAGTAAACAAGATCGTGGTTTACTCACCTCAGCATGGGGAAAAGGAGGTTCTGGAAGATACACCTTTGTTTGTTTGTTATGACACAACCTTTAAAAGAAAAGGAAAGCAGCTGGGTTAGAAGTGCAGCACATCCTGCAGCATCTGCTGCCATCTACTGTTACACTCCTGGACAAAACCAGTTTGGATCTGAGGCATCAGATGCAAAACAAAAAACAATTTGTTTTGTTGGCTTCTAGTTTTTCTGGATAGAGGACTCAACAACTTGGTCACAGCAGAAGCACACAGAGAAGGTTTAAGGCAGATGGAACAGAGCTCTGCTGCTAGAAACAAATCTGTACCTTAACATCCACAGCTCCTAGTCCAGACTTCGGGAGTTTTTGCAAAGCCAAATCATCTGACAACAAAAAAATTCCACTTGCCTCATCCCACTTCTCAGCAGTGCTTTGGTCCTTTTGCTCATGGTAATTTAATCCCCCCGTGCATTTTATTACTGCAGTTACAATGCTGGTAAAATGCCCCTCCCCACGGCCCAGGGCTCACTGTGACCTGGCATTTCCCATCAATCACTTATCTTTAAAACAGAGATATTGAGAGCTGTTGATGAGCTCTGCCCAGCCTCCTGATTCATCCTATTACAGCAGCTAAAAAAAGCTGTTTGTCAGAGGTCTAGGTGACGTTACAATCATCTGCAGTGACACTATCCTGGTGGCTTTTTCTGGGAAACACTGCCTGGCTCATACTTGCACTTTATTAAAAAGAAATGAGCCGAGGTCAAACTAATTTTGATAAAGTTTAAGGGATACTAAGAGCAAGACATTTCCTTTAGCTGAGTAAAGAGTAAAATTAAAGGCTGGAATCCCTGAATATCAACTTCAGTTCTGACCCCAAACCTCCTTTTCACAGGTGTTCAACCTCTGCCTCCATTTCCTTGTAAATTCACCAGATTTCAATGCTCTTTACAATTCTCCTGAAGGATCAATTCACACAAGACTTCCAGGACCTCTTTTCTTTCCTGAACTCCAAAATCTGGAGAGGAAGAAGGGAAAAGCTACCGTACTGTATTTAATATTTTAGAGCAATGTCAATTAAAATGTCTCAATTTCTAAGAATTTGGGAAGAGCTCCAAGTGGTTGGGTTCTCCTTTCCAGGGTTCAGAATCACAGAGTGGTTGAGGTTGGGAGGGACCTCCTGAAATCAAGTCCAACACCTTTTCAAGCACTCTGAGCCAGAGCAGGTTACCCAGGATTGGGTCCAGCTGGATTTTGATGCCTCCACAGCAAAGCCTCTGCACAGAGGTCCCAGCATTTCAAAAATCAGAGAATCCTAAAATGGTTTGGGTTGGAAGGGACCATAAAGTTCATCACATCTACAATGAGCAGGGACACCTTCCACTGTCCCAGGTTGCTCCAAGCCTCATCCAACCTGGCCTTGGACACTTCCAGGGATCCAGAAGAAGCCACAGCTGCTCTGGGCACCCTGTGCCAGGGCCTCACCATCCTCACCAGAAAGAATTTCTCCCCAATACCTCATCTATCCCTGCCCTCTGGCAGTTTAAATCCCATACCCTGATGGAATTTCAAGTGTTTTTATTTGTTCTGCCAGTGGGCTTTGCTGAAGAGACTGATGACTCATCCTCATGACTTCCCATGAGGTGTTTCTGCACAAGGATAAGATGCCCCTGAGCCTCCTGCTCTCCAGGCTGGAAAGTCCCAGCTCCCTCAGCCCCATGTGCTGGCTGTGCTCCAGAAATCCCATATCCCTCTGCTACTGGGAAGCCCAGAACTGGATAGAACACTGTCCATGGGGCCTCAGCAGTGCTGAGCATAGCAGGATCCCATCTCTGACCTGCAGGCTCTGCTCTGCTTCATGCAACCCAGGACACTCTTAATCTTTTCTTGCCATGGCTCAGCAGAATTAAGCCTGAAAACTCTATTCTGCTTAGCCAGGGACACCAGGGTAGAGTTTTGGGAGCTAAGGCACAGATAAAACTCACTCAAGTCAGGAACATAATTTACTCATTAGTGTAAGTAGCAAAGAGCAGAGATTATTTGAGTTTGCACGTTCTGCAGGAAATGATCCTTCCCTAATTATAGAACATGTCCTTACACACACACACCCCCTGGTGACTCGAGGAACGTGCTCACAATCCTAACCAGGTGTATTTCAGGATCTGTCAGGTACAGATAACCTGCACCTGCCTCTTCCCACAGCTGAGGGTGCAACAGGGGTGCCTTTGATCACCTACCACTCAGCAAAGATCTGGGAGAACTCCAGGGAGCTGTTGGCAACAGGTGAGATGAAATAAAAGGGGACATTGGAGAGCCCTGCAGAGTCGATGTACTGATAGAGGCACTCCAGAAGGTCGTAGATCACTCCAGAGGGGTAACAGGGAACCAGCACGTTGCCTCCATTCCGCACCGTCATGGCTGAAGGAGAGACAACACAGAAATCAATTCACTGGGCTCCAATTGAAACCTGCCATAAATTCTTTTCACCCAAATTTTATAGAAAAAAACAGCCTTTGCGTGAATTAGCACAGCACATTATGCACATGAATTGGGAAGAAAACCTCTGATCATTACATTTATTTCCTGCCTTCTCCATGCTCAGTGGAGTGATTCTATTCCTTCAGCTGGGGGCACACGACAGCCCAAGCACATGGAGAACTCCTGACAGGAGAGGGCAGCCGAGCACTGGCACAGGAAGATGAAGGAGTGACACAAACCGATGCCTTAGGATTTTTAGTTTCTCTATTTTCATGTATCTGTATTCTTGTACTTCTCTAGCACAGTGCTAAAGCTGCTCTCGCATTTTAGATAAAACAATTCTTCTATGGGCTTAAAATCCAAGGACACTTCACTGCCTCAGAGCCCCAAAATATGGAAACAATAGAGAATTGGGGCTGGGTGATATCACCACCTGAAGGGGTCATTGGGGCCCGATGTATTCATAAAGCAGAACTTCTAAAACGTGAAGATCTTGTGACTCTGGGTCCACTCTGGGTGTAGCCTCAGGAGGAGGCTTTGTCTGCCCTTAATGTACCAGTAGGTCTGGATTAAATTTGTCTGCTTTATTTCTGCCTTGTTTTAGGCATCAAAATAAACCCTGCTCCATCCCTTAGCTGTCCCCCAGAAGGGAATGACAACACCTCTCAGGTCTCAGCTTGAAGCACTGCACAGGGTGAGCTGTTCTGTGCTTGGATCTCAGATGAAAAGTTGAAGATGTGGTTATTTCAAACAGCCCTCAGAGCTAGAAATGGGTGATGGAATGTTTGTCCTTTTTAAAAACTCGAAATATTTCTGTCCTTTCCGTGTAACAAGAGTAATTTAAAACTTGCAGACAGCATGTGACTAGATAAAAATGGGAAGAAAAAGGAAAAATAGGTTTACTCTGTAATTGAGACAGATCTGAGCACAACAGCAAAAGCAAGCAGAGCAAACATTGTGTTCTTTTGGCAGAATGAATTACAAAAATGCTGCACCTTCTGGGAAAGGAGAAATACTTTGTTCAGCTCAATTAGCAACTTCACCTGTGGTTGTGGGGTAAAACCATCCACTGCTGTTAATTGCAGTGCAGCAGCAATAAAATGATGCACCAAGCATTCCACAGAAAGCTGTGGAAGAGCCTGAAAACACAAATATTGCACCCCCTCAATTTCTTGCTGAGCTTTGTTGCAGTATGGATTTAGCACTTTAAAGATCTTTTTTTCCCGCTTACATGGGGCAAAATCTTCCTCAAGGAAGGTTTTTCTGGCTGAATGTTTAAGTTTTGGGGAGTTTAGGGAGATGCACAGTCTAGCAGGATTTTTCACATGCATTTCCAGTATTTTTACTCCTTGTAGCAGTCACCGCCTACGACACAGTGCAATCAACAACTGGTGATCAAAGGCCCCTTTTTCATCAGTTAAAACACAACTGCAAGGTAGTGGATTTGTTTTTTCCAGGCCATATACAAACTATACCATCAAAATATTTGTGAAGATGCACAGCAACAGTTCACATTTGTCTAAAACTCGAGATGTTCCCAAACATCCCAGCAATGTGTTACATTACCCCCTCCCACGGCAAATCCAAACTATCCCAGCTGTAAACAGGATGTGAAGAGAGGGATGAGGAGATTAACAACAACATTTTCAAAACCATCTGGAGGTGGAAATTGAGGTTCTGGCTCCAGGACCTGAATTTGCATGGAGACATTAAAAAAAATCCAAAAACCTGGCCATGCCAAATCTAAAAATTTTGCAGAGGAGGGGATGTCCTTACACTCACTGCAGCAGGAAGGGGGCACAGGATGGGGATGGGATGCAGAATAGAGAGTAAAGAACATGTCCAGGCCACAAAAAAAAATGCGAGTTCCATTCTTTAGTGGTGCTTGGCCCCTGGCTGGAGCAACAAAGCTGCTCTATCACTGCCCTCCTCAGCTGGGGAAGGGGAAAAAAATATAACAAAAGGCTTAAAACCGGAGAGAGATCAATCACTGATCTCCATCGTGAGCAAAACAGGCCCAATGTGTGGAAATTTAATTTATTGCTGCTGTCTCCACAGGGCCACAGGTCCTGCCAGGACGCTGCTCCAGCACGGGTTTCCCATGGGGTCAGACCCTCCTTCAGACATCCCCCTGTTCCGGTGAGGGGTCTCCAGGTGGATTTCTGACTCCTCTGGACCCCCATGGGCTGCAGGGGCACAGCTGCCCCTCCCTGGGCTGCACCACGGGCTGGAATCTCAGCTCCAGAACCTGGAGCAGCTCCTGCCTTTTCTTCCTCCTGGCCCTGGGAGTTATGTAATTAATGTTATATATGTTATTCCTCACATATCCTCACTCCTCTCTTCCCTGGCTGCCACTGCTCCTGCTCAGTAAATTCTTTCTCCTTCTCCAGTTATCCCAGAGGTGCCACCATCATCTCTGGTGGCCTTGGGTGCATCCTGGAGCCAGCTGGAATGGGGGAAACTTCTGGAAACCCCTCACAGAAACCACCCCTGTAGCCCCACACTACCAAAACCTGGCCATGCCAAACCCAGTTCAGCCCGAATTCCCAATTTTTCCTTCCCCACTGGTTCTCTGGAAACCTCAAGCTTTTTTTTGCTGCAAACCAGCACAAGGTCAAGATTCCTGGGGTCACAGAGGAAATAATGGAGAGCAAAGTTTTGGAGGAGATTCAGTTTGAGTTTCTGTCCCCAGCAGAACTACAGAGCTGGTGAGTAATAATTGATATAAAACCAAAATCCAGGGAGTTTCCACAATCCTGGAATGCTTCCAGCCAGGTGCCCACCAGGCCAGGGATCCACAAAGGGACAAGAATCACCTCCCAGCTTCTGCAGAACAGGGGGAAAACCTTTCCAAGCATTTTGCTTTCCACACAAGCAGCAGGTGCAACCTGGCTCTCTGCAGCACTCCAACAACTTTCTGGAGTTGTCAGGAAGAGGACACATCTCTCTGAAAGCTGTTTAAAGCCCAATTTATCTCAGTGACTGATGGATGCTCTCTGTTGATAAAAGTTGTATAATAATCTTGGCATTTTAAATTTAGTCTCCTTCAGTAGCTCCAGAACGAGTTGTTCAATTTACAACTCACAGAAAAATCCTCGTTTTTCCAACAGCTGCCACCACAAGGTCAAGTTGGCACCTAAAAAGCAAACTGTGCTCTTTTCTGCTCTCTATAAACACACACAGCCTCACGCTCACACAAAATATCACCAACTGTCCCCACAGACAGACTGGCAGCTTTGCTGATGCTGCCCAAGGCAATGTGGAAATAAAACTGCTCTCCTCGAGCTGCAGTGCTGAGGAGGGAAAAAAACCAGGGTTTGGGGTAAACTGGAGTGGGACAGAGTGTGGTGGCGGTGCTGCACACCCCACAGGGTGAGGGGGAAATTGTGTGTGCCTTGGGAATCCTGGGAATTGGGTCTGCAGCTCCAAATGCTGGCATGGAAACAGAGATTGAGGTGAAATTTTCTCACTTTTATTTCTGTGCATCACCTCACTCCCTCACAAACATGCTCGTACTTCCTCACATACATTTTTGGTAAATTTTGGTCTGCTTTACAGTTTTCACACAGCGTATTCTGAGCTGCTTGTTCACTATCCTGAGCATTCTGGAAATAGGAAAAAACAGACGAAAACTGCTGTGCTCAGCTTATCTACTCAACTTCTCCCATTAATGCATTGCTTTTGGACTTTTTTACATATTTGAAAGAAAACTGATTCTCTATTTTCATTTCCTGATGTTGGGTAGGTAAATACAGCTGGTGTCACGTAAAAGACAACCCTAGAACTGCATTAATATAGAATTATTTAATTTCTTCAGATTGCTGGTTTTTGGCAAATACCCCTCAAATTCCAGATTCTTACAACGGCATTATTTTAAGCATGTATCTCCCTTTCATCTTTTGTAATTTTCTCACTTCTCTGAGTTTGTCTCATTCAAGACAGAAGCTGCCTTGAGGATCTGCAAAACCCTCAGAATCGTCAGAACGTTTCTGTAAACCAGAACAAGTTGTGCAGGCAAACACCCACCTGCACTGACACATGTAATACGTTTATTTATACACAGTCAACTTCTGGATCCAGATTTGGCCCAGCTACATCTCTAACACTTTAATTTTTAAAAGCATTTTAATTAACAGTTTCACTCTTATTCACTCAGCTTGATAGGAGTGGATTGTGCCACCATCTGTCAGGGGGACAGTGACCCCTGTGAAGGTTCAGGAGGGACAGAGAAGGGCAGCACATCTGGATTTACCAAAACAAGGTCACCAGAGCTGATTTGTGGCAGCTCACAGGGTAATAAAATTCACAAAAATGTTTAAAAACAATGAAAACACAGATGAAATATACACACACACACACACACACACATAAAAACACACATTTAGGAAAGGAAGTCACAGGTGTTAACACAGCTTGCAAGGGGAGGTTGAATAAAACCACTGGACATCATTAACTACATAATCAGGTCTAATTGAGGAAATTCCTGAAATAAAAATACTTAAAAGATTATGAGAGGAAAGTATCCTATAATCTCACCCTGCTCTCCTACTCTTCTCCAGGCATCTGTTCACAGTCTCTGCTGGAGCCAGGATGTTGGCAGAGAGGATCTTCAGTAAAACCCATGATTATCATTCTTATAAAATGCCCAAATGTGCTCTATTAACAGATATTTAGGATCATTGAATGGGTTGGGTTGGAAGGGAGCTTAGGGATCATCCAGTTCCAACCCCCTGTCATGGGCAGGGACCAGAAATTGCTCACCAGACTTTCCACCAGATCAGAAATTTAATCTGATTTAGTCTTATCACTTTTTTTTTTTTTTTTTTTTTTTTTGGTAAGCTTTGTCAGGATCCTCCTATCACAAACTTTTTAGTTTTATTTGTAAAAAGTAGTAAATTTAAAATAAAGGGAAGATCTCTGCTAAAAGAACAGGCAACATGGAGCAGGACAGACATGGCAAAGTGGTTTGATGAAAGAAGGGTGAGAGCACAGAGGAACTGAGCAGGGGGAAGGGGATAAAAGGAGAGAACAGCACTGGATGTGACATTCCAAACAGGCTGGAAAATGCTGCCATTCACACTGATACCACAGCTTTGCAATTATCAGCTTTTCCAGCTGTGAAAGCATCTGATTAGGTTTTATATTTCTGGGGGGTCTATAAATATATCTTGGCTTTTTTTTTTTAAGCAGAGATTGTGCTGTTTGCTTTTGATATATTTAAAAGTCAGGTGTAAAAAGGGAAGCAGATGTGCTTGTTTTCAAAACTGAAAATCATAAAAAAGCAGCATGTAAAGGTTTTACTCTGGCTGATACACAGGAAGGAAATAGTAATATTTCAGCTGGGAACAATATCCAAAGGCCAGGCAACACGTAGCCTGTTGGCAGCCAAGTGACATCCTGACCAAACCAGGAGCAGAAGATGATTAAATCTCATTATACCTGTTCCATTCCAAAACATTTTAGGTACAACTTGTGTCTTTCCAAGCACTTACTGTATTAATGGCATCAGGAGCACATCGTAAAATCTAAACAGGTAGTTTTATGCCAGGAGCTATAGCTGGACAACTTATTCAATTCCAGGAATCTCAGAATTATTTCCCACCCAAAGCCATGAATAAGAGGAGGCAGGAGATTTCTCTCAGTGACCTACCCAGGTTGCTGCAGAACTCTCCCACCATGCCATCGGGGTTGGCAGTGGGGATTTGGGTCAGCCCTGTCAGGATGAGAACGTCGCTGTTTTTAAGAGAAGCCTGGTCCATGGGCTGGAACAGAGCATGGGGAAATCAAATCAGGAATGGGAGAGTCTCTCCAGGCAGGACATCATAAATACAGTCACCACTTCAAAAACACTTTAAACTGAGCATTCCTCCACTTGTGGAAACCTACCTTGTTTTAAATTGGTGTTTTATCAAAGCAGAATGAAAATGCAAACCTATTTCTCTGCATCAGCAAACACGAAGTAGATATTCAGAAATTATGCTTTAATGAGACGCTAAATACTTATTCTTGATACTGAAAACTCAGCCTGATACAATCTTGATAAGGTAAAACCCACTTCTCTCTCTGCAGATGGTGAAAAGGTAACTTTGAGCCTCACTCAGGGTTGGGATGCACTTCCCACAGCTACTGTTCAAGCAAAAGTGGGCAACTGCTGGCAGCTGTGTGGTATTTTATGGTTATTTACTCTCAATAAACAACCCTCTGCAGTCTCACTAACCAGGAAAGATTTGTGCCAGAGGAGACAGATGAAGAGATTTCCTCTGCTCGACCTCCAAGACCACTTCAATTCCCCTGCTCACAGCTCTCCAGAGCCCTTCTGAAGCAGGTGAGAAGGACCTTGCTCTGTTAAACATGCAGGGGAATTTCACAGCAACTCTGACAGAAGTGCACACTGTGCACCCCTTTGTAGGATCAGACCTGACACGTGAGATTTATCCCCATCTTTGACTCTCTGTAGTGTGTCCATGAAAATGAAATGCCAATAATGCAATAAAAAATCATATGGAATCTGCCTGTGATAATGTACATAATGATTATGGCATATTAGATCCGCATAATTTCAGCTGCCATTGCACTGAGAGGGCCTGCATTGATTTTTGTGGGTTAATGTAAAGAATATGTCTTAAAAGGCTTTTAGTGACACGTCTGAACCTGTGCTGTCAACTCCTGTTCTCCACTTCAGTGGCAACGGTGTCAATTCCAGCCTCAGGAGAGGGGGTGGCAAAATTTTGATGGAAACCATCTGCCAGAGGAACAGGGAAGAGTTAATGGTGCCAGGCCTAACTCCCAGTTCACTGGAAAAGAAGCTTTGGATATGTTCAAAGGACATCCTTTTAAAAACAAAACACAGTGACTGTTTTCACAACCTGCTAAAAAAATTGGGAATTTCATGATGAACTTCTCACCACCATCCTACAGAGAAATGGGTCAGATGAAGAACTTTCTACTGCCCGAGGATAAAGCACTGATTTGTTGCTCACAATTCTGACTGTGTGCTACTCAAGATATTGTTATCATTACATATTGTCTGTCAAACATCAAAGAGATGATGAAGAGCTGGTTGGCAGCTCCCAAAACCTCCATACAGAAACACCAGATTGTAGCAGCCTGTGCTGGTGCTCAGGGATTAACCCCAGGACAAAAACTATCCATTGTCTTCAAAAAACATCTGGAAGCAAATGCAAGGCAATGATGATCTGGGGAAACATCTGTGATGTGGTAAATAACAAGAAAAGTACAAACTGAATGGGATTTTAACTGTTAAGCTATTCCTTCCAAAGAGCAGTTCATCACACCCCATTCCCTGCCACTGGGAGTAATTTCCTTTAAAATGAGATTTTACCAGAAGCTTCCAGAGAAACCTTCACCTTTGGGAACTGATGAAACATGGCCAGCCTGACCTGATAAACTGAATCACCATTTCATGTCAATGAGGAGAAAACATTGTCAGTCACCAAATTAACTTCTTACAGGGCAAAGTTTCTCCTCACAGAAATATTCCATTCACACACTGTCAAATCTTGCTGCTCCTTGTGCAGGAGGGGATGAGAGAGCACAGGCCAGGATGGAATGAGGCTGCTGAGAAATGGAAATTTAGAGGCTCTGATACATTTTGTGCATCTAAGGATGGCCCTACTATTAAGGATCATTTATCTACTGTAGTTTCTCAGCTTTTAAGTGAGGGATGCTCAGAAGCAAAGCTCTCCAGCAGACACCTACCTTGGGGGAAATTACTTACTGATCAAGAACCTGATACATCTTCTAAATTAATTTTAAAGACCTCCTGCAATAATGCTTTTAACAATTTTGACAACTTCTGAAGTGCAGGCACTGCAAACTTCGAGCCATTCTTCGCACTAAGAATTTATGGATCTAGAGAGAATTAATTTACTGGAAATTACATCTACAGCACTATAAAGACTTTGCCCTTAGTAGAGCAGGGTGGAAAAGTTGGCAGCCAGTTAGCTATCATTTCTCCCAAGGAAGGATGTTTCAGAAGTGATATAAAGCAGTCTGTGAACTGTCTGTGAAGACTCCTCAGTCAAGTATGGATTTTTTTTAAAAAGACATTAATGCTCTTTTGTTTAACTCTGTTGAAAATTCCTTATTTAGAATGAAAGGCAATTTCACAGTTTTTAGTTAACATCAAATCACCAATACCAACGAATTTTAGTTATCTTTCCTTTAGTAACTACTGATACTTGTCACTTATCAGGGTACATCTTATCAATGCCCATTAAGTCCAGCCACTGATAACACAGTTACCTTAGTATATCCTCTATCTTAAACCTGATCCAAGTTGGAATAACCCCTCATTTTTTGAGCAAAAGTTCCTCCTAAAGACTGACAAAAGTCAGGGGCTGTACCTGAGGGTGTGTTGTCAGCAGAGAAGATCCTGAAACGTAAGAAACCTTTTCATAGTGTGACTGGATAATCCAATTGGAACTTCCAAGGGCGTAGCCCGAGCTCAGAGGGGTGACCTGCACAGCACCAAACAGCTCCTGAAACACACAGTGAGAGATAAGAACTTGAGAGAGCTCCAGAAGAAGTCAAACCAGGTCATTTTTTTCACCAGTTGTATGAATTTAAAAGCAGTTCTGCTGCTCAAAACCTTTATGAAACTGAGAATTACATCTGCTGGTTTAACCTACCCATGTCCAACAGGACACATGCTCTGAGAAAAGCTTTTCCTGAGGCAGGGCCTCCATGAAGTCTCCCTTCCATGTGGATTTTATGGCATCTGAGTTCACACTGAACAATACTTCAAAATGAAGGAATCAGCCAGGGTCCTGATCCTCTGCCTGCCTTTGCTGTATTGAAGAAGTCAATCCAAAGCTTTTCAGCTTTGAAGACTCTATTCTCCTTTAAATTAAACTGATATTGGCCAGCAGGAGACAAGGAAGGACAGATACTTCTCAATTGATATAAAACTCTGCTTGGGTTACAAATTTTACTGTGGAAAACAATCTCAAACTCACTCACTTTCTAACTTTATTTCCTTTTAAATGCTACCTTCTGGTGATTTAGCAACAGCATCCTGCAAACTCAATTCATATTTTAGTTTCAGCGTAAGCAGCCTGACAGTTGCCTCCTTTCCAGGTGTCATTAGGAATTGTATTCCTTTATCTGTACCCAGAATTGTGGTTTACTTGTTTGGAGAAAGGGAAAGAGGCCTTCATGTACAGACCTCCCTAATGTGATCCACCTTCTGGTTACTGAGTAATAGAAAATGCAATTGATTCATGCAATACTCCTAATTTTTCTAGTATTTCACATTATTTGGTTGCCGTGCAAAACAAGGCAGAGGCCTTCATCCCTCACAGTTTGTAAGCCAATGCTCTAAAGTCTGATTGTTTGAAAAGTTAGCTTAGGAAAGAAAAAAAAAATGGAGTTTTTTTCCTAGTAACTATAAAAAATGATTTGCTCACATGCACGGATCTAAAATCAGGTGAGATGCATCCACACTATGAAGACAGTAAGAAATAAAGAGTAACAACTCCTGGATAATGAGGAGCCACAACTTTAACCCATTTTTAAATTTCTTATGGCCTCTGTGCAACAAAACCGGGTATCACAGCTCACAAACCGGGATCATGGCCCATAGCTGCCTACAACCATAAGGGACCTACAGACCACGGAACTGTTGGTTCAGTTCATTCTGGAAACTACACTGGATTAAAGTCAACAGCATTACAGATAATAACTGTTAGCTGGGAGCCCTGGGAAAGGAGTTTCAGAAGTTCACATCGAACCATTAGGTTTTGTTTACAATCCCTAATTTACAGTACGAAAGAAAGTGGAGGCTAAAGCACTCAAAAGATTCCCAGAAGTGAGATAGGGGAGCTGGGAAGGGGATGTGGCTTAGAGACAGAGGATACATTCACTCCCTGCATCCTCCCAGCTCTCAGTGGGCCAGCCATCAGCTCCAAATTTCAAGGCACGCCGCCTTAAAATTGGCCTCCCCAAGGAAGAGAGAAACAAATGGATTTTCCCTGATTTCACCTAACAAGAACTCTTCCTGGGAGACTGACTGAGAGCCAGTCAGTATTATTCTGGCTTGCTTAGGCTCGGGTAACTAGATCCTACACACGATCTAAAGGGGAAAAAGAGCTGGAAAACAGTTGTTGGTGTTGCCCTGAGGACAGCTGTCCAGGTACTCACGATTTTCTGGGAATAGCCCACCAGCTGGATCTTGCTGAGGGCTGCATTCACCTCTGGCATGGTGTAGCACTTCCTCCACATGGACACCTCCACTGCATCCTTCAGCGGGGCCGGCAGCAACCTGTGAACACCAATGGGATGTTCTGTGGGGATCCAGAACAGCTGCTGCTGGACAGCTTTAACAGCTCTCTATATTCTCCAGATCTTAGATTTTTACCCTTTTTTCTTTTAAACATCCCTGGTGCTTCAAAGTGAGGAGTGAGATTTGCTGCCTGCTGAGGAGCAGAGCCACGTTTCCCACTCTGCCTCAGCCCAAGGACTGCTCTCCTCCAGCTCTCTTTGCTGCTGTTCTGTCCAGCCCTTGCATCAAAGAAGCAGCTGTGACCAAGATATTATCACAACTCTTGGGATATTTTCACCACTGATGAAAGATGCTGGCTGATCTGAGAAGTCAACATGAAATGCATCTCCAGCATTGGTAGAGAGGACTGGGACCTTAGATCAGTGTCCGTTTTTCTTATCATAATAATTTGAATAATATCCTAATGATCTGAAACAATCTGGTGATTAAAATGCAGGTATCAGACTACAAGTAGGAATGGCTCTGCCCTGATTTTTGCTGCTGACCTCTTCCAAGAGCAGCTCAGTTTCCCTGCCTTCAATCCCACTTCCCTTCCGAGTGCCCTGGCAGGATACATGAGCTGACACTGCAGAGCTCTTTGAAATCCCCTCCACGGAAGTATTTAAGATGTTTTACACCAAAGTAAGATTCATCCATTCTGCTCCTCACAGACATTGCAAGTCAGCTGGCCGGCGTTGTCAAGGGAAGAAGTGAACTATAATGTCACAGGCTGGAAGAGGGATGGCTAACTTCTGGGAAATAAATCTTCCTTAGCAACATGAACTGAGGCAGGAAGCAGCACAGCTGCCAAATGTGCAAGAAGAATAGGATTTTTTTTTTGTATATTAAACCAATGCTAAATCAAAGGCTAATTCAAACCAATTTCCAAAGATTTATGGAAATTGGTCAAGTTTCTTTGATCAATTTGTTTAAAGGAATTTAATTTATTGTTATATCTACTAGGTCAGTGAACTCCTCCATAATTTAAGATACTGAAGAAAGGATTAAGGGCAGCTCTTGCCAAGACCACAGCACAGGTCCAGAGTGATAACTGTAATTCCAGCACACGCTGGCTGAAAGCACCCGTGCTTCAGGAAACAAACAATGCCTTCAAGGTCTTTTTTGGGAAGTCGTAAGCAACAAAAGGACAAACAATGGGGAGAGTTGTCCACCAGTGCACTGAAGCAAATTGCCTGTAAAAGCCTTTAACCTACCCTAAGAAGCATTTAGTGTTGGATGCTTTCAGGAGCTTCTCTTCTGGGAAGAGGAGAATATTTCTCCAGGTAATGCAGAATGGAATTGTCTTTGGTGATTGAAGGAAGTTTCTCTGAGCCTTGACTCTGTGGCTACACTGGAAATACACTGATCCCTGGCAGAGACCTGTGGCACCAGTCTGCAGTGGTTTCCTGTGGCTGAGTGGCACAGAGACAATGAGGTGCTGGTCCCTCAGATGTTCCCCTGGAAGTGTTCAGTCTGCCATCCTCATTTCTAAAATCTCTGCAGAGAGTTTTAGGTGTTTTGTGGTCTGGAGTAAAACTACCAACACCACGGTAATATCCTACTATGGATCATATCACAACAATCAGATGTAGGAGGGCACTGCTGGGACAGCCACAAACAGGCAGGTACCATAAATCCACATGGTTGAGGATCCAAAATTCACACTGCAAAAACTCAGGGATTTGAATCCTTCACTGGGATCTGCACAGACAGTCCTCCTGGTCAATGCAAAGGGCGACATTTAGTGTATGACACAAAATCCCAGAATTGTTTGAAAGGAGAGGAGGATGGCAGCATCAAACTACATCAGCCCACGGCCTCTCTCGTGCCCTGCTCGACCTCAGCAAACAGCCTGTTTCAAACACTTCAAAATATATAGGAAACCAATCAAACAAGAAGTCAACAAAATGCCTTTGATAAGGCAAACTTCCTCTTTACCCCCCGAATCACAATCAGTGTGAAAGATATCCTGGCTGACATCTACAGAGCTTCCACAAGAATGCTCATTTGAAATAAAACCCAGTGGCAATAAAACTGGCTAAGTAATTAGTTCAGACTGGATCTGATAATGGAAAAAATGTAAACCACTCTAACGAACTTATTATATTTTATACAGTATTTGCATTTAAAATGCTCCAATGCTCTATCTAATGAAGATGATAATACTCTGTGTTTTATACTAACTGTTTGGAGTGGAACTAGATGAACTGTAAAGCAGTAATGGGGATTGATCAGCCAGAAAAATTAAAGTTAGACTCAGAAGTAATAAGTATTCTGTGCTAGCAACAGCTAAGTAGGAAAAAAACCCCAATTCATCAAGATCACATTTTGTTAACTAACGGATGTCAGTCCAAGGCTGCATGTGCCATTAGCCAGGTGCTAATTTGTGGATCAGTGGATGTTTGCTCACATGCTCTAATCATCAGTTCTATTCACGCCTGCGTGACACTTGTCACCAGGAATCTCAAAACATTTTGCAAACATTAATTACAGTCCCCGTGTAACCTCTGTGCTGCATGGGAGCTGTTTTACAGATGCACAGGGAGGTGAAGGGGGAAACGCAGAGCACAGGTGGGGCAGAGCTGGAGAGGGAGTTCACATTTGTCCTCTTGTTCCAGCTCAAAGACAACACTGGTTCATACCAGCAGAGTTTACAATACACAAATTTATGATATTAAATTTTAATTCAGTACTTTGTACCTCCCTGCTGCCCCTTTACCAGCCACATGATGGAACTATGAGTTTTGGGGGACAAATCCAGCAACAGGAGAGAGGAACATGTACTTTAAACACCACTTCAAGGAAAAAAAGGCTCCAGCCTTCTACAGCAGCTGAATAAGAACAAAGATTCCCTCTCAGTGTTCTCCTCCGGAACAGTCAGCAGCATGCAAAGTGCCAGACAGCACTTTTCCTAAAATACGACCACCAGGAAAGTGACATTATATGAGCTGCAAGATATATGATCCTCCTTTAAACCATGCATACAAAACACGCCTGCAGTGACAGGAATAATGGCTTCAGTCCTCTCTCTCCACACACTGGGAGCTTCAGGAGTGGCTCTGGGCAGGCCAGAGGACCCCAAAATTAAAAAAAAAACAACCCCATGATTCTGAAAATCCTGCTAAACTTTCATGTCTTTAATTTTGCTTTACAGCCGGGTTTTACTCATCTTCAGAAGAGGGAAAGTTGCAGTGCAGAGACTGATCCTAAATTCACCAGGGAAACAAAATATACAGCTAAAACCATGGTAATTTGGATTTTTCATTTGTCTGCTTTGTGATATTGGAAAATATCAAACCTGCTCTTCTAATGTAAGAAATAACTCACTTTTAGGAAACTTCTAAATCAAGCCATATTAAGAATTAGGATATAAAATGGGAGATCAATTAAAAATGCACAAAGCAGCTTTTAAAAATAACTTTTTAATCAACCAACCCTATCTTTAAAATGTGCTAAAAACGAAACTGTCTCCTCCAAGGAACATGTTGTGCACCTAAAATTGTTTTTATTCCCAAGGAAAGCATCAGCTGTAATTAGTAAACTGTATGGATACATTTTTAGATTCCACAGGAATTCAAAAGCCCTCAATTTTGAGCATCTTGTTTTGATGTATAGCTGGAATAATGGACACAATGCTTCCAAATAATCTTTTTTATTCAGATTTTAATTTGTTTTTAAGCCTTGGAAAGCCAAAAACCTCACCTCTGCTGTTCAGGTGTAAAAGAAGATGGGAAGAAAGGTAACACCACTGACCTCCAGCAGCTGCGTCTTGACTTTCTCAGTATGTCAGCAAACATGAATGTAAATACCATTTAAATTATTCCAATGCAGTATCGTTAAATTTAAATTGCCTTCTCATTTCAACAACTTTTTATGCTGGTAATACCAAATTCTGCTGGTATTACCTACCATCATGAAGCCAAACTGTGTGAGGGGATATCAGGGGAGGCTTTGCTGTTCCCAAGTGATTCTCCAAAAAAGAAAACTTGTGAGGTGGGAAAACCAGCAATGTGGCAATGATTAAAGAAAGAAGCAACCTAAGGAATCACAGCACAGCAGCAAATCCCAAACGGTGGGAGCTGAGCCATCCTTACAGTGAATCCCAAATTTGGTGGTTTAGGATAGCCACGTTTCCTGAGGACTCGTTCCTTACCTTTGTACCTCCTTGTTCTTCCACATGGAGGCAGACTGAGCCTTTGGCACGCGTTCAATGGAATTCACCAGTTCTTCCATGAGAAGCCTGAAAACATAAATCAAACCTAAATGAGCACTGACTCTTCTCACACAGGAGAGAACTTCAGCCCAAATCTTTCCAAAATACCACACAAACTGTAACACTCTCAGGCAGTTTGAAGGAGATTCTTCCCGCAGAGGCCATTACCAGCACTACCCCTGTTTCTCCACGGAGTGTTTCTAATTCCATCTGCATGGTTACAACAGAGGAGGGGATTTGGCCCACTGGGTTATGGGCTACATGGAAAGTGCAAGATAATTTCTTCATTACTGACTGCTTTTGATATGGAAGGAGACAAAATATACAATGGAAATTCCTCAGCTGATGCCTGTTTATCACTATGGGAAGGCAAGCATGTTGAACTCTCCTCATCTCTACCAGCACATATTTGAGACAAAATGTGTCAACCTTTAGAAATTGTCACTGCAGATTTCACTGCCCAAAACTAAACAGCTTTTGTGACCGTGTGCAGGCTTTCCCTTGAAGGCAGGAGCAGAAGGACAGCATCTGGAATGATTTGGGATGGGGAGAACCACCCCAGAGTGCTCTTCCACAAGACTCTGCTTGTTATCTCCAGCTCTGGACCAGCAAAGCCCAGAGGTCTACTACTCACTCATATTTTCACAACTCCTTTCACCTACAATGGCCTTCGGTTTCTGTTAGTTTTCACACAATGGGGGAATTACTCTGGCATGGAACATTTGCATGGGACCTTCAGTGGAGTAGTCCAGATAGCAGGGCCTAATCTGGCTCCTAATCACTGAATGTGGCAGCTGCTCTGGGAACAGAGCACAAGTCCAGCTAGGCCTCGAGGGACAAACCTGCAGTGTTTGGTGTTGACCCATCCAATCAACAAGACAATTCTGTAAAAATAAACTGCCAAGTTTGACGACTATTCTGGTTTTGACTGCACTGTCAGGTCTTATAGTTTCTACTTAAATCTCCTATTTCTGCTGTTTTTCTTAGCACTTCTCTGGAGTTCAGAGCTCATGTATCTCAACTGTCATTTAAGATGAAGTCAGCTTAACTCCCTTTCCATGGAGTGGAGGAAAGAGTGGTTATATGGAATTACAGAATTCTAGAGTGGTTTGGGTGGGAAGGGACCTTAAAGATCATTTAGTTCCAACCCCTGCCATGGGCAGTGACACCTTCCAATAGTCCTGGTTGCTCTAAGTCCTGTCCAAGTTGGCTTTGAACACTGCCAGGGATGGGGCAGCCACAGCTTCTCTGGGAACAAGTCCAATTTTCTTATTGGAAAGACTCTTTTTGTTTGAGGGGAGCAGAGAGGAACAGGAAAACTCTTTGATCCGTGGTTTTTGAAAGTCTGAAGTTGCCTATTTGGCAATTGCTGCTCAAGGTGTCACAGCCCACCCAAGATCTACTGTCCCACATCTACAGCCTGGACTCAACACAGAGCACCTGCTGGAAATGTTGATGGCTCCAGAGGTTGGGAAACATGGAGTTAACACATTTGCAGCACTAAGGACTTGGCTCCCGTTCAGCTCCCGCCTAAAAGCCTCTTCGGAACATCAGACACCACTCCCCTCCCCACATTGTCCTTTACACCTTCTCCTCAGCAGCAATGAAAGAGAAGCTGAGAATATGAAGGGGCTTTTTACCTGCCAATTTGAACGGTGGGCTCGGTGGCATAAACTGTTCCAGTGAATCCTGTGTACTCTGTGATGTAGGGCAGGGCCATCATGCAGTGATAGTTGGAGATCAGGATTACATCCACTGTGGAGAGGTCAAGCAGTTCAGTCTGAAAACAGAGGAGAGAGAAAAGCAACTTGTAACCCTTTCATACATTTTAAGCAAAGGCAGAAAAACTTATCTTTTTTTTTTTTTTTACTTTATATTGCAAGAATGCAACTGGTTTATCAAAGCATGTCTCAGCTGAACGTTGCCTTTAAATTAACAAGATTTATTTTAAAACCCCCTAAATTATTCCCTTCTCTAACCTGAAAAGGAAAACCCTGTCCTGGGTTTGTCTGTCTTTCAGGTGACGAAATGGCTGCTGTTACGAGATCTGTGATTATTTTACTTTTATCAAAGAATTGATGTGTGCACCTCCTTAGGGAGGAAGAGACACCAAAACTTCTGCAGCAGTGATTTAGACTGTCTCATACTTTTTTATGGAGCACATCATACTGTACCCCAGGAGAGAGATGAATGAAGGCTGTATTTTACATATAATAATGCAAAATATTACTTTACACAGAATAGTAACATAATATATAAATATATATTTTACACATAATAATAAAAGTAAAATAATTATATTATATGTAAATAATAATACATATTATTAAATGTATTAATTATACCTTAATCTAATTTAATAATTCTCATATTTTCTCAAAGCAAATGCTTGGCATCTTTATCATTCACATTTGTTACAGCAGGAAATGAAGCCCATTCACAGGACACGACAAAATACATGGGTGGGTCCAATGTGTTTGCATGCGACAGTTTAGACAAGAGTTCTGAGAGTGAAAGATTTCACACATTGTTAAAGGAATTTTAATTAGAAATATTTACTGGTAATGCTATAACACAAACGGTGTCAAGTCAGAAATTTACAAGATTACTGACCTCTAACTCGGTTATTATAGAGCAGCTAATGGAATTCAACACTCATCAAGCACATATTATCTGATTACAAGGCTTGGTCCAGCAATTTGAATAAAAAAGGCAGGAAAGTAGGTCAGTCTGCTTTTCAGAGGGCTGACACGGTGCTCTGGTGACAAGCTGCTTAACTCCTCGCTAAGCACTCATGGTTTCAATCCATGATCCCAGCTGATGGCAGAGCGTGATCTCCAAGCTGAGAACAGGAAGTGGGACACCACGCTCAGATCAGGCATCTTTTATCTTCCTGGGCTTCCAGGCAGGAGCACATTCCCTGAAAAGGATCAAAGGATCCGCTGATGCCTGCTCCTGCCAAGGCTTGGTTTGTCCATGGTTTGGTTTTCAGCTGTGTCCGGACCGTACAGAACCAAATTCTAGAATGGTTTGGCTGGGAAGTGCCTCAAAGACCAACTTGCTCCACCCAGGACACCTCCCAGTATCCCAGGGTGCTCCAAACCTCATCCAGTCTGCCCTTGGACACTTCCAGGGACCCAGGGGCAGCCACAGTTGCTCTGTGCAGCCTGTGCCAGAGCCTCATCACTCTCACGGCCAGGAATTTCTTCCAATATTCCATCTAACCCTGCCTTCTGGCAGAAGAAAGATGTTCCCTGTGTCATGTCCCTCCATCCCTTGCCCAAAGTCCCTCTCCTGTTCTTTCTGAGCCCTTTTGGGCCCTGGAAGTGGCTCTGAGCTCTCCCTGGATCCTTCTCCTCTCCAGGTGAACATCCCCAGCTATCCCAGCCTGGCTCCAGAGCAGAGGGGCTCCAGCCCTGAGCTGAACCCCAGCCCAGCAGAGCCATCAGGAGGATACACAACACCACTTTCCAGCCTTAAGGATCCCACATTTCAGCACCCTGGATGCATTTACTAATAGGATGAAAACAGTATCAAAACCAAAACAAAGTAAAACCTTCCCTGGGGTTTGTTGCTGCGATCTCACTAAAGTGCCTTTGAGCTGAAGAGGCTTCAAAATGTTTCTTGAATGTGAAGTGAGAGAGCACAAGGTTGCCAAGCAAAGAGAAGGCTGCACCCTGCACTCTGACATGTGTGAGTGTACTCTGCTGCCAGAGACAGCCTCTTATCACCTTGTGGCTGCTGGCTCAGATCCAAATCTTGGCTTGCTTTGGCACTGGTGTTCCTGGAAGCTATACCAAGATTCTCCCACTAACTGCTTCTGCAGACAGGTTTCTTCAAAAGAAGTGGCATGGAAGGAGACAAAGTAAAAGCCTCTTTCACACAAGCTCCCTCTTGGCCTGCACTGCCAAAGAGCAGCAACATTTCCACTTTGTTTTCAGCTGGCCATAACTCCTGAACCTCCTGCAGACAGCTGAGCTCTAGGTGTGAGCTGGGTGTCACAGTAGATCTCTTCCTAGTGCTCATGGAGATGTGGCATCTGCTGGGAACTTTGGGAAACATCTGAGAGGACATTTTTAAACTCCCTACAAAGCCTGTTGGACATGTCAGCTGTCCATTCTGGTTGAGAAACTGCTGGGAAGCAGCTTCATGCAGTGATAATGGGGTAAAATGAAGCAGTGACTCCCTGTCTGTCCTATTTAGAGCTACACTTTTGGGTGTTTTCCAGCCCAAAGGAACCCGAAAGCCTGGCTGAAGCACCCTAAACCCCAGCAGATTATCATTCCAAAGGAAATCCAGCACATAAACCCTGTCCTTCCCAAGATCTGGGCCATAATGGCACTTTCTACACACACAGATACTTCCCACATCCCTCCATTTCACAGGACAGTAACCAAAAGGCTCACAAGAACCCAGAATTATTAGGGCTTTGGGTTGGCCTTCTTTGATGTGATTGGATTATGACCATGCCACTTGGGTTGGAATAATCATGATGTGTTGGAATCATCTGTCAAAACCAGTGCCAGAGCTGCCAACTTGTTTGGAAGAATCAAAATGACAAGAATGATGCCAGAGGGGAGTTTCATGGGATCCACACACAAAAACACCATTTCCAGAACCCTGGCAAACTGAAAACCCTTCAGGAGTGTTTTGTGCTTCTTGTCTACAAGATCAGGCAGAAAGGAGAAATAAAAAATTGCTGCCCAAAAGCAATTCTGTCTTAGCAAGACAGAAAAAACCATGAAAACATCCCACCATGAAATGAAAAAACTGAGGTTATCACACTGAGCACACTGAGGAAAGAGGGTGCTATTTCCATACTGCTCCTCATCATTCATTCCCACCACTCTCTGCTCAGCTTTTTCCATCTTCAGCCCTCCTACAACATTCCCCTGATCAATCAGGTAATCCAAACACCTTCAATAGTCTTGCTTTTTTTTTCTCTGCCACAAATCCAGAAATTCCAGTAAAAACCAGCTTGAGTGGCACTTGCAGCCATGCCAGCGGATCTGAAGGCACAGCTCTTCCCTCAAAGAGGCAGTAAAAGTTTTTAACCTGAAAGTGCTGCAGGCAGAAGTGCAGCCCAACAGAATCCAACCTGCCTTAACCACAGCTGGCTCCCCAGGGAGCTCCACTGGGCATGTCCTGCATCTGTGGTTAGAGACAAGCAGCTTTCCCCACCTTCATGCCCTGCCCTTATCTAGATCAGCACATGGATCCTGACAGACTCAGCCCAGCTCAGTCAGGATGTCTTTGAAAAGCCCATAAAAGGGGACAGTTCAGTCCTATTTCTTGTGTGAGGTATCCATCTGCTCCAGGAGACTTTCCACATCTCCCAAAATCAATGTTGAAAAGGGTTGCTTCCATCCTTTTTGCAGTGTCATAGATCCTGGAGGCACCTTAAAAACACAGAGGTTTCAGCAAGACTATTTACTGAGTATTCATAAATTAGCAGGAATCTCATAATGATAATAAATTAACGAGTTTCTTCCATGTGACTGAATGGAGACAGATTTTTCAGTAAGGTTTTGAACAAACTCACCTCTGGTAAGCAGAACTCAGGCACAGAATCTACAAACACGTGGCCAGAGCAGTCCTTTAGCTCCTGTAAAAAAACCACACCAACAGAGGAGACACAAAAATACAAAAGTGTTACTCAAAGGCAACACATTTTGGACTTTCCAAACATTTTCTTCACCACAGGTAATTTCCAGCCTGTTACAACGAGCCATTTATCCCCCTTTTAGATACAATTTGGTGTAGGAGATTTGCTGAAATTGCTTTCATGCCAGATGAGGCTGCTTGACACTTGAAAGGATCGGATCCACCTTGGGAAGAACAGAGACAGCACTCTGGTAGGTAAGCAAAGAGCCCTGGTAACCACTAGGAAGGCGAGTTTGGAATTTAGTTTTGGTTCCAAATAACATCCAACCTTTTCTGTCTTATTGGAACCAAAACATAAATTTTAGCCCCTCTCTCGAAGCATTTGATGAAACACCTTTTGGGGATCTAACCTCCACATGGCACTTTTTGTTAAACTCTATCCCCTATTTTCTTCCTCTTTTTTAAGGCTGACATCAATAACCTTTGTCACATGGAAGGTGACATTCTGCAGGGTATGTGTGGAACAAAAATATTCCCAACTCTACTCCTAGCACAACTCCCAGGCTCCCTACCACCCACCCTGCCTCCTCTTGTGGACGCTTCTCTGTCCCAAAGCAAGTGGTCTCAGCCAGCTTCAGACTGACAGAATTAAAGATTGAATCCCATTCTTAATAATTACAGCGCACCTGCCAACTAATAATGAATGAGCAATTACATCTAGTGGCAGAAGTCTCCTAACCTCATCTCAAGGGAGTTCAAAATGATTAAAAGTAGATCGTAGCACATTTCAATGCCTCTCCAGGACTGAAGTTTTATAACTGAGTGCTGTAACAGGAATGTCCACCCCACATGATAAAAAAGCCCCCTTTGACTCCTTTCCTTGCCTTTTTCCAGCATGGGTCAAAGAATTTACCATTCCAAGCACTTACAGTGGTCAAGGTGAAGTTAAGAGATGCTGCCTTTGAATTTTTAACATGATTTCTATTGCCACTGAGTTTGAGTTTGGAGGTTTCTCCCGAGCACACACTGCAGCAGCATCCCACAAATTTAAATACATTCCAAGCAAAACTACAGTGACAGTCTATCCTCTCTTTGGAGCCCAAAGCTGGGGTTCAGGAGACACAAATTCCAGGGAATTCAAACTGAGCAACTCCATTGCTGCGCCTGAGCCTCTGCAGCCCTGCATCTGCCAGTTAGCAAGTGCTCTGAATAGAGCTGTTACTATTTTACCAACAGAAATGCTGCCTGTACAGTTTCTTTTGTCTCCAATGAGAAGAAAAATCAGGTCTTTAATCTATGATCTTCAGCTCTCTTGTCTGTAAAAATCAGATCAATTCATTTTGTCCACCTCAAAGTCCCCTACAAAAGCAACTATTATCACCGTTTCCTTTAATGTTCACATAGTCAGAGCACAGTCTATTAAGCATTTTCTCCACTGGTACCTATTGCTGCCCTCATCTGAAATGGATCTGCCTATTTTACTAACATCTGACATATTTTTGTGTTCATTGTTCCCCTATGGCAGATCAAGCTGGCTGCTGCAGCGCCAAGTTTTGGTTGAAGCCTCAGACAAATTCTGCCTCCTAAACTGATGTAATGAAAAGAGAGGGGAAAAAAGAGCAATTCTGCATCTCTCATGTCGCTGAGGAAGTTCTGTGTCTTAGAATCAGGAGGCTGGAGATAATATCCTCCCTGCTATGTCCAGCAGCAGAACACATGTTGATTTAAGAGGCCAAAGCCATGCTTTTCCTCTCTGAGAGACCTCCCATAGGCAAACCATTCCCTTTCTCATAGTTCTGCCTGAAAAACCATTCCCTTTCTCATAGTTCTGTCTGAAAAAGGGTATGATACCAACCTCATTTATAGGCATGCTCTGAAGCCTCAGTGTCACAAAAGTGAGACTGTGGAATAAAAGGCACTCTAAGAAAGCAAAGCACTATTATTTATGGAGCTACCTGAAATACAAAAATATTCACACCGACGACTTCTGCATTTTAAGAGGATTTTTTTTATAATCTAGGCTACCTCTGAAGCCTGAGAGCCTTAGAGTTGCTATTAGCATTTTGTTTCAAAATGTTCTGCTCTGCAAGGACATCCTGGCTGGTAAAGGTACACAGAGAAACCTTTGGGATGAGTCAGCGTGGAACACTGCTCCTGCAGCACAAGCTCCCCACCCAGCAGGTAGCTTTTTGCATGGCAAGAAAATTCCAACCATCACTACAGTACCTTGTCCAGAAACGTGCTTCCATCTTTCAAAACCCAGCCGGGAAGTTTGGACAGCCTGGGGCTGTGGGAAGAAAGAGGAAAAATTATTGCAATATGAACTGAATCGTTATCAGTGGCTAAAGCACAGACCTTCTACTTGGTGTCATACAGGCAGAGAACACCATTTCTGTCTCAGGAAAGTAACAGTCTCCATAAAACAGACAGACACTTTCACTGTGGTTAAGTGTTCACCAAAATGACTTTTACAAATCATGATTATGACACTTATAAGTAAAAAGAAATAAGAGGACAAGGCATGCAGGGAGTTTTTACTCATTTATGGTGAGGATTTCAAAAAGGCTCAGTGCTGCTTAGCTCCCTGTGGTGAAACTGGATGAATAAACAGAAGTTAGGGCAGCAACAAACTCTGTGCTCAAAACAACACAAAAGCACCATAAAACTGTTCTGGGACAGAGGACAACAGACAAATATTCCCATTAGCAGCAGCAGGGAAAGACTGATGTTCTGGACTAAGTCATTTATAGACACAGGTTGGGATTTTATTTCCACATAAACCACGGTTTCATGCTTGGGTGTCACCCTGAAGACCCACACCAACAGCTGTACAGGACACAGGGGGCAAGGAGGCTTTGCTGGGAACTACATGTTCTCAGCAGTCAGCAGCAGAAAAAAAATTGAAAAAAAAATTAAAACCCACCTTTTAAAGGTGTTTCAAATGCTAAAAAAGAAATTTCAAGATGGACAATGCAATCCTGGGTTTACAGCAGTAATGGCTGCAGCATTTCTTGCAACCATAAATGAGAGACTGATTCATACTTCACGGTGACATTTAATTTTTGTGTGAACCTACAACTTAGCTCTAAACCCACTGCCTGCCCAGACTCAACCTACAGGAATCTGAAAAAAAGCTGCGTAAACAAAAGAATTGAACCCACCTGAAACCAAACCCTGCAACAACCTCAGATTTGGACCTGGTTGCAATGCCCTGTGCAAGTGCTGCACACTAAGCTCTACAGACAGGCATGTTTATAACACAAAAGGGCTTTGAAATTCAACATCTTGAAAATAGGAAGTGATTCAAGGGCTCAGAGGAATGCTGTGTTCAGACTAACAGCAGTATAAAAGAAATTCTGAGATCCCAGTAAGTCACAAGGAAGGAAAAAGGGGAAATGCAAGACTCAAGGGGTGAAGACAGAAGGTAAGAGGTGAGAGCAAAGGGTCTGTCATGGAGAAGCTGTGCCAGAGAAGTGCAATCCCTTGTGAGGATGAAGAGCAAGTCTGATGATCGAAAAGATGAAGTGGCTAAATGTGCTCCCTAGTGACATGTTCAAAAGCACAATTTAAGAGCGGTAATTTGGAGACTGAGGTGGCTGAGTAGAACTGGTGCAATGAGACTAAAAGAGTTATGGAAAAAGCAAGAACAAACCACTCTGACATGCAACAGCTCTGACAGATACAGGATGGGAGGACAGAAACCTTGGCTGGAAGAGACACCTGGAGGGCTGCAATCCACTGTCTCAAAGCCAAACAAGATCAGGTTAGGCTGGCTTGTGCCTTGCAAATCCCTGGATCCATCTGTGGTTTCAGCAGCACGAGGCAGAGCAGAATAAACTTTCCCTGATACACTTGCTCTACTCCCCGTAATTTAACCTAGCAAGAATTTTGCTTTATTCATAATGAAAAGGCACTAAACTTGTACTAAACTGGCATTCACTGAGGAATGAGCAGTCTTGTCAGGGGAGGGAAAATGAGCAGGCGTGTCTTGTGTGTGGCTGAAAGCAGAACAAGCAACCCAGGACAGAAAGGACTCTTTACCTTGAAGCCAAGAAGCGACACAGTTCCTCCTGACATAGTTTTGACATTGTAATAGAGTGATTGATTAATCCAAAATAGCTGGAACTGTCCCATAAATAATGTCAGCAAGTGTGTCATGGCTCGACAGGAAAGGTTAAGAGCTTCCCACATGTTCATTTTACCATCTTGCATTTGACTTTGGTACAGGGGAGAAAACTCCAGTTGACAAACCTCCTTTCAAGTACAGGACCATAAAGAGTTTGGCAGCTGCAGGTGCTCTGCAAATGCTCCATGGGCTGGTAAAAACAGGGACTGCCATTTTTAGGGCAAAGGGGAAACAAAATACTTTTGCACTGGTTTTTTTTTTTGATGAGCAAAGAACCCTAAAAAATGTCCAGTCCCTTTAATGCCACAAGCACTGCAGCACTTTCCTCTCTTAGAGATTAAAGCACACGCTCTCAAAATGTTTGCTCAAGGAGGGTCCCAAGCCAGGTACAACACGGGATTGAGCTGCATAGCAAAGATCCTCTGTCATGTCATACCTGAGGGCAACTTTGCAGACCACATCTCTGGACTAAAAACAGCAGAGAGAAGTGTGGCTCCTCTCAGGTTAAGATCTCACTCAGGCCCATCTCCAGTTGCCACATCTGGTTTTGAAGGGACACAGCTGGTGAGAACCCCAGATGTGACAGATCTGTGTTCAAACTCCTCAGGCAGTCAGCCCTTCCTGTCACTTTACTTGGCAACTGATGACAATGTCAGTTCTCTGTCACCCTGTGTTATGTTGGTAACACACATTTGAATTTCAGAGGTATTTGGACCACATGGTAATGGACTCCTAATCTCTAATGGTACTCTATGAGTAGTACAGAGATAAGGACTTTCCAGTGGCAGCCACATTCCTCCTCACATTTCTGACTTATTTCCACAACTCTCTGCAGGACACCTGGTTTGTAGAGGAGATCAATTACTTGCCCAAGTCCATGTGCTCAGGACATTCCTCGCTCTAAGGGGTGTTCAGTCACCTCAACGACAAGATTGATTGGATTTAAATCCAAGTGTTTGCTCCAATTCCACTGGGCCATCAGGGGTCAAATCTGACATCCTTTCTTATTGAGTTTGAGTCATTTTAGTGCCGACATTCTGGAGGTACTTGGGGAATTCCAGGTTGTGACCTGCAATTTGGCTGCTCATTCCCAGGGTCTGCTATCAGCAGACAAAGCTGCCATATCCCAGGGGAAGGCTGATTCCTGCCGTTCTAAAGAACCTCTTAAGCCTTTGTTCAATCACCTCATTTTGCTACTTGTTCCTCTCTCAATTTCCTTTTTTTTTTTTGGGGGGGGGGGGGGGGGGGGGGGGGGAAAAGCGAACGTAGGCAATTCTGCCTGTATCTGAATTTCCAAAATTTGCTTGATCTGTTCAAAATCCATCACTGCACCAGTTGTTGCAGTCAGCAATCGCATTATGGAATGGGACAAAAATTGACTTTCACACTGCTCCGAGGGAATCTGTTGCTTCTCTGCGGCAGATTCTGAACTCCACATGCTTGCAGAACAGTGCACACATTGTCTATTCCTTTCCTCTCCAAAAAATAACAAATCATAGGAAGTGCTGGACAAACTGCTTTAACCTCACTAGGTCACTTAGGAAACTCCCTTTCCCCCCCTCTCTATCAAGCTTTCCCTGAACCCAAAATGTTCCTCACTTCTCTTCTTGTGGATCAAAGTTACTAAATGGTTTTTGACAAAACTCCTACTGCTTCCCATCACTATAAGTGACTCATTCTCACCTTTCCAACTGCTAATTTTTGTCATTTATTCCATTTACACAAGACATGTCACCCTGATTATCCAAATTAGTCTAAAAACCTGGGGAAATATGACTTTGTAGTAGGGAATCAAAAGGAGAGTCTTGATCTCAGGATTCTCTTCTAGACTCTATTTTGGTTTCTCTGCTGTTCCAACCCTGTGCCCAGCTGCACTGCCCTTTTATTTATTTAACTTTTAAAAGGGAACAATTATGCCATGCAGGCAACTAACAAGGGCTGCTGAGTGCTATTTTTCTTTGCATTAGTCTGTGCTCCAAAGAACAGCCTGAGAAGATGGTGGTTAAACAGGACTTGCTGGGCTCCATCTCAGTCACCCATTTATCTCATCTTGCATGAAGAAGCCAGAAAGATGACAGATATGTGACCTCACTTGTGCTGAGCAGTTGCAGCAATACTTTACTGAAGCTTAGAATAAATTATCTAGAAAAACCAATCAATAAATCCATAAAATGTCTTCCATCTACCGAGCCAAAGGACGTTATTTTGATAAAGAGAATTTTTAAGTGAACAAAGTCTATTTATGATATCAGATGATGTTGTTCATTTGTACCCATCCCCTCCCTCCTTCCAATACACCATTTCAGGCAGAGCACTCCAACTGCAACCCAAGAAGACACAGCCTAAGTGCTGACAGGCCACAGAACTCACCTCTGGACCAGAGGCAACGGGAGGAAATTGAGGGTCGATGTCATATCCAGCCCACAGTCCAGCATGATGGTGGTGGACTTGAACTTGAGCACGTTGCATGGCAAGGTTGGATGTCCTGACAGGCAGTACTGGAAGAAAAATGAAAAGGAGTTATTCAGGATCTTTCCCTCTGTGCTGGGCACTGGTGAAGCTGCACCTCGAATCCTGTGCTAGTTCTCGGTCCGTCACTGCAAGAAAGACATTAAGGGGGTGGAGCGAGTCCATGGAAAGGAACAGAGCTGGGGAAGGGGCTGGAGCACCAGGAGAGGCTGAGGGAGCTGGGAAAGGGGCTCAGCCTGGACAAAAGGGGATCAGGGGGGACCTTGTGGCTCTGCACAACTCCCTCACAGGAGGGGGCAGCTGGGGAGAGTCAGGCCCTGCTCCCAGGGAACAGGGACAGGAGGAGAGGAAATGGCCTTAGGCTGTGCCAGGGGAGGTTCAGGTTGAACATCAGGAGGAATTTCTTCATGGAAAAGGTGGTCAGGCACTGGAAGGGGCTGCCCACGGAGGTGGTGGAATGCCTGGACAAGTGACAAGGTGGGGTCAGTTACAGGTTGGACTCGATGACCTTGGAGGTCTTTTCCAACCTCAATGATTCTGTGAACAGAGTGAAAGCCCCTCTGCTCCCACAAATTGACTTTCCCCCGTTTTAAAACACAGCTCCATACACACCAGAACAAAACCCGATTTCCCATGAATCTGTGGGCATTCACTGAGATTTCCCCATGTCAGGCTATAAAGGGGCAGATTTTCTTCACGCAGTTTTTCTGATCCCAAGGGGTCAGTAAAGGCAAAGCTCCCGTTTCTGACTTAGGACACAAGTGGAATCTCTTTTTTTCCCAGCAATCACCTATTCTCCTCAAAAATCCGAAAATCAGTTTCTTCCAAACTCTGTCCTACTGGCAAAACTTGGGTGAAAAAATTTAAAACAACTTGGGGTGGACAGGGAGGGAGAGAAACCCTGCAGGAACACAAGTTTTATTTCGGTAAGAAACTTGCCCAAACAACCCCTGCACAGGTGCAGCAGCTCTGGGGCAAGTTCTCACCTGCTTTTTGCCTTGCTAAACACAAACAGGAAGCAGAAGGGACTGGGCAACCCCACCTGAATAGAAGAGTTTGTGTATCCAAATCCCAAAGGCTTTGCAGGCTTAATGAGCCGGTGAGCAGGTGATGTAGGGGGCACTTGAGCATCATTGAGATGCAGCCACCTCCTGTCTGCAGTGACAAACATTTAACAAGGCACGGGAGCTTAGAATAAGAGGGGAACAGAAAGGTCGGCTTTAAAACGTGGGATTAGAAACAAATGTCTGAGTTGAGCGTGGCCACCTCTGCGGGAGGGTTGCTCTGCTTGTGGAAGGGATTTTGTGTCTGGAATCTCCCAAGTCTGGGCACCTGGCAGCACAGCCACTTTCAGGTGTTCGAATTTGAGCTTTTAAATTCAAATTTTGGTCAATTAAGTTGAAAAATACCATGTTTGGCCATGCACAGACTTAGTCTTTTTCTACGTCATTTATCCCTTAAGCTTGTGTTCTATACTTCCCTCTACCAAGTGGAAAAAAAGAGAGAGATTAATAATTTCATTTTCTATCTCTGCTCATAATATGTTAACATAGGACTGCAACTGTCTGGATTAACGGCCCTCAAAGAGTCTATTTACACACATTCCTAAAAAACCTGCTTTGAACTGTATTTAAATAGTAAAACCTACTAAGCCCCAAATATTAAATTTAAAATATCACAGAGAGTTTTGTTTTAAATTCACAAAGCCTTAATTATTAAGGAGTTACATCACATTTTGCTTTTCTTTTAGTAAAGTTTAAAAAAAAATGTAAAGCCAAGCTGGTGAAGGGGTGAGGAATTTAGTTCGTTTATTCACAAATGTAACACACTCATGTGAAATTAAGTTCTCACCAGACCAGAACTTTGACAAATGAAGCTATAAATTGAAGTAAATAGAAAGAAATGAAGGGAAAAATAAGTTCTATTTTTGTACCTTTTAAACTATTGGTAATTAAAAAAGGCAATGAAATATCACCACTTTTATCAGTGAAACATTTTCTTGCCTTTTTTTTTTTATAATAATGAGTAGGATCACAACCCTGACATCTACGAGGTAATTTGAAAATCTTTCTTTATTCCATCTTTAAAAGCAGCTAAACTTATCTCTCTCTGTGGCTGTGGATTCCTGGGAGTCAATGGATTCTTTCTACCAGATTTAAGCAAAGTGACAGAAAAATAAAAAAAAGCAATTCATATTTTCCGAAGAGCTTTTTACTCAAGTGGCATTGCTGGGCCTGCACCTCTGTTAGAATTTTTGATTAAGAATCCAGGAATGGGAGTGTTTACACTATGCATGTCTCTATACACATTATACACATTATAAATTTGATAATTTCCATTCAGTTTATACTGGTTACTATTTAAAACAGATCCAGAGATCCCACTCATGTTCCTGACTGGACTCAAATGCAAGTTGTTTCAAGATTTGCTTGCTTCCAACTTTATTCCGTTATGGCTAAATGCAGCCATTACAAAGGTGCCTCATGTCCCAACATAAAAAATCACGTGAAAAAGACACAAAACACACAAAAGGCATTAATACGCCCAGCTCAGCTCACAGCTTTCCTGGCAGGCTTTGCAAATTGGATGAAAGTTTGACAGTGAGGCACGAAGAGCCCAAGGTCAGGGGCTGATTCCAGATGCTCAGGCCCTGGGAGAGGCAGATTCTCCAAAGAAATCCTATTCCCACCGAGCATCTCTGCTGATCTCATGGATGGCAGAGTGACAGAGGACAGAGACAGATGGTGGCTCACTCCTGCAGCTCCAAAACAGTCAGAATTGTGCAGGTTAAAAGGCTAAAAGGCAGTGCTCTGAATTCCAGCTGAAGCCAACAAATGCTACAGTGCATTCCTCCAGTATTAGTAACACATGGCAGCTTAAAATCTGGGGGGAAATTAGCACCTAGATTTGCCTGAGTCAAAGCATATTTGAATTTGTGGGAGTCTGATGTTTTCACTGGATTCTGAATCAGGTCTGGAGTCAAAATTCCAAAATGGTTTAGGTTGGAAGGGACCTTAAAGCTCATCTTATCCCAATCCCTTTGCCATGGACAGGGAATATTCCACTAGTCCCTCACCTGTACCCTGTTCTTCCAAATTCAACCCAAATTAAAAGAAAATAGAATGAAAAGCATCTGACTCCTCTCCCCACAACCCTGAGATTCAAACATATCTCCAGAAAAATATAAGGTGAAGAATCTCATAATTCCCAGTTCCTAAATTTAAAAACAGGTTTAAAAATGCTCCAATACAAACCTCAGACAATTTGTATTTTCCCTCCCTACTCCTTCCCTTTCTCTGCCCCTATGCAAGACTCTAAAAGAGCTGTGCATTTCCATTGTGGTCTTTATTTAAAGATTTCCCATTTTGCTTTTTCCCCATTGAATTCTATCAGCCTCTACAATCATGCCCAGAAGTGCTTGACTTCGAAGTGTTTGTCCCACTGCTAATATTCATCCCCACACAGATCCTTATCACACAGGTAGGATTAAGGCAGGATCAAGCTTTCTGACCACCTGCCTCTGAAATTAACTGCACACTTCCAAGGAAGTGATTTCCTAAAAGTCTCAGATCAGCCCAGAATCCACATTTACTCCCATGAAACTTTGTTATAACACATTGCTCAGTCTCAAAACCAAGAGACAATCTTAAATTGAATAATTATGTCACTTCAGATCAAATAAATGAAATGCTATGCTCAGGTGTGTTGAAAACTATTTGGGTTTTCCACCTCCAGACCAAGAACTGCAGCACATTAAGTGAAACAGAAATTTTTCATGGAAAACAAAGCAGTGCCTGAATCCAAGGTTTCCAGGAAAATTAAACAGTTCAAGAGGGAGATTTAGAGAGGAAACCAGTATCATGGGTCATGTACTTTCTGACAGAAAACAGAATATCAGGAATATCAGGACTAAAATCCTTGTCAGAAGCAAAGTGCACCCTTGCAAAGCTGTTCCAGGCTCATTTTTTTATTAATATCTCCCTGTATTATAACAGTGCAAATGTAAAACATCTTTTTTACAAACCACAAGGATTTATTCACGCTGGTAGCGGAGCCCAGCAGAAGCCACACGTGCAGTGGGAAAGCTCCACGCGAGAATGACTTTTAAGGCTAAGAAGGCTGAGAAACATTTTCTCCTCAAACATTTTCTCCTCCTCCTTCCGAGTCCCACTGAGGTTTGAGCCCATCCAACACCTCAAACCCGGCCAACGGCCCCTCCCCTCCCGCTCAGGGCCGACTCCCACTTCCCCACACCTCAGGTCAGGCCCCGCCACTCCTCAGCCCCTCTCCGACCCCATATCACCCCCTTATCCCTCAGTTCCTCCCCAACTCCATCAGGATGACGTTCCCCCCTTTTCTCTCAGGCGCCCCTCCCCGCGCCTCAGTTTCCCCTCACGCGCGGCGAGCCTGAGACTGCGCAGCCCGGAGGCGACCCCGGGAGCCCCCCCGCCGCCGGGGGAAGGTCGAGACCCCTCCTCGCCCCTATGGTCCCTTGCCGCAGGCACTCACCAGCTTCATCGCGTCCCCGGTGCTATTTACCGGGACAATTTTATCCCCCTTCCTGCCCGGCCCGCCGCGCCCCGAGGCTTCATGGGCATTGTAGTCCCGCCGCCCCTCCGCCCTAGATAACGTCATGGCTGCCGAAGCATGCCGGGGGTTGTAGTCCGCCCCGTGCTCAGCTCCGCCGCCCTATTGGCGCTCCGTGCGCCCGTGGCACGCTGGGAGTTGTAGTCCCGGCGCGGCGGGTCTCCCCGTCACCCTGGGGAGGGGGGAACTACAAGTCCCAGGGTCTCACAGCTGCAGCAGGTGGGGGCTCGGATGTTGATATCAACATGGCGCTTGTCAGACAGACAAAGACAGTCGGTCTGGTGTGATTGAGCCAAAAAAAAAAAAAACGAAAAAAAAAGAGAGGGAGCGGGCGAGGAGGAGGGAGCGGCAGGAGGACGCCGGCGGAGGGGCGTGTCCTCGGGGGCTGGGGCTGAGGATTTCCTCCCCTATTGTTCTCGTCCTCCGTGCCCCCCGTTAATCCCCCTCCAATCTGGGGCGGGGCGGCGGGGGACCCCCCAGTCCTGCCGTCCATGGTGAGGCGGAGCCGCGCACCAGAGGGAGTGTCGAGGGGGAATACGAAGAGGAGCCGGCGCGTGAGGGGGGGGCGGCGGGTGGGTGGCTGGAGGGAGGGAGGGCAGCAGGAAGGGGTCCCCCCTCGCCGGCACCGCCGGGAGTCGCGCCGAGCCGGAGAGCGGGATGTGCGTGAGGGGCAGCCGGGGGCGGGCAGGGCTGGGCAGGGGCAGCCCCTCAGCACGGGCGGCAGAGTTGGAGCCGCGGCTTTGGGGGGCTTCGCCGGTACCCCCGAAGCGGGGGAGGAGGAAGGTGTCCTCCGGGAGGCTGCAGCGGGAGGGCAGGGCACCTTTGGGGTTCGCTGTTCCTGCCATTTGTATATTTCTTGATTCCTCCCATCTCCTGGTGTCGGGGCATGGAGTGGCGGCCGCGGAGCCCACTCAGCCTGGGTTGGTGCTGTGGTTTGGGGGGTGTTCGGGTGTTGTTTTCCGCGGAGTTTTGGGGTGGGCTGTTGCGACCCCCGGCGCTCCCTGTCCCGGAGACCCCCGGGGACGGCAGGGGAAGGAGGGAGGCTCCGACCTGCGGGGATGGAGCCGGGCACGGAGCCCCCTCGCTCTGCCGGGAAGCTCTGCCCTGGCTGGGGCTGTGCGAGGGCTCCGGGGGCTCCTTCTCGGGAGCTTTGTGCCGGTGGAGGTCGGAGAACGGGGGTCAGGGATCCCCCAAACCCCGCCGGCTCCCAGGGCTGCCAGTCTGTGGCACCTCCCGGAGCTTTGGGAGGTTTTTGGCGAGGGCAAAGGCGTGAAACCCGAAGGGTGTCTGGTTGCTGGAGAGTTTAACATAGGAACGGGTGGGGGAGGAGGAGGACCCGGAGGGAAGTCATTCCCAAAATGTGCGAGGAGAGCTTGGGTGGGGTGTCAGACGCTTGTTTATTTTGTACTTCTTGGGAAGAGGTGGCGGACAGGGCTGGGGGGTAAATGCTTTTGTATCCCGTGCCCGGGATGTTTTTGGGGCAGAAACGTGTGTTTGACCGTAGGAGCGGTCGGGAGAAGCGGCAGGGAATTCTGCTGGAGTGTTTGCCTCAGCTTTGGGGTTAAAACAAGAGGCGAGTGTGTTTAGGTGCAGAATACACACCCGAGCCAGACCCCGCCGAGTTCTTCGACCTCAGTTTTGTCTGATGGGTTCTTTTCTTTCTTTTCTTTTTTTTTTTTTTCCTAGTTGTTAGTGTTTCTTGGTATGTTTGCAGAGCACTTCTTCGGAAGCATTTCGTTCTTTGCGATAGGTCTGGAAAGCCTTGTTGCATGTGCTGTTTTTCCCCAGTTCTTCGTATAGGGACGAGAAAAAAAAAAAAAAAAGCTCTTTTTGGGGGTGGAAGGAGAAGAAAGGAAATGGAGGTATACATGTTGGATCGTATCTGTCTCATTTTATTTCAAGTAACACTGGGAGTGGGATTCCGTGGCTTTTAAGTACAAAACGTTTATGAGCAAAAACTGGGGAGATTCAAACTTTGTAGGGAGGAAAGCGTTAAACTGATGGCCAGGGAACGCGGATCTGAGAGACACCACCTACGTGCCCCTGCTTCAAACTAGTGGGGATGGAGGAAAGAAAAAAAAAACACTGGGGAAAAATACCCTTACAATTTGCATGAATGATGCCACGTAAAATACCGGAGCGAGGAATTGTGCTCTGCAGACGATTTGTGGGCTGGCGAAAGCCTGAAGTGCCTGCTCGGGTCCCGTGATATGACTCGCTCATTTCTGCAGGGCTCATCAGGTACAGGCTCTGCTTCCTTCCTGGGATGGTGCAGCTGGCATTTGATTTCCTCCATGGATGGGAGAGGAGGAGTCCTGTGCAGTTTTTTTCCCCGAGATGATTGCATTTTCTTTGGCCTTGCTGTACCCTGCCTCATTAGTAGGAACTGCTTCTATATTTATTTACCATTATACCATGTCCCTTGGGAAGTGGGGTGTAGTTTGGAGTAGGTATATATGGATTTATCACTCCTAACATTTTTTTTTTCCTCCCATCATGCTAGGACCAAATCCATCAACAGCAGAGAACAAATTTAATTTATTTCTGTGTTTTGCATCTCCTTTTTTGCCATTTCTCTTCCAAATTGCTAAGAGAACATCTCCGAGACAGAGAGAGGGTAGAAGGGAGAAAGGGATGGGAAATGTCTGTGCAGGGATGCATTTGTTGTCTGCATGTCCTGGGAACACCGGGCTTGGGAAGGGCAGGGTTTGTTTCTGCATGTGAAAACTGGGCTTTGGGAATGTTCTTTTTCCTTTTGTGAAGATTATTCCTTAGCCTTGCGACAGCCACAACTTTTTTCTGTCTGGTTGACAGAATTATCGGACGAGCCCGGGCAGGAGGCTGGGAACAGGGAACTTGTGTTTCACTCAGCGCTGCCTGTTCTTCTCTCCTCGTTCCCTTAGCACCAGTGCAAGCATCAGAACAGGCATCAGCATTTTTACTCCTGTGTCATCTCACTGTTCCGAGCAGGTCTAGACGACATTGTGGTATGCAGGCTGCCAGCTTGGTTACAGGAATGCTACCCTAGGTGAAACGGCAGGATTTTTAAGGAGGGGTGGGGAAATCTGGGAGAAAATCCTGTGTGGATGAGGCCTGGTTATCTCTAGAGCTGCTTCAGTGAGCAGTCTCGAGCAATGCCCTGGGTCTGTTGACCTTTCTGGACAACGTGCATCTCTCTAGCATGGTGATTCTGATAATTCCACTGAATTATCAGCTGTAGGGAGCTCATTTTTAAGGCAGTTTCTGTGTGGGTCTTACTGGTCTCTTACAAAGGGATATGAAAAGTTCATGGCTGTCCAGTATTATGAAAACTAAATTATTATGAAGTGTTTACAGTGATAATCCATAGGTTCATGGGAGTGTTCGGTATGTTTTTCGTTGCTGTCTAGATCTGAGAAAACTGGGGCTCCAACATTCATTTTTAAAACTAATTTACTCTTTAATAAAATACGTTTTTATTAAGCATGACTCTCAGGAATTGTTCTGTCATTAACTTTTGCGACTGTTCTTTTTGTGTTGTGTGTCAGTGGGGCAGGGGTGAGATTTGGGTCTTTGGGTGGAGAATTGGGATAATTAGTGAACCTGAACCATGAGAAAGGAGGGAGCTCTACTGTTCCTTATACCAAGGAATCTGGGAAGATACTTGGTTTTATATGTTAGAAAAGAAATTAATTTTCAGGAAACAACATATTTTAATCTAAAGAAAGCAGCTTGTGCTTCACAGTGATTTCTGTGCAGAGCTTTTAAGGACATTACAGAATGGCAGGTTACAGTACTGGCATCTGTAGCAAATCTTTTTCATCTGCAAAGTTTAGAATTTGAAATCAAAATACTGTCAGTTTAAGAATCTTACTGCAAAAAAAAAAGATGCCTTTGTTCCTCCTGTCGATAACTTCATGCAGCTTTGATTTCAAAGTCCCTGAAGTTGATTTCACGTTATGCTGATTTTAACAGAGTGGGATTGGATTCTGCATACATATTCTCATGGGATTGGGCTTTAATTATACCTATGCTGATAATATGATTTTATGGGTTATCAATGCCGTGAGACTGATACTGTGATGACAGTGGGATTTTTAGGACATAATGAGGAGAATTTGATTTTTTTTGGGGTGGGGGTTTTAACTCATAACCCTAAATCTAGTTTTATATGTAAGGTTAGAAATAAACTGTATTTCAGCATTCTCATATTCCTGAATTGACTAAAGCTCCCTTCTGATTCGTATTAAATTAGGATGGGTGGAAGAGTTTGTGTTTGAGCATTCAGTCATGCAAACGGGTTGTGTGGTAGCTGTAAATGCAATTCCCAGGGTTAATGCTAAAGATAAGTATTTTGACAAATGCTTTTAATTTGGGGAACAATACAAGAAAGAATGGCAGGATATGAAAAGAAAGTGCTATTTTTCATCTCGCAGGTGGCAAACGGAGGTGTAGAGGGATGAACTTGCCCAGGTTCCTACAGGGAATCTGCAGCAGAACTCGCAATCAGTCTGGGATCTCAAGGGTTTGTGAGGGCTTTAATCAGTTTTTGTTCTCTGCTCATTAATTGGCTAAATTTGACATTTTGAAAATAACATCTAGAGATTATTTCTCTTTTCTCCAGTTTCAAACTTTATCTCCTGAAGTTTTTATTTTTTCATTTTGAGTCAAGCCTTGAAAACACAAGGTTGGAAAACTTGATCTGAGCAGCACCTCCCTGACATATGATACTATCTCGAAACAGCCCCTGACAAGTGAACCCTCTCATTGAAATCATGTGAGGAATTTTATTACTCAACTCTGAAGATCTTCTGGGGGAAAGGAGGTTGCAAACTATTAACTATGTGGTCTTCATTGCAAGCTGGCAGATGAAATGTTCTTGTGTATTCGAGGCTGTCATGTGGTTCACAGCCAGAAGTAGAGAATCAGCTTTGTCACTGACCAGCTGAACATTTCATCTTGTCATTGTGAGAAACACATGTATTTTTGTGTTGTGCCTGCAGATTCCAAGTGAATCTGTTTCTTTCTTTAAACTTGGTTATATCCTTCCCCTCTTGATTGGGCTCTTACGCAGTGTTAGCCTGTGGCCTTATGAACATGTGGAGGAGCTTTTATCCTTGGGAACCTTAAAAAGTCTGTTAGGTTTGGGAAGCTCTGGTTCTTTGCAGTTGCAGTTGGGTTTAGCAGAGGTTTCCTGTGTGACACTGCTGAGCACAGGTCTCATGTCACAGCTCCAGAGCTGCTGCTGTGACAATTACGACGTCGTAAAGCCCAACGCAATCAGGGGTGATCGATTTATGGCCGTAGCTCGTGTGGTGTCCGGTGCAGTTCGGCTCCAGTGGCTCCCACTCGATATTTCTGGCCTAGCCACTGCCCTCCTTTGCTGTTCCATGATAAAACAGTACTTCCTACCTCCATTTGTAAATCTCTGGAAGTGCTTGACAGAGGTATTGGTGTTTAACAAATGGAGAAACCGAGGCATGAGGGCCAAGGGACTCATGTCAGGTCACAGATTGAGGCAGTGGCACTTGAGCATAGGTGACTCCTCCTCATCTGCTGCGCTTTCCATCAGTGATATATTGATAAATAGTAACCTTGTGAAGAATTTATTGGCTGGTCATCTGATTTGCACATTAAGAATTCCTAAGTCCAGAGATTTTTTTTTTACAGTGATGGGAGGATTTCCTATTGACTTCTGTGGCTTGGCACTTCTCATCCTTATTTATTCAGTTAATTTTCTTGCTTTTAAATCCATTATATTCCACCCCCTATCAGGCCAAAAGCAAACTTTTTCCCCAAATTATGAGGGATGCCCCTCTTTCTTGCACTGCTTTCTTCTGCTTCTTTTAATAGAATTATTTCAGTGTTGGACTTCAGATCTGTCTCAGGAATGCACAAGCGTGTTTGTCACTTATTTTGATTCAGCCCCATGTTAATGTAGACAACAGGTTGAACAATTACTATTTTGATGTGCTTTATTAAGAATGAAAAGAAATAATCTAGCACTGGTTATTTTCCCTGCCTGTGGGGAGATTCCCCTTTCCTGGCTCTTAATCAAAGCTGCAGGCAGAGTCTGTAGTTAAAGTCTGCTCTTAAACCAGGGAGCTGCCGTAGTGCTCCTGACAGAGCGTGTGCTGCTTTATCTTTCCTGTGCAGCCAACCAGGAGCTGTGGAAAGTCAGTTCACTTTTTCCTACAGAATTCCACTCTGAATGTTCACTTCATCATTTCATCTTGCTTTCAGTGCAATTACCAGCCTGAAACTTATTGCCAGGCAGAGCCCTTCCATCGGGTTGTACATGGATACACCTAAATCACTTCTGTAATAGGGCTTGTCAGAGATCTGACTTCACCTGTGTTTCCGTGGAATGCTGGCAGGTAGTGCTTCCAATCTCCATTTGCCCAATGGGTGGAGTGTTGCTTCCAGGGAAGAGTTTCTTACAGCCTGAGGAAATGAATTTTGACACCTGCTTCATGCACAGAGGTAGCATTTTTTTGTTCTTCATATGTACAAGATGTCTTTTTAAGCTATATTAAATTTACATGAATCCCATTCACTACTGTGGTGGTAGATGAGATCTTAACATTGGGTTAAGGAAGGAATTTACAAGCCAGGCATAGAAATTGCATGCCCTGAGTTCCTGTTATCAGTTTTCTGCCCACTTTTGAACTCAATGTTTAAGAAGCCTCTTTTTCTCTTCACTTAACATTTCTAAGTTCAGCAGCAGGATAACTACCACTGAAACAATAGTGTGGGCTACTCTTTCAGTGGCCTTGTGAACAGCCAGTTTTGTTCTTCTGATAAGCCCTTGCCCTATCAATTGGGAAGTGCAGCATATAGTCATTTCCTGCATTTCGAGCTGCCCGATTCTTCTGAGCTCTGAGGCAAGCCCTGAATCTGCTTTTTGTTCTTGCCGTGGCACTGTAATACTGATGGCAGCAGAAAGCAGTTAGTTAGTTCATCAAATACAAGCGCTGTTCCTGCTTAGTTATTTATTCTGACCTTTACTTTGGACAGTTTCTCTGCCATGATCATGTTCTCTGATTACAATGTCAGCTTTCACCAGAAATCTCTTTGTGATTTAACTGGCGGCGTTTGGGGGTTTGAGCAACTGGGTGTGCAGCAGCTCTGACATGGGAGCGGTGCTCGAGTGTTGGAAAGTTCTTCCTGGCAATGAAATTTCCTTTCTATGCTCTGCCATAGGTTTTATTATATGACCCAGGGAAAACTTTTTGAGTTGTCCATGTTCCAGTGTGGAATATAGAAATAATATTTTAGGGCTGTCAAGATGTTTTTATGTTTAATAAGTATGTGGAGATTCTTTGCTGGCTGTTAATGGGTGCTGCTGCTCTTGGGAGTATAAACCTGGGTGTCAGAGGTGTGGTTACCCCGAATGAGAGCTGCTTATTTAAGCTAATACTGATTTTTTATGCTCCAAGTGGGTGAGATAAATAGTTGATCAGAGTTTTCCCAACTAAATTGACTTACATGATTTTCAGACATCAGAGTCAGTCGTGTCCTGTTTGTATTTCATGGCACCTCCATCTGTTTGGTGGAGTATTGCTGTTCAGTGATAAGTCTGAAAAAGTGGAAACTTGCTGAACTTGAAACTTATTCCTCCCTCTTTAATTTCCTGGTCCACGGAAGTTGAGTGATGTTAACATATTGGAGATTCATAAAATTTAAGGCGAGAACAGATAATTAAATTGCCTTCCCTGATATGTTTTATATGCTTTGTATCACAGGCCTTTAAATTTTAATCATTTACTCTGAAACTGAGACCAGTAAATGATGTTTGGCTAAAAACAGTTTGAAAGCTTTCCAGCCCTGAGTGTCCATCACTGGTAATTTCAGGCTCATCACTTCTCTTGGTAGTTATAAGTGGCTGATTTCTAATTTGAATTAGTCTGAGTTCTGCCGCTGGTTCTTGTTAGGATTTTCCTGACAAGATTAGAGCCCTTTAGTATCCAGGACTTTCTTGCCATGAAGGTACTTACACTCTGTAATCAAGTTACTTGATAGATAAGGAAACAGAGTTGAGCTTTTAAGTCTCACTCTGAGGCATTTCTCCAGCACTCAGATCATCCGGTGATTCTTCATGGTCTCTGTTTATTTTTAACATTGTGCAAACCAAAAAAAGTGCTTGTTCCAGCCTGTGCCTGATCCATACCAATTTCTGAGGTGCCTTCAGCCCTTTTTGCTGCACAGCCATTGAAAAGGTTCCCAGGAACCCTTTTGCATAGGGAAATCCTGTTCATGAGCCTCACTGCCTCAGCACTGACATTCTTTACTCCAGTAAAGTCTGCCATGTAGTAGTTACAGTCTGCATTTTTTAGATTATAAATTAGCCTTTGTATTCTGATGGCTTTGGCTTTCCTGAGCTAACTTAAGGCAGGTTTTCAGCCTCCTTTTCTCTTGCTGTCCTTTCCTCCTAATAACGTCCTGTTGTGCTACAATCCTGGTGTCACTCACAGATTTTTATCTGCAGTGATAAAAATGTTGAACTGCATCAGACCTTAAATTTAGTGACAAAAAAAAATTAGCATGATGCAATCCCAGGAAGTAGATTAAGAACTGGCTGACTGACAGCTCTCGGATACGGAGCAGCCGATGTGGGTTTCCACCAGAACCAGAGTACGCTCTGTGCGTGTACTTGAAACTCTGTCCAGCTACAATTGTAATCTCTAAAGAACAAAGTTAGTCCTTTATCAAGACATTTGCCATTAAAACGTGCTGACTGGCACTGCCAGTGTCCTTGTTCTCGTAATTCTTTACTGGGAAAACAGAGATTTTTCTTTTGCTGTTCTTTGCCTGGATGGATACCCAGCTTCCAGCTTTGCAGATTTGCTCCATCCCCTTGCTGAGTATTGGCACAACAGGAACAACCACCTGGCCTGGGGTGAAAGCCCTTTTTAGTGTTGGGTTTAGGTTGATATAAAATGTTTCCCTGCTAATGGGTTTGCTGGGAATCACCTTTTATTGCTGTTGAATCAGGAGGTGCTTCATATGACAAAGGCATGCTGCCCCAGTTTACAGAAAACTATTCCCAGTACTCTCAGTGGTTTTCCCTTCCACTAGAAAGCTACTGGGGGTTTAATTTTATTACTGGTACTGTTTTTTTTTTTTTCAAAATCTTGAGTCTTGCACTTTGGTTGTTAAGAGAAACATCCCAAGCTCTTTTGTTTGTGGATGTCCTCAAGTGAAAAATGGCAGCACTTTTGGGGTGGTTATGGTGTGTCTGATGGCAGGTCCTGTGGCATTGTGGAAGTGATGAACTTCCCAACCTTTGCAAGCGGCTACTTCTGAAGACACTCGTGAATTACCCTTCAGTTCATGGGCATTATTCTCATAAATACTGGTGTCACTCCTCTGTCACACTCAAGTAAATTCTGATTTATTCATAGCACTGTGCCTTCTTGCTTTTTGTTAAAAATGCAGCTGCCTTCACTTGCTGGCTGTTCCCTTGAATTTCCCTTTTCCTGTCCCAAACTGATTTAGCTTTTACTCCCTCGGTGTTGCAGCTGTAATCAGCAGTGCACAGGAATGCTGTCTTCTGCAGGAGAAGCAGTATTTTTGCCATTAGTTTTTAGGATCCTGGATAATATGGGGTCTTGAAACCAAACCTCATTTAAATACCACTAACAGGAAGAAGTAAAGTGTGTGGTGCTTTAGGTTATTTTTTTTTTTTTTTGTTTTAGGGTGGGTATTTTTAAGGATTAGCTCCCTGAGAAAGTCTCTATTTTGAAACCAGTGAATTCCAAGTAGATAAATTGAAGAGAGGTCAGGCGAATATCTAAAGTTTGGGATGTCTGCTTCCTTTCTGGCTATCGGGTGGGAAGCTGGCCCCAGCGATAGGCTTTGAGGAAAGATTGGGAAGGGGGGAAGAAAGGGGAGAACGCTGAGGCACAGGATTTGGGAGGCTGGGAAAGGCTGTGGAAGAAGCTGTGCCATTTGTGCTCCTTCAGTCTGAGGTGTGGAAGTCAAAGGCAAGTGATAGGGACCCAAAATTATGGAATTTTGGTGGATGTGGATATTTTGTGTCATGGCAGCCTCTGAGCTGAGCCAGCAGCTCTCCTGCCTCCTGGTTAAATCAGGATCTGATTTTCCTGTTCCTCTGCTGTCTTCTTGCAGGAGTTGTTTATTGACTGAAATTGTTTCCATATGGCTGCAATGTAGAGCTTGATTACATTAAACGTGGTGCTTTCCTGGGGCATCGCTGTGCTATGGAAAGATCATCCTGCTCTCTCTCCCCTTCCAACCTCCCCTTCCTCCATAAAACCTGGGGCTTGGAACATGTAACTTGTTCAGGAATTATCTTCTTTCCCCTCTGAGGCTTGTAAAACCGGAAAACTGGTATCCAGATCTTTTTTGGGTCGTTGTATTTGATTGCTTAGGTGGGTTACCTTGGCGTGTAAATGACTCATAAAATAGTTAAAATGAAGATTAAAGTAGCTGCAGTTTGAGAGCATTGCTGGAGCTGGGCCTCCAGGGTGTTAAACACTGAGCAAGCAGAAAAGAGTCTGTGCTTCCAGAGAGGTTTGGGACAGTCCATTTGAATTGTATTTGTTGACACTAATGATCAATTTAAATGCTGCTCAAGAAGGTGTTAAAATTCCTGTACTCGGGATGCTAGAAGGCCAGATTCCCTGCTTATCTGGAGCCTGGAGGCTGTGTCCAGTTTATGGAAAACAGATTTGTTTAATGGCAAATGGATGCATCTGTATATTTGATAAGAATAAAAGCTGATTGTTGGCGAAGTTGGCTGATAAAACCAGCAATGAAGTGTCTCTGCCTTCTCTTTTCAGTTACGCCTAAACTTGAGTTTATAACCAATTCAGAGTTTGGTTTTTTTTTTTGTTGAAAAATGTTTTCTATTTAAAGAGGTTACAAGATTTAAGTGCCTTTTTCTAAAGCCTAGGACTTTGCTGTAATGCCTCTGTTTCTTGTAATGGACTCAGCAGAACCTGGCACTGTATTTTTACTGCCAATGTCTCAAACCAAGTCAAACCATTGGAGTTGCAGCTGTCACTCCTGGCTGAGCACGTGGAACCAGAATCTGATGAAGCAGTAAACCTGCTTTTTGACAGAAGTAACCTCTTCTGCATGTGCATAGAGAATATTTCCTTTATTTCTGTGTATTCAGATAGTTCATATCACAGCCTATTTAATTCGAAACTGAGAAACCATTTGGGAGCTGTAAATGCTGAAATACTTGTTTTCCTCCCCTAACATAAGGTGGAAAAAAGAACAATGAGGGAGGAGATTCACTAATACTGAAATCTTTCCGTGGAGGACACAGCAAGGTTCAATTCATTTAATGAAAGAGAATTCATTTGTTTTCACTAAAGCATTTTAAAATGCAAACCATGTTTCTGTAACCCTTTTATGCGTCCTGCACCTATGATGTATCATTCAAGATTAATAAAACTGTAATGCATAAAAGCTGGCATTTTAAAATTGTTTTATAAACAATCTGGCTAATAACCCGGGCTGGAAACTGGAATGCAGGTATGCTGCTCTTCAGGCCCTTGCCTGGCTAGAGGGTGAAGCTCCAGGGTTGTTTTTTTTTTTTTTTTAAAATTTTAATGGAAAATGAAATTTTAAAAGGGAAGGAATAAGCCCTGACCATCGGGTATCCAGTGATGTGCTGGATGGTGTTGGTCACTCTGAGGTGTCTGTGGAGCAGAGGAAGGCTCAATAAATGCCCCTCAGTGAATGTCCCTGCTAATTTAGGGGTGTCTCTCTTGTGAGCTGGCATGTGAAAGGGAGACAATGACCAGGTAGCTGTCATGGTCATCTCCTCTGCTTGTCCTTAAAGGTATTGCTGCTGTCCAGTGCTTGGAGTAAAGGATGGGGGCACCTTTTCTGACCTGGGATATTCCAAATCTTAGAATTGCGGGAGCTGCCTCCCTTTAACCCACACTGAGGCACCACACATAGGGATAGTGTATTTAAATCCATCCATTTTGCTCTGTGCTTCAAGACTACTCTTTGTCCTGCATTTCCAATATCAGGAGGAATTTTTTTCATGGAAAAGGCTGTCAGACATTGGCAGGGGCTGACAATGTCCCTATCCCCGGAGATGTCCAAGCAGTGACTGGAGGTGGCACTCAGTGCTCTGCGCTGGTGACAAGGTGGGGATCAGTCAGAGGTTGGACTTCAAGATCCTGGAGGTATTTTTCAACCCAAATGTTTCTGGAATTTATTTATTTATTTATTTTTTGTGGATCCTTCAATGTTTGGCTTGTACACATTGTGAGGAGAGGACTTCTTGTGAAAGGCTGGGGGTCCTGCAGCTGGATGCCTGCAGATCCTGATTTATCTTGAAAACCTCTCTACTCCCTCCCTTTGCAGAATGCTGTGGGAAAGGAAGGCTGGAGAAACCTTCGTTTCCTCTGTCCCTCACAAAACCCACTGGCTACGTGGGAGCAGAGATGAAGACAAGGACATTTAATTTTAAGTGTTGTCTTCTTCACAGAAAGTCACAATTCATCTTCCCTTCTCCTTGTCACAGAGCTTGTCTGTGCTGCTTCTCACACATCAGAGCTGCTTTCTGCTTCTTACCCACTGCATGACCAGCTAAAACAAAAAGAAAACTTCACTACTTTGAGCCCCTGGAGAGCTGCCTTCAAGGAGCAGCTTTACACTAATGAAGTTTAGTTGGTTTGCCAGTTACTTTGGTTTGCCAGTTACTTTTCAGTGATTTCCAGAACTGCTGAAACACGATGAATTGGTGAAGACTCTCTTGTGTATTTTGTGTGAGCGCAGATATTTGAATATGGAATAGAAGGAGTACTGAATATCTGCAATTTCCATTAAATTTCTATATCTTTAAGGGATGAGTTCTTAAAACAAGCTTTTACTGACATTAGAGGCGGTGGGATTGCTCTCTGTTGGCTCTCACAAGAACTGAACTGGAACTATTTAGTGGTTATTTTGTTTTTAATTAACAGATCACTGAGTTCTAGGTCCTTTCATATTTACGAATAATTAATTCTCCATTGTTTTTGCTTCTGACAGACTTTTACTGTCAGCCTTCCAGAGGAGACATTGGCCCTCCCTCCAATTATTTGACAGAACATTTTACTCTGAGTAGCCTTCCTCCCACCCCTCACGGCAGAAATTTGTCTCTGGTGTCCTAATGGGTGCTGCATCCCAGCTCTGCTTTATCCTCTCCATCTCTTCCAGGTAAAATCTGCCCAGGGATGGGATTAAAACACTTAAACTCCCCTTGCTCACTCCTGAAAAATTGCACAGCGCTGGCCTTGCAGTGAGCAGTGTGTGTTAAATGTCCTGCAAATCCCTGGATGAAGAGGATGATCCTTGAGTTTTCTTCTAATGAGAATGACTTCTGAGAAGGCTGCAGGCTCAGGGCCATGCTGCCATTGCAGTATTATCAGTACATTCTGGCTGCAAATGTGATTTCTTTTTTCTTTAATATTAAAGGGAGGGGTTATGACTTCTGAGCTATAATTGTGTGGAGACATTACTTGGGCAGACCTCCTAAACTCTCCTGCATTAATTTGGATGTGCTGGATCTGAGCTCTGTGCTCTTAGAGCTGCTGAGGAGAGTCTTGGACCGTGACTGGTGTTTGCAGAAAGCAGAAAAATTGCAAATTACGTGTTTTGATGCTACACCTCGAGTTTCTCTTGCCTTTTTTCCCTGCCACTGTTGATGGTCTTTCTTTTGTATCCACTCCTGTGCTATTTGCACTCACAGTTCCCAGTTCTAAACTTAGCTTAAACCCAGTTTTGACTAACTTTTCAGTTTTGGCCTTAGTCAGCCACCAAGAAAAAAGGGATTTAGCAACATTCTCTCAGGTTTCACAAATCATCCTGCTGGGCCATCCCTACCCTACAGCTCTGAGACTGCTGGGCTTTGTAGGAAGATGTATTTTTGTAGCCCAGTCCAACCCCAGCACCAACCTAAATCCAGGTGGATCATCATGTTCCTGCACAGTTATTTTTGGAGCAAGTTGCACTGGAAAATTGCACTTAAAGGCGAGGGTTAGACTGGACAAGCTCGTGAGGTGCTGTCCAACCTCTGCAGTTCTGTGGTATGTGCAAAAGAAGAAATTGATAGTTCTCATGGAGATGCATCCTTGTGCTTTTTGTCCTGTCCCCTGTTCTCTTTACCTTACTTTTGAAAAGTGGAGCTTTTAAAGTGTTTTATTAAAATCACTTTAAAAACATGCAGCTCATACTCGTTTGAGCATTGTGGCTGGCACAGGGGAGAGGTAGAAGGCAGTTAATTGGCATTTTACATGGTAGGCTTTGGAATTGGGGATTCAGTGAGATTCCTGCTTTGCTGCTCTTTTCCTGCCAGGTGGCCCATATGAGGGGAGGTACTGTTGGTAGTTCAGTTCCTAGTGAGCAAATAGCCTGAATTTCTTGTTATTTCACCTTTTTTTGCTTGTCTGTTAATTTTATCCTTTTTTGTTTTGTTTTTTTTCAATTCCTGTTCGGTCTTGTGCCACTTAAGGCATGAACAAATACAGGATTTAAACTCTATGAGCTGGGCAGTGAATCCTTCCCGTTCCCATCCTCACCAATGTGTTGACAGTGCTGTTCATATCTCTCTGTCTTGATTCAGATGGAATCAGTGAGGAGAGCACAGACCTCTGTCACTTCATGATCTGACTGGAATAGGGAATAGTTCTGCTGTAAGTGATTTGGGGAATGTTCAAAGTTCTGAGCTAGCAGGACCTTGCAAGTGCTCATCCCTGGCAGGGAGGGCAGGAGAGGCAGGACACAGTTGGATTTCTGGTGGATCTTCATCCAGAAAAACCCACCTGGCTGTGTCCAGAATGGCACAAACACTTCAGAACGAGGGCAGGCAATGGTTTCTCTCCATTTTGGGTGCTCTCCAAACATCTCTAGGACTCTCAGTTACTGTTTAACTCCAGCTCTGTGTACTCTTCATACGGAGGGACTAAGTCTGCTGTCATTTAGAAAATGAAGGGTTTTTTTCTGACTTGTCAGTGCCTTTTTGGTGTGGTGTGATTGCTATTTGCCTGTCATTTCTCTAACTTGTAAAGCTGTCTCCAGTGTATGCAGTTTTATATCCCATTAGCTCACTCTTTCTCATCTTATCATACAGCACTATAATCATCTGTCCTCTTTCTACCCCCAAATACTGGCTTTAAATACTGTTTTCTAAAAATCTTCCTCCTAAAAAATGCCTGTGTGTGAGACTTTCTTTGCACACAGTGATAGATGTAGGACTTGAACAAGGAATTTCACATTTATTTTATTGGAACATTTTTTCTAGGTAATGTATTTGATAGTTGCACCTTTTGGAGCCTCCTAATTTACCTAAAAGGTTTTTTTTTTATTAGGGATGTCTGAACACAGTGTTTCAAGGGCTGTACAACGGTGGTGATTCTTTAGTGGAGGGGAAGGGGCTGAAAGCAAAGGAAGTTCCTGTGAGTTGCATCACTGAAAGCACAAGGGTTAATGCTTTTTTTGCCAGATGTTAAGTCTGTTTCCTGCTCTTACTTTAATGTCTGCATATAAAAAGATTTTGGTTTCTTTGTCCCTTTGCACTTGAGCTAGAAACTGTAATCTATTTGTGGTGCATCATAGAGAAGTTATTTTTTTAGTACTTTCGGTTTAACAGTTTCTCTGTAGAGAAGAAAAACAGCAGATCGAGGCATCTTTCCACTGAAATATCACATGGGAGGATTGTGATAGCTGAACTTAGCAATGCCTCTGCTAACAGGACCAAAGATGACAAAACAGATTGAATGGCCCCTTATCCCTCTGTTTTTGAGAGAGCCAGGCTGAAGAGAATAATCTACAAATAAATGGCTGTGAATGACATTTGCATTTCTCCTTGTGAAAAGTTGGTAACAGTTCTACAAGGAACGGATTGGAAATGGGTTTTCTTAACCTGCAATGAGTAGGGAGCTTAAATTTCATTGCTGCTGAGGATTTCTAGCCAAAGATTTCTGTTTTACAGCTGTTATTAAAAATTTATGGGGCAGCTGGAGATCAAAGTAAATATATATTCTCTTTATTATGTAAACTTGGTTTTGTGCAACATATGCATTGCATCTATATAGTTTATGCAGGATTTTTTGTTCTAGCAACGGCAAACAGCCTTTACATGGTGCAGTTATATCCCAGTGACTAATGGTGGTCTAATTCTCCATTCCTTATCTCCCAAATAACTTAGGAAAAGGAAGATCTCTCCTGAGGTGCTGTACTTGCCTCGTTTCCTAGTTGAAATCTTCTGTACTGTGCTTCATACTGAGGTTTTGTTACAGCTTTTTTTGTGTGTTCCACATAACCCAGGTTTCCCACTGATGTGCTGAAGGACTTCCTTGGACTGAGTACCTTTCACTCCTTAAAGCCCAGACCTGAAAACATTTATAGAGATCCTTAACCTTGTGGGACAGAGCAGTCTCACAGTCAGGCTTTAGGGTTACGAGAGGTTTTCAGGAAGGGGGTGGCGTGGCTTTCGTGCCACACTCCAGGTACCAGGCCCTTTAAAAATGCCTTCTGCCCATTCAAATTTCTTCTCTAATTATCTTCTTCTTGTGTTCCATTCCCACCTTGCTGCATAAGCAAACAAGCTGTCAATATTGAGCATCTTTCATCAAATTTATAGTATGGTAGGTTTGCATTTTGTAATATGTCAGCTTTGAGAATATATTTGTTGCCAAACAATCTCAAGTTTACCATTACCTGCGCTCTCACTTTTGCAATGAAAAGCTTAGATGTGAATCCTGATGGTTCCAATTGGAGAAGATAACTGGAAAATCTAAAACCACAGACTCATTAAGGTTGGAAAAGACTAAAGGGATCGAGTCCAGCCTGTGACCGATGCCCACATTGTCACCAGCCCAGAGCACTGAGTGCCACCTCCAGTCCTTCCTTGAACACTTCCAGGGTTGAGGACTCCAAACCTCCCAGGGCAGCCCCTTCCAATGCCTGACCACCCTTTCCGTGAGGAAATTCTTCCTGATGTCCAACCTGACCCCCTCCAGCACAGCTTGAGGCTCTGTCCTATCACCCTACCATGGTTTCTGAAGGGCTGTGGTTGCTGTACTCCAGTATCTCTTTGAGATTCACACATTGTAGGTAATTTTTGGTTTGTATTCCTTGTATCCCACTTCTGCCCCATGTCTCCAGCTGCTCTTAGATGAACTCTGCTTTTGCCCTTGGTGAGGTTTGTGCGCAGTCCTGGGTGTAGCTGAGTCCTTGGCGTGCTGTTACTTTAAAGCACCGATAAAAAGGCTGCGGAATAAGGGAGGGAGGGAAGGCAAAAATCTGAAAAGCTGCTGGATCTTAAAGATTAATCAGCCTGGTTTAAACAGCAAGCAAAGCTCCAAACAGCCTTTTCTACACAGCGTGCTTTCTTCCATTGCTTTTGCAAAGTTGTTTCTCTAGGGGAAGATTTCAAGCTCCATAAGACTTGTGTTCTTATATTAGTGTCAGGACAAGGGCTGGGATTATTTGTGTGAATATGTACAAACAATTCCATTACCTGGGCTTCCTTTCATGCTTTCTCCCCCGGTGGAATTATGGCCTCATATTGCACGATTGTGTATCTATTCCTGTTCCTACAGATTTGTATTTACAAACTCAGGCCAGGGAGCTCTTGCACATGAGCTGAGAGGAAGAGGAGTCAGTGGAAATGACATGATAAAACCAACCCTATTTATAAATCCTATAAAGAATGTGCAACAGTGCTCTCATGAGAAGGGTGCAGGCAGAGCTGGGGTTGCTGTAATGTGGGTGGTTAATGGGGTTTTTTGTCTTTCTTTTTCATTTGAAGAGTAAATACCCCCATGTCTGTGAACATCTTCCTTCATCATTTTAACGCACGAAGATTTGATTCATTTATGCTGCAAGGGAAGAAGTGATAGGAGCAGCCTGAATTATTGGGGCAATTCCTAAAACGAATCATCCCCCAATATCGTGTTGGCAGAACTGGCAGCCACTTGTCCCTTTGCTGGGGCTTTTCAACTCCTCTGCCTCCCGAGTTGTCTGCTTCCCTGTGTAGGCTCAAAAAAAAGATTATAAAACAATGATGGGGGCAGGGGAGCAAGGGAAGCAGGTAGAAATGATAATTTATTCCTTTACATTTTCTCCTCTTTTCCAAATTGATTACCAGTTGTGCTTACGAAGCACCATTTACGACACAGATCAAACCTGAGGAGGTCTTGTTTGGATCACAAAGCAAATTTCCATATTGGTGGTACTGGCTTGCTGTCTCTTGGTGGACTGTAAGGTATCAGAAGAGGGGCCCTGAAATAATTGCAGCAAATGTAAATGTTCTGTCTCCTGGGCATGTTCTCCAATGCTGTCGGTGTTGCTGGGATTTTCTGAGAAGCGGAAGCCATGCAGGTTTGTATCAATATTTGTAATTAAGAAAAAGTTTTTGTGAAAGTCTTAATGGTTTTGTGGCTCAACCACTTCTGTGTCTATTGGTGTTAGTGGGATACAGGGTGGCCAATGGAGCTGTTTGCAAAAAGTCGGACTTTTTTCTAAGTTTAAAAAATTTGGTCTTAGTCCAAAACAAAGGAAAGAAGTTGTGCATAGCAGCCAAGGTGGACAGGACATCTGAGGTTGTTGTCAGACCTCTTTGTGTGCATCTTCCTGCACTGGACTGCCTGTAAAATTCATGTGTTTTACCACCATCAGAGGTTGAGATGAGAATTAATAGTTTTCAGTGTGCTCTGGTGATGGAAATATGTATATATGACTTAAAACTGAATGTGTGTATTCATTTATTGAACAGCATTTGATATGAGATTATAGTTTACATTTAGAGAGATAAAGCAGCTTTTTTTTTTTATCTGGGTGTGGATCACAGGGAGCAGATGAAAGCTGGACTGGATGTACTGGGAGGACTGGTTGTGGTCCTTTGTAGGACAGCGGGGCCCAGGTTTTTGGTGCTCCAACCCTGCCGCTGTGACAAAGTGAAACATCAGTGGTGATAAGCAATGGATGTAGAGATTTTTGTGGTGGTTGGACTTTTATTAGGAAGGATTTTTCCCTTAGAGAGGCTTAAATCATGATACCCATCAGAGAGTGGTTATTAGATCACCTAGCAAGCTAGAGAAAATAAGAAAAACCATGAAATTGTGTTTTCTAGCACTCACTGTCCTGTTGCTTCCCTAGTCATGATTTTTTTGGGAAAAATCTTTTTGCTGAACAGTGGATTCTCAGACAGGCAGTTAAGGGAAAAGAAGACTGTTGCTTTTATTTGAAACATCTTGGAGAGGAAACAGTCTTAAAGGCAACAATAAATGTTCTGGCATAATGCAGACTAAACCATCCTTAAAACAAGTCTATATCCATCACTCTGATATACTGGAGTCCCAATCTGCTGATTTGATGTCAGGATGATGAATTATGACCTTTTATTATTTATTTATTTTGAGATTTACTTGCAGACTTTATAAAAACATAAAGTAGGTCTGGCTTTGGTTGTGAGGTTTATGGAATGGCTTGGAGAAGCATCCATTTTTTATACATTTGCAGCACAAGTGGGTGGCTTGTTTTCCTATCTTTGGGTACATTTTATATACACACAAACGCTTCTGAATGTACATAAAATTTATGTTCATTTATATATATGCGCACCTTACAGGGGGTGAAATTACAACCAGGTATAAATCAGTTTTACTCCCGTGTGTGGTAGTGGTTAGAGGTCAATTTGTGGGTGTTGCCTCCTGTGCTCAGCAGGGCTCCTGCGTGTGGAGACACAAATTTCAGCTGATAGGGGACCAATTGCAGATGAAGTGTTGTGAAGCACTCACGGTGACACTCGGCTCGTGCAGATTTATTTAAATTGCTCTGAGGTCTGCTTTCATCCTTCCAATTTGTGTAGACAAGGCCATTGGAGAACATCCCTGAAAATAACCCTGCAAATGCATGGCTTTGCATGGCAAACACAGGGCTCTGATTCTCCCAGGCCATTCCAGTCCTGGGATACCCTGGGATGTGTCCAAACCCCTCTGAGTGCTCTGTGTCCCAGCAAAGGGGGCTCTTGGAGTGCAGTGAACACCCCTGCAGGGCTGTGGAAGCGTGGAATGGTTTGAGTGGGAAGAATGGAATGGTTTAGATAGGAAGAATGGAATGGTTTGGGAAAAATGGAATGGTTTGGATGGGAAGAATGGAATGGTTTGGGAAAAATTGAATGCTTTGGATGGGAAGAATGGAATGGTTTGGATGGGGAAGGACCTTAAAGATCACCCAGTCCCACCCCTTGCCAAGGGCAGGGACACCTTCCACTATTGGAGATTGCTCCAAGCCCCATCCAGCCTGGCCTGGGACACTTCCAGGGATCCAGGGGCAGCCACAGCTCCTCTGGAAGTTCCAGTCCAGCCCCTTCCCACTCTCACTGGGAAGAATTGCTTCCCAATATCCCATCTGTCCCTGCCCTCTGGCAATGGGAAGCAATTCCCTGTGTCCTGTCCCTCCATCCCTTGTCCTCAGTCCCTCTCCAGATCTCCTGGAGCCTCTTTAGGCTCTGGAAGGGGTTCTGAGCCCTCCCTGGAGCCTTCATTTCTCCAGGTGATCACCCCCAGCTCTCCCAGCCTGGCTTCACCCTTGGAGCATCTCCGTGGTCTCCTCTGGACTGGCTCCAGCAGCTCCACGTCCTTCTACTGTTGTTCCCCAGATCTGAACCCAGCTCTGCAGGTGGGGTCTCACCTGAGCAGGGCAGAGGGGCAGAATCCCCCCTCCCACACTGTGAGATCAGCCCAGAGCACGGGGGGTTTCTGGGATGTGAATGCACACAGCATTCACCCACCAGCACTCCCAGGTCCTTCTCCTCAGGGCTGCTTCGTGTTTAGTCAGATATGCACGAAAAGGTTGCACATTACTGGCCCTTCGTTTTAAAATAAAACTCTTTTAAATAGTTCTTCTATCCAAGCACCTCAAGTTTTTCATCCCTTTTGAGTTAGCCAGTGTGGCTTGGAAAGCTGTGGCCTTGGCTTGTGATTGTGTTGATGTCTTTTCTTGGTGTCTTGAATAGATGTGATACGAAATTCCATCAATTGCCTTATTCCTCATTTAGATTAAAACCTTCTCTACTTCTTGACAGTCAGTAAATTGTCCCCTAAATTTCTTGACATTGCTTTTGCAGCTTCCTAGCGTTGGAGTGACCAACCCTGCTTGCTCAAAGCACAGTTTAGTACTTTATAAACAACTTATTACACCTATTTGAGCATTTCCTGTATATTCCATGTGATACAAAACTCAGTTCCAGCCCCTTCTAGCTCTTATTTCTAGAAGGGGGCAGAAAAAGTGGTTTGGTTTTCATTTAGATGTTTCTTCCTAAAGGAATGATGCATTTATTTACTCAAATATACTCAAGAGCCAAATTCCTCTGGTCTTCTGTTGTCTTCTCCCAGTATTTCCTTTGTTCCCCTTCCCTTAGCTGCTTAGGACAGCATGGGTAAGATCCATGAAATCCATCCCAGAAGTTCTCTTTCTCCAATAAATGCATCCCAGGGATGCTGCATGAAACTGAGTGTGGCTTCAGAGGGTGGGGGACTGTTCAAAGTTAACACTGCAGCACGTGGATCGATGAAAATCAAAGTGGTTTAAAGAGCAGGCAGGAAACTTTGGTTTGAATAATTGATCCTTAGTTTTGTTTTGCACTTGTTTTTCTTGGGCTCTGCTGAGAACTTCAGGGGTTTGTAACAGGTGTCAGGATGTAACCTCAGCAATTACATTGCTTCCTATACATTTATTACATGCTGAATTAGAACGTGGTTAATCCTGCACATTTCCCAGCTGATTCCTATTTAAAATCATGTCAAGCTCCATTTGGATGGAAACTAATTCAATTGAAAGTGCAGTTTTACTTGATGTTAAGGTTGTGTTACACTTCTGTCAAAATACAGCTTTTCTTCTAAAATACATTTATTAAATACAGTGAGTCTTGCTAAGCTAAATTTCACCTAATTTCTGGTTACCTTGTCCTTCAAAACCACAGAGCTGGCAGAGCTCATCAACTTACCTTATTTTTATTCCTCATTTAAAAGCGAAAAACTGTTTTTCTTGCTTTCTGAATTCCCAGCTGATTTCTCAACTTTGAAAGCAGCAGTCATTGAACTGAGCTAAATAAGCAAAGTAAAAAGAAAATGTTTGTTCTTTTGTACTTGCAGACAAGGATTCTGCTTGAAAGATGGGTTGGCACTTCATCAGACACTGGTTCCCAGTGCTTAGCAAGTGACTTCCACTGCTTCACTGCCTTGAGATTCTTCCCCCTCGGAAAAATTTTTGCAAAATACGCATCTGAAATCGTTCTTCTAATTTAAATTATTTCAAATTAGAAAGCCATTTTCCAGCTTTTATTTTTAAACGGCATGACTCTGCAGTGATGCAGATGCACCTTTGCTTGGCAGTATTGCAGCTGTGTTTGTGAAGGCGAGGGCACGTGTGGCGGCAGCCCCAGCCCTGCTCCGTGGATATCCTTTAGCTGGATATGGGATTGGGATCGTGCTGCTGGCTAGGGATTCGTGTACACACAGCCCAGCACTGCTGGGTCTGCTCTAGGACCACATATCCCAAATTTGGGTGCTCCTCTGACATCAGCCTTTCAGTGGGATGAGGAGCCAAGGACAAGGAAATCATAGAATTATGGAATTATTGAGTGGTTTGGGGTGGAGGGTCCTTAAAGCTCCACCTCATGCTGTGGGCAGGGACACCTCCCACTATCCCAGGGTGCTCCAAACCCCATCCAACCTGGCCTTGGACACTTCCAGGGATGGGGAGTTCATAACCTGCACCAGGGCCTCACCACCCTCACAGAGTAGGTGATGCTGTCCTGGAGCTGCAGAAAGGAAATGTCCCCTGTTGGAAGCTCCTGCTTTGGGTCTTGTCCAGCTTTGAGTTTGTTCCAGGGATTTTTCCTTGGGGGGGAAAGACCCTATAACTGAGAATGTGTATTCATGGGATATCTGTGCTTTAAAAATTAACAAAATAACGTGAGCTCTTCATGTACTGTCTGTGTGAAGGCCTTCAGCTGTTTCAGTGATAGGATTTGGTTTGACTTCTTTGTTGTTCCTGCTCCGAAGTTTTTAAGATGAGTCTCTGGAAGATTTCTGGGAAGGAACTTCCCAAATTATTCCTGCTGAAGGATCCATGGCTGACAGGGCTCTGTCTGCTATTTTGAGCTCGTTTATCTTTGGAGATAATGCTTGTCCTGGCATCATTCGTTGTACTCCTTTAACTTTTAAAGGCACTGAATGCAAGTTAAACATAGACCATCTACTTCTAAATTCCTCTTTTGTGCTCACATGAGACATTAAAGCCGGCAGCAGTACGGAGTCATGGAATTATGGGATGGTTTGGGTGGGAAGGGACCATAAAGTTCATCCCATTCCACCCCCTGCCATGGGCAGGGACATCTTTCAGCATCCCAGATTGCTCCAAACCCTGTCCAACCTGTGTAGAAGACACATTTCTTTCTCAGAAATGGTTTAATTCTGCTGAAGGCGAGGCAGACAAGTCACCCTGCAGTCTCTTGAGCAGGAGCTCTGCTTGCAAAAAGAGCATCCTCGACAGATGCAGCTTCTGTGCAGTAGTTAAAAATAAATTGTGAGCAGTTTAACAAGAAAAAAAAAAAAGGATGGGGAAACAAATCTGGGCATCAGTTTATGACAACTCCAGTTTTCTGAGTGCATTGGGGAGTGGATTTCTAAGATCTTAAGGCAGGAAATGTCTGTGCACAGCCGTAATAGCAGCTTCTGCTCTCTTTTTGGGATATTAACTTTTCCTGTTCCTTAGGTCTGGACTGTTTGCTCTCCTGAAGGGAGCTAAGCTCCATCTGCTTTTTAAAAATAGGAAAAATTCCATTTGGCTACACACGGGGATTTGAGGTAGGGTATTTTTAGGGGTTTGTCCAGCAAGGTCAGCATAATAATTTAATATTTATAAAGGTGGGAGTTTTTTCTTAAGTCTTGAACAGATTAATGCCTTTAGTATGAGCTGAGTTTTGTCATGTAAAATTTTGTCTTTTCATATTATATTTTGTTTTCTTTACCAATTAGTGATAACTCAATGGATTATAAATACATAGATTTAGATATAACCCCTCTACTAAAACATAGTGTTTGTTTTCATTCCTTCTCTCTTAGTTTGAAGCATAAAGCTCCTTAGGATCGATAGCTTCCTGGTTTTCTTAGGAACAGATTTCTTTTTCCTCCACTGTTTTTTTTATCCCACATGTGTGTCGGAGATACCATTTAAGCTCTGATCCTGAAAATGCTGAAGTATGCTGGTAATCCTGCTAAATCCACTTTGAATCTCCCAAGTGGAAAAGCTCGTGCAGTCGGGGCTGGGCTTTCTCTAACCAAGAACTTTCCAGCATGGTAACTTTAGATGGAGAAGCTGCAGCACTATTTAATCTTTAAAGTACTGTAATACTTTAAAATGTACTGTAATTGGATCAAAGTGACCAGGATACAGTTATTGGCTTTGTGCTGTTGCCTTAAAATGTTTGCTTTTAAAAAAACCTGCTTGGTACTCAAGGCAGTCGTGTTTTTGTGTATGCCAGTGAAATAGGTAAAAGCACTCAGTGGTCATTCTTTGTTTTTGAGAGCTGTTAATTGCATAAAATGTTGAGTGAGCAGGGCATTGTTTGACTTCTTAGATTTGTGTGCTTGAAAATTCATAGAATCCCAGAAGGTTTGGGTTGGAAAGGAACTTAAAACTCAGTCCAAGCTCCCATCCATGGGCAGGGACACATTTCACTGTCCCAGGGTGCTCCAAGTCCTGTCTAGCCTGGCCTTGGACACTTCCAGGGATCCAGGGGCAGCCACAGCTTCTCTGGGAATTCTATTCCAGGGCCTCCCCACCCTCACAATAACTCTTTGACTTCAATATGTGTCATCCTGACATCCTTTGTGCTCTCACCTCCTTCAGTTTCTCCATCATTTTCGTTCCTTGTTGTACCTTGGAGCAGAAACTGTAGGAGAGAAGGGAGAACCATGGAGAAGCGTTGGGATGTTGAAGGGTCTGGACAGTATCAGAATCACTGAAAAACTCAGGTGAAGAGTCTGAGGGTGAAGGAAACGAGACAAAAATGATACTAACTGTGAAGGATGGTACAAATCTGAACTAATTTTTGATTTTTCTTTTTGATTTTCTTTTTTATTTCCTTTTCTTTTTTCTTTTTGATTTTTCTTTTTGATTTTTCCTTTCTTTTTATAGGAAAGAGCAAGCCAGGGAGAACTGGAAGGAAAATCCAGCTATCATGAGATAAATAGAATCACATCATGGAATGGTTTGGGTGGGGTGGAGCCTTAGAGTTCATCCTATTCCACACCCTGCCATGGGCAGGGGCACCTTCCATGATCCCAGGTTGCTCCAAGGCCTGGCTTTGGACACTTCCAGGGATAGAGCAGCCTTTGGGCTCTGAGTAACCTTCGTGTTGCCTTCAGCAAAGACAGTTTTCCTCCAACAAAGGAGCTCCTGCTCTCTGTTAATCCCTGCCTTGCTCCCATGATCAATGCAGGAAAACAACCTGCTGTGAGAATTTACCACCCGAGATCAATAACCCCTGGCTACCCAACTGTATTAAAGGCAATTGATGGGCTGAGGGATCTTGTAAACACTTGTTTGTCCCATCAGCATGTTTGTGTGTTTGTTGATGGGCACGATGTCTCCGGAGCCCCAGCACTGGGATGCAGCTCTTCTTGTACTCAGGATTTCTGCGCAATTGCGTCCGTTTATCTCTTGAATGGCTTCAGCTGCCCGAGGATGCTTAGACATTGGGAATGGAAATGTTAGAGCTGATAGGGAATTTTATAAATTTTTAAATAACGACACAAAAGCTTTATTTATGCTGGCTGAATTGAGATTTAGAGGAATACCCAGCTAACTTTGGCCCCTCGATGACATTTTAAGGGATAAACGATCAATGTTATGCAAATGAGTGAATTGATCAAAACTAGTGATTTAAATCACTTTGATTTACATCAGCAAGAGGGGAGCTTTGATTTAAATCATTGATTTTAATCTTGTTTTGGGATTGTACTTTCATTATTTTCCTAAAGACAGGTTGATTTCCATTGGCTGGTAACTATTTGAAGCGTGTTTATTTGCAAACAGGTACAGCTCTTAAGTTAATTCCCTCATTTCTTTCTTTGGGCAGGAGCAGGAATGCTTAGCTGGTAGGGGAAGTGGGGTGGGACCAGGCCCTGAAGCAGGTACATAATTCAACAAATCCTCATTTAAATTCTGTAACGTTTACATTTATAAATGAACAAATTATACCTTATATCTGCCAAAGAGGGCAAAAGTGCTTGAGCACTTGACTCTCCTTCCCAGTGCTTCTGCTGTCGTTTTCACCATCCAGGACTGGGATTTATTTCCCTTTCTTCCTTGCCTCCCAAAACACAGCAATAGCTAATGCTGCTGAATATTTTCCATGTCATTTTAAATAACATTGTACTAAGCTAATGTTTTGGAGTAGTTGATAAAAATTTTCATGTAGCTTTTAAAAAAGGTCAGCTAAAGTACAATTCAAAAATATGAATTCTAGAATCCCTAGATTTTTTTGGTGGTTAATGCAATCCTGGTTTGGTAGTCAAGGTGAAAAATGCACTCAGCTATGCAATACATATTGAATTTCTTATTTCTTTCTGAAGGACTTCAGCAGCAGGTTTTTTAAATGTAAGCGTGCAGTGTGTCTTGCAGATGAGTTCAAGTGGTTTGGTCACTGTTTAAATTCCCCAAGCTAAAGAGGCAGGCAGACGCTGCTCTGCGTTCTTGTGATTAAAACCAAAACTCTTTCACACTTGAGTTTTTTTGTTCTTGGGCCACAAGATTTGCTGCAGCCTAAGAGCAAAGGAGACTGAGTAAGCACAGACAAGAGATTCGGGTCTGTTTAGATTTTCTATTACATTTTGTTAACATTGACAGGACGATGATAGCTTTGTCTCAACTCTAAAGAGCGCCTTAAATCCTTTGGTAATTAACTCTTTGCTTATTACTCTGCATTCTCAGCCGTGTGTAAATATTTATGGTGAGGAAAAAAGGCAACAATTTGAGGTGAAGCTGATAATTCCCATCTTTTTCAACAATACCAAACCTGCAGTGCTTCTTACAGTGCAGTGCCTCTGCTGAAAGATGTCAGTATTTGTGAAGAAGGTGTTGCAGGACTTCCCTTTCCCCTCAAAAAAATTATAATTAATTCTTTAAAATGTACTTTTTGACTTTTGTGCCACCTTAAAACAAATGCCCTCCCTGTGTGGATGAACCAGCTCTCTGTTGCTGAATGTTCTGCGCTGTAAATCAGGGCAAAAGTGAGGTCCCAATGTTTTGTCACTCTCAGTTTCACTCGAGTTCTGTATTGTCAGGTCATTCATCTGCTGCCGTTTGTGTTCCTGGGTGATGGGGTGATAAATAGCTGTCCCTGCCATCACTCAAGTGGCTGCTGCTACAAGTGACAAAGCCATGCACAAACTAGGTTCTTGCAGATGTTAAGCTCTGCTTAATAAGTTATAAAACACTTTTTTTCTGATGAGGAAAAAAGCCTTTATATGCATGCAAAGTACTGTTGCTGCTCAGTTCTGTGAAACTGGAAGGAGGAATTTAATGGTCGGTATGACCTTACACCTCTGGGTGCTTCTGTCCCACATCCTAGTTTAGATTTTAAATTCTGTCTCAGAAAATCCCACTCATATCTGAGTGCAAATCATCAATTGATGGCTGATGCAACTTATTGAGGTGGCTTATATATTGGAATATCCATTTGGAGCAAAAGCAAGTTGAGATAGGATAGAAATGTCAAATGCTAAAGGGAAATTAAATGGTTAGAGCTGTTTTACCATACTTGTAATGCAGGGAGTGGTAGCTGTAAAATGAATGGAAAGGATATCCTTGAGGATATGTTCCAGCCTTGATTAAAAATGAGGATTTTTTTGGCCATTGCTGTCAAACACTTGATTCTTGTTTTGTGTCTGGTCCCTCAAAGATGTGGGATCTGCAGTCTTTGATCCCTGCTCATGTAGATCCAGCTCCTGACCAGCTGGAGCACATATTTCCTCTTATTCAATTGGACATGCAGACAAAAATGGGATGGGAATGTGGGGCAGGAACAGGACTGGAAACAAGATGTTGTGAAGTGCATGTGGAAGCTGAGAATGTGGCAGTAAAAGGATGGAGAGATGAATTCTGAGAGGATATCTACAGTGGGAGAACAGGGCAGGGACCTAAAGTGAACCTTTGACTAACCCACCCCACTTGCCAAGAGTTGTGCAATCCCAACGTGGAAGTTTCTTGTGGGGAAATGAGGAATATGCTGTTCTCTCATCTTCTGTGGGGAGTACAAGAAAAGAGTCGACCTGACTTTCAGCAAAAAATGGACATTAGGGAAATAATTTCTGTGCTGGACTTCTGCAATAGCTCACTTCGGGAGTCTTAATATTCTGGTTGCTGTTCCCTGAGTTGCCGTAAGCTTTTCCTGCCAGTAACTTCATCTCAATGCAGCAACAGTTATCTGTAAAGTCTGAGTGATCCTGCAATAAAAGGGGCCTTCTTAATCAGAGATGGTAACGTCTGAGACAGTCAGTGCTTTCAGCATTGGCATCCTGTTCTGCTCAGGCAATCCCACGTAGGAGGAAGACAGACACAAAAAGTGATTTGGCCGTAATGCAGCAAAACAAATTCTGGCCAAATTGTGGACTTGGAGTTAATGGGTACACAGTGTTACTCTGCAAAGTCTGCAGCGCTGCCTGGAAATTGGGGGCAGTTTTGTAGCCTGTTAACTACTTAGGGCTGTTTTGTTATTTCGAGTTTGGCTTCAGCCGGTGAAAAATGGGGCACTTTCACGTCTTATATTTCAAAACTAAAAACGTTTTAAGAATATTAAGGGCGAGCCTTACCCGATCACTTTAGAGGCTGTGATCTCATCCATTTATATGCGTGTGTGTGTCATCCCCCTTTCTCCCCCAGCCAACTGGATGTTGACTTATGGTGTCGGTTTTCTCCTTGTGGATGTGGAGCGAGCTTTTCCTGCCGTGTCGTGTTTTACAGCGCGTCCACGCGCTCCGGAACGGCTGCAACATAAATTGTGCCCGGGCCATTTAAGAACATCGGATCCTGCGGGGTCAGACGGGCAGACGAGCCCAGGAACCTGGCTGTGATGGCAGTAAAACTCTCATTGCAGAAAGTCAGACTTCATCTTGGAGCTGGGAGAAGTGGCAGAAACCACACCCAGGGTTTCAGCTTTTGGGATTGTGCAGCATAGAGAAAAGGGGGTTCAGGGGGGGCCTTGTGGCTCTGCACAACTCCCTGACAGGAGGGGGGCAGCGGGGGGGAACAGGGACAGGACAAGGGGAAATGGCCTCAAACTGTGACAGGGGAGATTTCAGGTTGGACACCAGGAAGAATTTCATAGTGGAAAGGGTGGTGAGGCATTGGAGCTGCCCAGTCCCCGTCCCTGCAGGTGTCCAAGGGAGGATGGACGTGGCACTCAGTGTGACAAGGTCATGATGGGTCACAGACTGTACTTGATGATCTTGGAGGTCTTTTCCCATCTGAATCATTCTGTGATTCATAGATTGACAAAATTTGGGCTGCCAGGTACCATTTCTCTGCCCCTGCCCAAATCTCTTCATTTCCAGTTTTCCCCATAACCTTTGATCCACTTTCTGGAACTCATCTGCTGTGAACTCTCCTCAACTCTCTCTCAGCCAGTTGCTGGTTCTTGCCTGATCAGTGTCAGTCACAGGTAAAAGTGGCTTCAAGCTAATCATTTTTCAGGTTAAGAGAATTTTTTTAGACCAATCCTGTTTGGTTTTTTGCCAAGACCTTTATATTCCGAAATATTAAAGATGAGTAGTCTTTTGAAATGAACTGCTGTTTGTTATTTACAGCATCAAAGATACCAAATAAATTGTTATTAAGTCAGGGTTTGTTAAAGTGAAGGGCATGTGAAGGTCTGTGATGTATTTATTTACTTTACATCTCTCAGCTTTTATTTTTTCACTTCTGATCACTTGACGCCAGGAGCTAGAGCTGAAATAAGAGCAAATGTGAATGTGAGGACAGTGGGAGAATGGCTGAGATGTTTCACTTTCTGATTTGGATTCTAAAGGAGGTCCTAAAAAAAGAGACTTGTCAGCATTATCCCACTTCCCCTTTTCTTTTTCAAATCCTGAAATGATTCTATCTGTGCAGATCTTGGTGAGAACTGCAGGGCCCCAACCAGCCCTGTGTGATTATTAACCCTTTCCAGTGATCCGGGTATTTCGTTATTTTCATCACACCTTTGATGTAGAGCTCATTATTTGTAATCCAGTGCCAGCAAGAGGGGAAAAGGTAAAATAGGTTATTCCATCTCTGGAAGTGTCCAAGACCAGGTTGGATGGGGTTGGAGTAACGTGGGATAGTAGAAGGTGTCCCTGCCCATGGCAGGAGGTGGAATGAGATGAGCTTCGAGGTCCTTTCCAACCCAAATCATGCCAGAATTCCATGATAATCAGATTTTTTTTTTTAAAATATAAAATCAATCTAGGAAGATTATCTGTTTTGGCCCCAAGATGAGAGAGAACCCATAGGCAGTGACTTTTGTGCCGTTCTGTTCCCTGGAGGAGGATCTTGCAGCAGTCTTGCTGCTGTAACTTTGGAATGTCTTCCAGGAGTTGTTTCACTTCTGTGCCTGACCTCAGGCATGGGAATTTGGCTGTGCTTTCAGTGGTAAGTCATGTTTCAGCAGGGGTTAAACTGGCTTAACAAATTGTATCCTTGTGGGGATGGCGACAGAGATTTATAGAAGAGATAAGTGTGCCAGTGCATTATCAACTGGGTGTAAAGAATCATAAAGAACTAAGTAATAAATGAAGTTGAAAGTACCCCTTTATATAAGTCAGTGTTTTGGATAATATTCTTAGAACTAACTAAAAAGATAAAAATTCATCCTCCCGTCTCCTGTGCTTGGCAGCAGAATTGTTGGTTAGCAGGAGTGTGCAGAACTTTGTGAAAAATTGTTTTTTAGATAATTGCCTGTTGCAGACTGTCTAGAGGAACTCACATTTTATTTTTGGCATATTGCATTAAACGGTAGCTTTTACATTTTAAGCCTGATGTGTTGATTTATATATCCTCTAGTCCTCTGGTGGACATCCAATTTCCAAACTTGGATACCTCTCTTGAGTAACTAAAGTCAAAATTTTTAGTTTTTAGACAGGCAGAGTCACTCTCCAAGTCAGTACCTGTCCAGCTCAAAGAAAAATGATAAAGTGATGACTGGGATAGATCTAAAAGCTTGCATTGGAAAGGCTTTACACTCATTCTCACGTGGATTTTGGGATGCAGACCTTTGAATGGCGTGGCTGTCCTTTAGAGCAGCATCCATGCACTTGGAGAAGGCCTGGGAACTTAATTAAAAGTTCAGAATCTGTGTGAATTTAAAATGCTCTTTTTTTTCTTTCATTGCCATTAAAATTGGAAGCTTATTAACAGCAGCTCATGGTTTTGTTACTGATACAAAGGAGATACTGCACAGATATTTTTGAATTTTACTTTTTAGTAGGTGGGGAAAATGCAGTGCCCAGCCTTGATGGTACAACCAAGACTTTTGAAGCGTATTTTGGGGGATGCTGCTGCCTCATCTGTGGAACCCCAGCAGCTGGAAATCGAGGGATGGAAATATCCACATCACAAAAAGATCTTACAACTTTTTTTAATAGACAGTTATTGTAACTTAATATCTGAAGGGAGAAGTTTGGGGAGTTACAGAGGTTTATTTCTCTGTCTTGTCATTCCAGCAGAAAACACAGGCTGAGTGAAGAAAGGTTTGGACAAAGCCTTAGTTGGCTCTGGTTGGTTTTGGGAGCAAAACCAGCCCAACAACCCATTGATGTTACAGAACAGCTCAACTTGTTGAAAAATATAAAATATCTGCATGTGAGGAATAAATTAATGGTTTGTAGCTATTATTTTGGCCACTTTCCTGCTGCTTCCCCCAACACCAGCCTGGTCTTCGTGTTAAAGCTAAGCTCAAATGTTTGGTTCATAAACCAGCTATAGCAGATAATGCATTTTCTGCTTGTTTCTGGGAGTGGAAAAACCTCCATAATCAATCAGCTTTGAGAATAAATTGATGGCAACTCTGCCTGCCTTCAGTACAGATGATTTGTTCCTAATTTTTCCCATCCCTTTACCTTCTGACTGGCTCACAGTTAGCAGGTTTCCTGCCGAGATTGCCTGCATCCAATTGCATTATAGATGGAAAAAAAGAAAGTTTTCAGGGAAGTCAGCAAGTGAAAATGGAGAAGGTAATGGCAGGCAGAACTGTAGCCTTTGCTGCCAGTGGCAGCTCTAATGATATATGGGGCACATACATTCCAGCAGATCCTTCCATTTGACCCACCCTCGTTTCAGCACAGACCAAATTTAGGATCTGAGCATGGTGACCATGGCACTCACTAAATCTCTAATTCCATCTTCTGCCATTTACTGTCTTTCTCAAATGCTCAGTGAGACTTTTTTTTCCTAGTTGTTCTATGGAACAGCTTTGATTTTTCTCACTTTGTGGTTATTTTAAGCTTCAGAAAACAATAAGAATGTACTTTCTTTTTTTTTTTTCCCTCTTTCCTCTGTGCTTTTATGAAAGCAGAATCTGTGTAGATAAAGCGCAGTTGATCTGTTAGGGATTACTGTTTCTCAGTTATTCTTTTGCTCTTGCATATCATGCCTTTATGTAGAAGAATATTTAAAGGTGCCGTGTAGAACAGTGAGATGAAACATTCTTTGTGCATTGAAGAATTCTGGTGTCACAGGAGTCCACCTGTTCTCCACTAACTTTTTTTTTTTTTCCCAAACTGAAGTTTATTTAAAGTGATTTTCAGTGCTTATAAAAGCTGCTGCCTTTTGACAGCCTTCGAGATTGAAAGGCTGTCCCCACAGGTGGTGGCAGCAGCACCGTGGCCTGGAATTCAGGGCACAGGAACGGGAATCAGAAGATCCACGTTCTGTTCTCATCTTTATCCCGGCTGACCTTGAGCCGAGGAGCAGCAGCTGAGGCTTGGTTTTCTGTGGGGAATTTTCCTCCAGCTCATGAGGACATTTTTGTAAAGATTTGCTGCTCGCTTAGGAAAGGAAAGACAAAGGATGAAAACTTCTTGCATTACCATCAAACCATAGAGCTTGTGTCCAGCCTACCAGCCATGAGAATAATTGGCAGTTTTCAGGAGAAGGTATTGCCAGCAGCCAGTGGAAAAGCTCGGGATGAGTGGGAGTTCTTTTTGTCTGTGCATTTTGTCTGAGAGGAGCTAACGAAATCACGCTGTTCTGTTGGTGTGTCCTGCATGAATGAAATTGTGGTGATTTCTGGGGAGAGTGGAGCTGGATCAGCCCAGAGATCCACTGGATGTAGCTTTTTGTGTCATATTGTGCTCAGCATTGGACAATTAATGCACCCATCCAGCTTGCAAAGCTGTTCCTCTGATTAAGCGCCAGAGGAGTTTTCTTTTTGACCCTTTCAGGCCATCAGCTTAATTCCCAGAAGCTTCAGATTTAATTACCCAAATCATTACCATGGCATGCATAGCTGCAGATTTTATTAATGACTATAAAATTATTGAATCTTCTTGAAAATGAGTGTGGATTCCCAGCCAGAAGGTCCCTTCCCACTTCAACTCCAGGTGAATCCCACAGGTTGGTGCAGAACCTTTGTGTGTTTGCCACCTGATTTCCTCCAAATTTACTACCACTAGTAATACTCCTCTGCTGATATAGAAAGGTATCAAAAATCAGGTGTTCTTGCCTCTCAAATGGTAGCTGAGCTGAAGTTTTACTATTCTCAGAGCCCGTTTTTCTGCCTTTAGCACCAGCCTGGCCTTTACCCCATCGGTTTCAGACTCCTTCCACTCACTCTGTTGCCTCTGTGCCTATCCCTAAAATGTTCTTTAATCCATTTCAATTCCTTCTCCCCGCACAATACTTTATGGCTTTGTAAATCAGCCTGAGTGGTACAAAATCAAATGCTTTCCTGAGATCCTGATAACTTATGTCCACTGTTTCACTCTTGTCTAACCTAACGATTTGGTCGTATAATATAAAGGATTTCAGCAGATTTGTCAGGCATGACCTTCCTTTTATGAATCTGTACTGAATGTCCTCTACTAAATTATGCATTTCCAAATGTTCTGCAATTTTGGCTTTTATCAACACTTCCAATACATACCCACAGCTGAAGCTGGATTTCCTGTTCGAAGATTCAGCAGAACTCTGTCAAAGCCCAATGAAATTCATCGGTTTTTTAGAAGTCTCCACAATACCACTTCAGCTTCTTGTCCTCGTCTTACTGAGTGCTTCTGACTGAGAGAGAGTAGGTTTACGTTGGGTATGAAGGAGAAATTCTTGTCTGTGAGGGTGGTGAGGCCCTGGCAGAGGGTGCCCAGAGAAGCTGTGGTTGCCCCTGGACCCCTGGAAGTGTTCAAGGTGAGGTTGGATAGGACTTGGAGCACCCTGAAATAGTGGAAGGTGTCAGAATTGCAATGAGGTGAACTTTAAAGCACCTTGCTACCCCAAATTATTCTGTGATGTTGTGATTCTCTAATTCTTGCCATTGGAATCAGTGTTTTAATTTACAGAGCTCTGACAGTCCTGTGTGCTCAGGAGGTGCTCAGGTTTGGTGTCACACGTGGAATGAGTTGCTGAGTCTCAGCCCACTCACAGGTCAGGGCGTGTAGGCCGAAAGCTCGGTCTGTATTTGGCCTCGAGCTTCCTAAATAATTTCAGTTGAGACTGGAGGTTGGTTCACCTCGCTGAGCATCCATTTATTTTCCTTGCCTGTTTCCTGAAGAGTATTTTCCTTCACAGCCTTGTGTTGTGCATTTGGCTGAATATATACATGTGAGGGGGGAAGGGAAAAGCTCCAAATCCTTCGAGTGTTCTTTCTTAAAGCCCTTATGTTTGTGCTTATACCTACTTTGAACGTATACCTTGTCACTTGGGCTGTGCTTCCAAATCTGGATTTCTCTTGGAGGGATGTTCTGACCCACCTACTTTGCACTGCTGATATATTTAGCCAAGTTTTGCCGTAATAATCCTCCGGTGCTGTCCCAAAGCTGTCACCTGCTCTGCTGCCTCCCTCCTTCCTGGGCCCCTGCCATGCGTCAAAAGCCACCTGCCAGAGTTCTGTAGGGGACAAGGGGGATGGCTTTAGGTTTAGGTTCAGTATTGGAAAGGAATTCTTGGGTTTGAGGGTGCCCACAGAAGCTGTGGCTGTCCCTGGATCCCTGGAAGTGTCCAAGCCCAGGTTGGGCAGGGATTGGAGCAATGTGGGATGGTGGAAGATGCCCCTGCCCATTGTAGGGGTGTAATGGGATGAACTTTAAGGTCCCTTCCAACCCAAACCATCCTGGGATTCTGTGGTTCCTTGTTCCCAAGCTTGGCTCATGCAAAGCAAAGGTTCTGCTCAGCCTGGTTAGACTGAGAGTGGCACAGGAGGGTCCCAGCTCGATCTGCAGCTCCCTGACAGGAGGGAGCAGCCAGGTGGGGATTGGCCCCTTCTCCCAGGTCAAAACAGACAAGAGGAAGTGGCTTCAGGTTGCACCAGGGAAGGTTTAGATTGGATATTAGGAACAATTTCTTAAACTGAAAGATGGTTGGGCATTGGAAGAGGCTGCCCAGGAGGGAGGTGGAGTCCCCATCCCTGGAGGTGTCCAAGGAACTCCTGGAGGTGGCACTCAGTGCTCTGGGCTGGTGACAAGGTTGTGATCAGTCACAGGTTGGACTCGATGGTCCTTTTCCAGCCTCAGTGATTCTGGGATTCTGGGATCACAGTGCTGGAGCAGAGCATCTGGGGCTGGAATATGTGTGAAGACCACAGGAAATGGTCTGTTCTTTGGCCTGGACCCAGCGTAGAGCACAAGCATCCCTAGAACCCTGTTTGGGTCTCAGTCTGCCCTGTGTTTGGCTGGTTGTTGAAGGAGAAAATTGGAGTTATGGAGATGATTAACTTAGAATTACAGAAGATGCTCAGTATAATAGATTGGCTTTTCTTTAAAAAGCCAAGTTCTCCCTCCCTTCTCCAATCTTTCTGGTAGATGTCATCCAAGATGGATTCCAAGTGAAAAAAAAAAAAAAGCCAAACCAGAAAAGAAAGAAATAAAGCAAGTGAACCTGCAGCAAGTGAATCATTCCTACTAAATTTAAACCACTTATTATGGGGAGGGAAAAAAAACAGAGAGAGAACTCGGATTACAGGTTTAGCAAGCGTGAGCACATACTTCAGCGTGCGTTGCTGGATTTGTAATTGCCAAACTACTGATTTCTTGGAACTGTGCTATTAGCATTGTTAAGCAGTGTTCCAGACAGTCACTCCTATAAATCCTGTTAATATGTTAAGCAGGAGAAGGCCTTTGAAAGAATAATATTTAGCTGGCGAGTGATCTCCATTTGGGTGTGTGGTCTGGGCTAAGGTAGGGGAGGTGACTGTGCTTGCTCCTGGAATGTTCTGGAGCATCCCGTTGATGTTTGCTTGAATGTTACTGCCTTTTCTAGGAGGTACCCAGGAATATTTTATTTATTTGTTGGGATAAAAGTCTTAAATGGGGGTATGAAAGGTCTTACAAGAAAACAGGAGAAGGACTTTGGACAAGGATTGGAGAGACAGGAAGAGGGGGAATGGCTTCTCACTGCCAGAAGGCAGGGTTAGATGGGATATTGGGAAGGAATTATTCCCTGTGAGGGTGGGGAGGGACTGGGATGAAATTCCAGAGAAGCCGTGGCTGCCCCTGGATCCCTGGAAGTGTCCAAAGCCAGATTGGACGGGGCTTGGAGCCACCTGGGAGAGTGGAAGGTGTAGCAGAGGGTTGGAATGAGATGACCTTTAAGGTCTCCAGACCATCCAGTGATTCCACGATTCTGTAACCCTTGACTGTGGAATTGGCATTTTGTTCTATGCAGATCTGAGAGTGCTCTGTGCTCGGGGGATCTGCAGCTCCCCACCTGCAGCTCAGCAAGTTGGGGATCACACATGGGATGAGTTGCTGAGTCTCAGCCCGGGCACAGATTGCTGAGTTCCACCCTCCTGCCCTGGGCAGGGACAAGCCATCTCTGTCTGTCCAGGATGAGCCATCTCTGTCTGTCCAGGTTGTGCCATTTCTGTCTGTCCGGGATGAGCTATCTCTGTTTGGGATGAGCCATCCCTGTCTGTTCTGCACAAGCCATCTCTGTCCTGAACGAGCCATCTCTGTCCCGCACAAACCATCTCTTTCCTGCACGAGCCCTCTCTGTCTGTCTGTTGTGCACGAGTCTCTGGGTACAAACAAGATGAAGTGTCTGTGGTGTAAAGTCACCAGGGCACAGCTTTACTTGGGACTCAAAGCTCATCCTCTCCCTTGCCTCTGCTTCTCTGTGTTCCCCTGCAGGGCTGGGAGAGCCCCCAGGCTTTGTGGCAAAGCTGTGAAAAAGGGAACTTTGATCGGCCTCTTTGCTTGCCAGGGATAATTCCTTTAAAGGGGAAGCTGATCAAAGTCCGGGTCACGCGGGAGGAAGACGAGGGGAAGCAGAAAAGGACGGTGGAGCCACGGATCGATATCTGGAGCACAACAGGTTGACAAGGGCACGGGGATGGAGCGGGGCGAGGGGACGTGTTTGATCTGTGCTGCTGCAGTGGGGACACGTCTGCCACACCCCAGCTTTGCTCCAGCATCCCTGGCAGATGCAGGATGTTCAGATAACTCCTCGTGGTCTGAGTGAACAACAAATGGGTGCCCTGGGTGCCCCGTGACCTCCAGCAGCTGTGAGCAGAGGGCAGACCCTGCTGGTACCCCCTGCTCTCAGCCTCCTTTATGGCACAATTTCTATGTCGACTTTCTTGGGAGATAAAAAAGAGCTGCATTCTTATTTTATTACGAGTAACTGAGAGCTCAGAATGCTTTTCAGAACACCATTTTATATTTTGTAAAGTTCCTACCGAGTTTATTGTTTGTACAGCATTTTATCACGTTCCTCTTTGGGGGAAAGGAATGATGACCTTAGATACAAAACCTACTTCGAAAAAGATAATACTTAAATTTTATGCAGTGAATTTGCTATTGTCAGGTGATACCACTTTCGTCTTAGTACTTTTTTTGTGCTATACAACAGTGCAAAAATAAAGGTTTGTGAGGCATTACTTGTTTCTCTGCATCTTCCTGGTAAAGTGATGGCAAATACAATTCTGATTTCTTTTTTTTGGGTCAGAAACTGGGTGTACGTTCTTCTGAATGTGCATCTTGTGTTGGGCATCTTCATAGGATTGTGTAGTTACAGTTCTATGGGCCTGCCAAGGGTTTTACATCCATGCACATGCTAATTCCAAGCATGATGGACCACTCTGAAAAAATGCAGCTTTTGGAAGTATTTCCTGATTTGGCACAGGAAAAGTTAAAATCTAGTCAGATAAAAAGGAAATCAAGTTTTGATTCAATCAACACATTTCAAAGCCCTTATCTTGCAGTTAATCTGCCACTGTCAGGTGACCTGATGCCAAGTACAGTTTCTGGAATTCCACTCAGGAGGGTTTGGAGCATCTACTGAGGTGTTCCCTGGAGAGTGATGGATGATGGAAGGTCCCTTCCTGTCCAGTTGGATGAGCACTCTGATTTCTTGGAGCTGCAGTGTCCCTTGTTGACCCTGCCCTTTCCTAACCACGACTTCCACAGAATCTGTGATTTCCTCTTCCTGGTGGGCTCCTGAATCCTCTTTGGGATTGTCAGTCTGCAATGGAGGTGGATTCATAGCATGAATACTTAAGGCTTGACAATCGAGCACCTCATTCCAATTGGCACATCCTGTGTCCTGTATCCCTCACAGAGAGATAATTTGTGTTAATTGGGGTGTTTTTTCCACGAACCTCTCATTTATTTCATGTTTGGCCCGGGCTTGGACTCAAGGACTGGGCAGTCCCCATCCATCAGTTTTGTTGAGATGAAGGTGTTTTCTTTACGGTGTACCTGGGGTTCAAGGTGTGATCCCTGCTGGGTTATGGAGGTGCTTTCACCCTCATTTCCACTCCAGGGTCTGTCTGGACTCTTGTAGCTCTGTAGGCTCCTGTCTCACTCTTCCTCCCCCATTTCAGTGGTCAAACGGATCTGAGTGGGCTGAAATCCTGTCTGATCCCAAAGGAAATGGGGTTGGCTGTCCCTGCCAGTCGGGAGTTTGTGCCTCGCTCTCGTTCTTCTGCTGTCAACATTCACATGAAATTTTAGCCAGAAAAGCCAATTCAAGTCTAGTCCTTGGTTCCAGGCAAGTTTTTAGTCATGACTGGAGAGGACAACACGCAGCAATCCAGGAGACAGAGCAGTGTAGGTGGTTGGGACGTTAATGCTGGGAGCTCATTTATAAGCAAAAGCCAAAATACACCCTGGCTGCTCTGCTCAAATGTGTCTGCAGAGGTGGCTTGGTGACAGCATTTCATTTTCCAGCTGCCATTATGGACAAAACAACACCGAATTACATCCCTTTGCTGGGATTGCATTGCCTTTGATGGGTTTCTAGGACTTCTGGAGTAACTCAGGGTCCTTTCCAGTGCTTGAAGCCTTGGAGTTTGTGATTTTGTGATCTTTTATGATTTTGTGACCTCAGTTTCTCTGTAGTAGGATCTGTCATCAATCTGCTTCAAATGGGGCTTTGCCTCCGACTTGTACTGTAGCAACCAGTAAATTGGGGCAAGGAGGTTTCTTTTTCATGGGATTTGGGAGGGAAAAGAAGGGAGAGACACTTTTTGCTGTGATCCTTGGCTAATGATCCTGTGCAAATATGTTGCAGGGCACATTGTAGAAGAAATTACTTATTTGTTATTTTACATTTACCTGTAATTAATTGTAAACTGTGGCTTTATCATAAGATTGAGGTGTTTGTTTTCTAAAAGGGAGAAGCTTCTGTTGATATTTTTCCCTTAGAGTTCAGAATAAAAAAGAGGATCCCATAAAAAAAAAAAAACTGTAAACCTGTTAACTTGACAAGGAGCTGCTGCATTCCCTCACCATAATCCCAAAATATGGCTTGCTCCAGGGTTGTGCTGTGAAAGGTTTGGTAAACAACACAGTCACAGTGTGAATGAAAACAGCATTGGTTGGAGGCGACTTCTGAATATTTTTTCTGAGGATTTTTGTGTTCATGCAAAGTGGGATCTCTTGCTGCTTTCTGCTCACTAGCACAGGTTGCTCAGAGGAAATGAAGTTTTGAAGATCTACTGGACGTGGTCCTGAGCTTTGGTGGCCCTGCTTGAGCAGGGGATTTGGATAAAAGGATTTCCACGTGGAATTGGATGCTGCACGTCACTGAGCTGTGGGGTGTGCTCAGGAGGTGGCAGTGCTTGGAGAAGGTTCCCAGCCTTGCTTCCCAGGGCACAAATAAAACACATCCTCAAGTCATATGGCAGAGCTTTTTTTTTATTATTTTTTTTACCTAATATACCTATTTTGGGAAAATGGGCTAGAGAGTCCTAGATTAGCTCCAGTATTTTGGACACTAGTCCTACTTTTGTGCTTGTACCCAGATGAATTGAAGTTTGGATACAAACGCAGTACCTGGAGTTTGAAAAGCTCTGGGTAAATAAGAGCCTGTCGGAACATCTCCCAGGAATAAAGGACTTGGAGCTGGCAAAGGCAGGCTGCTGTCTGGAACGAGAAGCCAGACACGTTCAGAGTAGAAATCAAGTACAAATTTGTAATGGAGAGGGTGATTAATCACCAGTGTGAACTGGAGTGGATGGATCCTTATTTCTTGCTGGTTTTGAGGCAAGATGTCCTGGGAGAGAAGTTAAACCAGGTAACAGCTTTACCTCAATGTGGAGAGGCCAATTGAATCCAGAATCATTCAGGTTGGAAAACACTTCCAAAATGATCCATTTGGAATGGTTCCCACCTGTGACCGATCCCCACCTTGTCCCCAACCCAGAGCACTGAGTGCCACCTCCAGGGATGGGGACTCCAAACCTCCCTGTGCAGCCCCTTCCAATGTTTAACAACCCTTCAATGGAGAAATTCCCTCTGTGTCCCTCCCCTGACACATTTATGGATGTGTGAACACACACGTGCCCAGGCTCTGCCCAGAAGACCTCACAATTCCCACAGATTTTAAGCTTACATTGAGTAAAAAACTTAATTTTTGAATTTTTTGCTATTTCTGGGACAGCACTGATCTGTAATTATGCATGGAGTTGGGAATCTGCCTTTACCACGAGTTCAGCAGTGGCAGAACTTCACTCTCTGGGCTGAATTTCTTCACCATCCAAGGCTCCAGGTTGATCAGCAAGGCTGAACTGTGGTTTTTCTGCATTTTTTCAGGAGTGGTGTGACAGTTGTAGTGGTGGGGCCTCTGCTCTGTTCAGCCACTGAGACTGCCTTGGGTGGCTTTAAGCCAAGGATTCAGCCCCTCTGTTCATGTTTGACTGATGTCAAAATGATGTTTGTCTTCCCCAAGGACAGAAGCTTTTTGTTTGTTATTTGGAAGGCCCATTTAAAGAACTCACCAAGGAAGGTATTAGTGAAATATGAAGTGATGGCTTTCTTTTTTTTTTTTTTTTTTTATATTACTATGTGAGTCACTTTCAGAAATTAAAAGAGAAGATGAGTTTCTCTTCCAAATGAGTGATATCAGCCTCATCTTTACCAAGTGACTTTCTCCTTGCTTCTTCAGGGTGTTGTGGATCAGGGTGAACTCTACTTCAAAACATTTAATTGCACACAGTGAGAAATGAAGAAAACTGAAGTGGATCCCAAGAATGTATTAAAAATCAGAACTAAAATGAGAATGATTTCATGTCAAGTGAGACAAATGCAGAGTTGATACTCCAGTGCTTCACACTTCCACTTGTCCTTGGCACCGAGAAAATGAGATTTTTAATATCTGAAAAACAGATTGCCATGAAGACTCATCCATTGTAAATTTAAGCTGCCTTTATAGCAACTTAAGCTGGGGACAAGATTGTTCGTTACATCTGATTCTACAACTGCAGCCATGATTTCCATATTAATAGTGGCTTTTTTTATTTTATTGTCTGTACCAGAAATAGGAAAGAGGGGAGCTGGTTGTGTTTTCCCTGGGTTAGCAGATAATTTATTTAATGAATAATGCGAAAAGGGCAAAGGTTTGTGAGTCCTGACTCCCAGATCACCGCAGAGAGTGGTGACACCTGCCTTGGCTGCTTTGGTGCTTTGCTTCATTGCTAAAAGGAGACTGAGGGATATTGAGTTGTGATTTAGAGTCAGGATTTGCTGCTGGTGGAATCAATGCTGATCGGGATTGAATTCTTTTGACTCGAGTTTTAGTTGAAGGGTTTTTGCTCGTTTCCTGCTTGATGTGCCCTTAAGTGACAAAAGCATTGAAGCAACTTCTCACATGTGTCTGGGGGTGGGGGAGGTATTTCTGTGCCACTGAACTTTAGACCAAGTGGAGTCAAAGACTGTTTGTGCCCCTTTTCAATAGCGGCCGCTCGGGGCTGGCAGCGGCCGGAGGAAGCTCCAGCTTCCTCTCCTTTCTCTGCAACTGCATTTCCTTTCACCAGTGCTGCTCCCAAGGCAGACCTGAGCATTCCCTGTCCTTCCTCACTCAGTCTGGGGCAGTTTTGTGGTTGCACTCGGAGTGTAATAAATCTGCCTGGCACTTTAACATAGCAAAAATGGAGAATTTTCCCTATTTTCTTATGAATTTGCTGCTGTTTATTTCTGCTGAAATCCCATCATCCTCTCTGTGCACTCACTGATCTGGAGTGTCTTGGTAAAGCTCGTCTTCCTCCTCTAATCACATCCCAAATTTGCTCTAGATCCGAATGGCTCTTCACTTACAGCATCTGAGGTCCATACCAGTTTTTTGCTCTTTCATTGCTATCACTAATATCATCCCTCTGCCTTTGTCATCTCAAAACCTGCCTTACAGCAGCCTTTTCTTTGCTTCTCTTATCTCATCTCCTTGCGTTCTACTTTTAATCCTGCATTTCATGATGATGGAAGGTGATTTTTTCTTTCCTTTCTGTGTTTTCTCCATTGCTACATCCACCCTGCTCACCCTGGATGCAGTTCTTTCTCTGAGGAATCCAGTTCTTTATCATTAGCCTCTCTGACCTTCAGAAAGTTTGTATATATTTAAGTCTAATTTGTTCCTCTTTGGAAAACAAAACAGCTCTCTGTATTAAAATTTGGCAAGAAGTCAGCAGCATGATCTCATATTTTTTGTGACTGCCTTGGGGAATATGTTTAAAATAAAAGAATTGGGTGGAGGAGGGGTTTGGTGAGGGAGTCTCTGTGTAAGATTTGGAGTGGCTCACAGGGAGGGTGGTGAGCTGGTGTTTGACTCTTTCATCCCTCAGTGGTTTGGTGTCACCAGTTCTGTCCCAGCCCACAGAATGTGACCTGTGAGATTCTACAGGGACATCTCATCTTGGTGATTTCTTTCCCTGGAGAGAAAGAGGCAGCTCAGGATCTCAGTGTGGGCTAAATGAGTTGTTGTGGAAGAACAATGGGCAGCTCTGAGCACCTCCCCTCCCTGGAAACACCCAGAGCTTTCCCTGGCTGTGGCTGGGTGGGAGAAGACTCGAGGGGACTCCCTTAAACCTTAAACTGGTGGCCAAAAGCTGAGCAAGCTCATTCAGCCCAGCCTCCTGTCCTGAAAGTTCACGAGCTTTTCATAGAGGAAAAAAGGAAAAAAAAAACCTACATGAAGATGATATCAGCATCCCTGGAAAAATTTAAAAGCCATGTGGATGTGGCACTTGGGGACGTGGGTCAGTGGTGGCCTCGGCAGTGCTGGGGGAACAGTTGGACCTGGTGGTCTTGTGCTCTGCTTTGTGGGACTCACATGGAGTTCTGCCTTCATCTCTGGGTCCTCAGCACAGGAAAGATCTGGAGCTGGTGGAGTGAAACCAGTGGAGGCCATGGAGCTGCTCCGAGGGTGGAGCCAGGCTGGGAGAGCTGGGGGTGCTCACCTGGAGAGGAGAAGGATCCAGGGAGAGCTCAGAGCTCCTTCCAGAGCCTAAAGGGGCTCCAGGAGGGCTGGAGAGGAACTGGGGACAAGGGATGGAGGGACAGGACACAGGGAATGGCTTCAAACTGCCAGAGGGCAGGGACAGATGAGATATTGGGAAGGGATTGTTCCCTGGGAGGGTGGGGAGGCCCTGGCACAGGGTGCCCAGAGAAGCTGTGGCTGCCCCTGGATCCCTGGAAGTGTCCCAGGCCAGGCTGGATGAGGCTTGGAGCACCCTGGGACAGTGGAAGGTGTCCCTGCCCATGGCAGGGGTGGGAATTGATAATGTTTAAGGCCCCTTCCAGCCCAAACCATCCTGAGGTTCTGTGATCTGAGGGGGCTTTTCCAGCCTAACCAACTCTGTGACCCTGCATTCTCCATAGGAGCTCCATCTGGGACAGGTGCAGTTCTTCCCCAGTGCCTTTAGCAGGTGTAAGAGAGGAATTCTGTAGTTTCTGAAGCACTTTTAACCCCTGAGGTGATCCAAGATGTGTGAATCACGATTACTACCCATGGATTAGCAATCTGTGATTGCTGATGTTACAGATGGAGCAGGGGAAATGATCCCATACCCTCCCAGTGATGCTGTACCCACTCATTTTCTATCCCAGCTCTGCCTGGATGTAACTTCCTGCCTTTTCTCTTTCCTGTTGGTTAACAATTTGACTTTTGGAGCACTTTTAGTCCATGTTAGTTTGTGGAGAAAGACATCAGCAGTGATAGCTGAGGAAAATTCTATTAGGTCATTCCTCCTCAGAACATAGTACCTGTCTCCCGAGCTCTCTGCGGATGTTGGCCAAATAATCCTTTTAATAGCTTTTGTGAGTTAAAAGGGTAGGTAACTGTCATAAGGCTAAATGATTGCATAGATTAATTTACTTGTGGCCAAAAGAAATCAATTGTAATTTAAATTTTTGTCTCTGGACTGATTACAGCACCAGACACCAACTTTCTCTGTGAGTCTCTGTGGGCCTGGATTAGTGACAGATGATCCAGAATGATGTGGTTGGATCTCTGTGCCTCTCACTGACTTCTCTGATGTTGTTGGATCTTTTCCTTGTGTCTTGCAGAATGGTGAATAACACTGAAGACCCTCGAGAGGCTTTGTAACGTCCCATCCTCATGTAAAGTATGCTCAGAACTTTTCCAGTAGTGTAAGTACAATGCTGAAGAAATTCAGAACAATTAAGAGTAATTTTGTGGTGTTTTTCTGTTAATTTGTCTAAAAACAGCAGAGAAATGGTTGCAATCATTACGAGCAGTTGGGTGAATTGGAGAGTTCCACTGGTTTAGTGAAATATTTAAACCAGGGAAGACATTTAAAGCTATTAAAGGAATAAATAATCTATTAAACCTATTAAAGGAATAAACTATTAAAGGAATAGTAAAATAACTGGACGTTTAAATCAGGGAATAGTGACATTGAATTTCTCCCATGGTCTGGCTGATGCATTGTTTGTGCTTCAACATTTCTGTCCCTGAAACAGAAGGAAAATTATGCAGTTCTTAGAAACTCGGCCTTGATCAGAGAAAAATCTGTTCAAGGAGAGATTTGCTGAAAGGGATGAGCCACCTTGAATTCAGTGTCCTCTGGCAAAGGCAGAAAACCTGAAGCACCTCCCCTAACTCTGGAATTGGATATGTTGGTCCAAGCAACTCAAATATCTTGAATCCCAGTGTGAATCGAGGTTGTCCAAATCTCATCCTGGAATTCTTAATTAGTTTGTTCCTTTAAAAGCCTTCTGTCATGTATCTTCAATTTCATTGTTTTCCATGCTGTTTCTTCAGTAAACAGGCAAATGGATTTGAATTTTGAGGCCTGTCAGGCTGAAGGGAAAGGTTTTTTCCTGTGCTGTGCTGTCACTCATTTCCCACTGGCCAGTCCTGTATTGCTGTTCCCAATATTCCTGTTACAGGCACAACCAAATGCTCATCCCCTGGCAGTAAAATTCCTGAGATTCTTTGACCTTTTGACTTCAGATTGTTCCTTGTCAGACTGAGCTGGGAAGAGGGACCTTTCCTGCAGGACAGGTAGCAAGGAACTGAGCTGCTGTGAATACATCACATTTTCCCAAGTGGATTATTTTGAGGATGAAGATTTATCCCTTCAGTTGATAGTGCAAGTGGGCAGTGCAGTCACAGCTTTCTGTAGAGGGAGTTTCAGCAGAAAAATAATGACTGCCAGGACTTTGGTGTTGGAAACCAAACTCCAGTGGATTTCAAAAAGCCATTAATTAGCTATTTTTTAGTTTCCTGTTCAAAATCTGTGGTTTCCTACTTTGCAGCCAGTCTCTTGAGCCTCCTTCTCTTTGCCCTTTTAGCTGGAACTATGTTGGATCCCAGTACTAAAATCACCACTTGAAATTGTAAAGATCTAGTTCACAGCAGGAGAGAAGTCTGGAGGCAAGGCCACATCACCCTGGGCATCTTTGTTATCCCATAATTCGGAGTTGGGCAGGTGACCTCAGAGCTCCTCTGTGTTTTGTGTGAGCTCAAGGACATCTGACAACTTTGTCTCAGGCTTTTGCCAGAAATTTCCAAGCTGGGAATTGCATAGCTTGAATTTCCTGGGTTTTAGCTCCATTTCAGTGGTGTTCTGCCCCTGTGCAGTTTTCTGCTGCCACCTCCCAGCAGAGCAGTAACAGCTTCTTCAATTGATTCCAATAGTGCAGTTCATACAGGGGTGGAAGATGCAGCAGAAGTAGAGGTGAATAATTTTTGACTGAGGGAAAACTAGAGTGAACCAATTTGGAGGGGATTAGAGAGTATAAAATCAGAGGAAATGGGCCAAGATGGCCCATTTAGATAGAAAGTTTCCAGATTAAACCATAGATACCTTTTAAAAAGGGGAAATGGGATTGTGAAGGGGAAAGAAGAAAATGGAGCCTTAAAAATATTTCTGAGGTTTGAACTTACATGATGAATAAGATTAAGATTGAAAGTTTTAAAACTGCCATGGTGAGAGAGAACAGCCTAAAAGAACAGCCAAGCAATCATTTGGTTGCAGTTTCTATTTCACTGCCTCATTTTTACCCTTAGTGGGATGAAAATCAGTGCTTGGGAGGAGTTTGAGGCAGGGTGTGAACACAGAACTCTTGATTTTGGCCTCATAGGAATCAGGCATTTATCTAAAACTCAGTCCTGTAGCCAGCACAGGTTTATCTCTATTGGGCTCCTCATAAATTTGGGAGTAATTACTTGTGCTTGATAGTCCATATTGATTAATTAATAGGTGTTAATAGTGAGCTATGACCAGCAGTGTGTTTTACACCCCTCAAAATGTGATTTCTGATAGAAGCTGACAGTTTCACTGTCGTCCCTTCAAGTTTACCTGAATTATCAGGCCAATGCTGATGAATTTAACTGCCAGCAATGACAGGGCTGTCTGTGGAGGGAGGAAAAGAAAATCAGGGTGAGTAATGCACATAGAAAAGGACTGGATTGAAGCCTTGTCATCATTTAGGGAAAACAACAGGAAGAGAAGAAGGAGAGTGTGAACTCCACCAAGTCAGCACAGATTGAAGAGCAGGCACTTGTGTTTCAGGGGTTTAGAAAATCACCGCAGTCTGAGCTGTACCTGTCTGGTGTCCTGGAGATGTGGCACAGAACAGGTTAATTAAACCCAGGAAACAGAAAACTCAGCTGATTCTCTTCTTTTTTTTTTTTTTTTTTTTTTTTTTTTTTTTTTCAGTGACAAGGCATCATGTAAATAGTGTGTGACTCTGGGAGTCCTCAGTTGGCTTTTTTAGCTTCTTGAACTGAAACAATGTCCTGCCCGAGCCCTTGGTTTTACTTGAAAATAAACCAGATGAGTTAATTCATGATTTCACAGCTAAAGTGACCTACAGAAAAATCTTTTTGAATTGAGAAATTCTTTTCCTCAAAAGGGTTTTGCAGCCCTGGCACAGCTGCTCAGGGCAGTGATGGATTCCTATCCCTGGAGGGATTTAAGAGCTGTGTGGATGGGACACTTGGGGACATGGGGCAGTGGTGGCCTTGGCAGTGTGGAATGTAGGCTGGGTCTTGTCTGCCATGTGAATTTCCCTTGTTCACGTCTGGATTACACAAAGAAATGTTTTGTTGCTTTAAAAGCATTAATGAGAACATTCATTTCTTTTAACTAAAATAAAACTATTTTTTAACTAAAATAAATCTCCAACATGTAAGCAGCAGTGGCCAGAAGCCCATGGTTTTTGCTGTTTTGATTTATTTTCTTCAAGGAGATGCTGTTGTCTATTCCCAGGTTCTCCAGGTGGAATCTCTGTCATCGCTAAAGCTGCCCTTGCAAACTGTTTTTCTAGTGGAAAATAATTTGCTTTGTGGTTAAGCACAAAAACAGGGGTAGGTGAGGTTCAGCTCTTTGCTGAGCTTGGATTTGAGTTTTCTGAAGTAACCCATTTCTCTTTTGAGGAAATGTTTTTTGGATCCTGAAGGAGAAGGAGGTTCCTGAAATACCTCAGAAATGTCTCTTTTTCTTCATGTGTGGAAGAGGTGGTGGAAATGCTGGTGATGGCTTTGCTTGAAAGCTGTCCTACACCTTGTCATGTGTGATTCTATAGATGGACCCTGGGTGTGCAGTGACAAAACGCTCAGCGTTTGGCCAAATTCTTGTTCTGCCTTCTTGCAGAATTCCTGTGTGTTTTTGAAGAAGTCATTTGGGCTTGTCCAAAGTTCAGCCCCTCTCTGGGAGCTCTTGGTCACAAAAAAATGTATGGTGTTACTTCCCTGCCCTACAGGGATATGGTGATTGGAGTATTTAGATACCCCAGGTGGCAGAATTCCTGTTAACAGAGAAGAGTTCTGAGATTCTGTCTGGATTTTAAAATTTTGAAATTAAATGGAGGAGGCAGAAGACAGCACTATACCCTGTAATCTGGACAGCTAAAAATTATGAATTCTCATAGAATCCCAGAGTGTTTCGGGTTGGAATCCCAGACTGGTTTGGGTTGGAAGGGACCTCAAAGCTCATCCAGTGCCACCCCCTGCCCACTGTCCCAGGGTGCTCCAAGCCCCATCCAACCTGACCTCAGGCACTTCCAGGGATGAGCCAGTCTGGTCTCTAGGGCAGGCTCATGTCTCACTTTTATTGATGCCTTTTTTAATAACTCTGTTTCTTGAGTTAACATGGGTTAAGCCATCTCATGGATATCTCATGTTCATGGGATTTATTGTAAATAAAGCACACAAGTCCTGCCCTGAGAGCTGTTCCAGAGCTGATCTATCCAAAGTTTAGTCTTTGGCTCCTGAATCCAAGAGCTCCTCCTTGCTCTTGGCACAGCTTTAGGCTTTGGGCCCTGGTTCAGCACTCAGCTGCCACTACAGCTTTTCCCTCTGTTTGTTAGTCCTTCTGATCCTTCATTCTGCCCTTGAATCCGGGCTCACAGTTTGAATTCCTGCCTTGTTGCTGTAGAATTGCAACAATAGCAGGAAACCCAGATTTTGGAAGTGGGGATGGTTAGGGTTAGACAGATAAGGTGTCGGTGTGAATCAGTGTGTGCCTTGAGTAGAATTCAGAAGTATCTGGCTGCCAGCCCTGTGCTTAGTCAGAGGTCAGTCCCTTTTGTAAGACTTGGATTATGACAATAATTGCCATTTATATTATATTTTTGCCTTGTAAGATCAATCTCAAATTCTCTCTCTCTTTCCCAGAGATGTAAAGCAGAGTTAAGTTACTCACCAGAGTGGCAAAACTGCTGGGTTTGCTCACTGCCAGCATCCAGTAAAATTATTTTATCAGCAGAGAATTGCAGAGAATAAGTGGAAGAGCAGCTCGTGTAGAATAGTGAGTCAGGATTCGGGGCTCTTTAACCAGCTGAGAAACTTGAAGCCTTCTGAAGAAATGATGTGTTGATATTCTGCTCTCACTTGCGTAGCGGTGAGTATTTGATTACGCCGGATTTATTTTCAGAAGTTTTCAGGCTGCTCTTATTAATTGTCCCCGTTCGGATGGAAGGCGTGCGGCAGAGCCCTGCATTGCTGAGCCCCTGGTTTGCATCCCTAAACAGAGCCAGTGACGCTTCGTGCCTGAGCTCTGAGCCTGATTCCTCTCCTTCCCCTCATCTCCCCGGGATGAGAGCAGTCATTACAAGAATTACATTTTGTTTGGAATCAGGATGAATGGGAGTAGAGGCCTCTTTTTGAAAATCAGAAGCCAGAGAGATGCAAGCGCGGGAGATAATTATGCAAACGTATGGGTGAGGATGGCTCTGTGTTCGTTGGCATGATGAGCACTTCAGGCCTGAGGTTTTTCTCTCTCTCTCTTGAAAACTGGTACAGCTCCTCTGAAAATACTGGAGTTGCAACTGATGAGCATAAGTGATGAGTCAGATCCTTAATCCTCTGTTACGCCCCAGAATTCCCAGCAGCAGCTCCTGGTTTGAAGGCAGCTTTGCTTGATATGGTGCAAGGTTTTTAGGTGGTTCTGAAATATTTATCTTGCTGTGAATCAGTGAATCAAATGATGCTTTGGGTTGCAGGAACCTCCAAGATCATCTCATTCCAATGGTAGGGTTGCCACTCACTACCCCAGGTTGCTCCAAGCCCTGTCCAGCCTGGCCTTGGACACTTCCAGGGTCATTTCCACAGCTTCTCTGGGCACCCTGTGCCAGAGCCTCCCCATCTTTTGAATTAAAGCAGATTCACTCATTCAGTAAAAATGGAAAAGGCCAAAGTTTGAATTTCTGAAGACTGGATACTCTTGTGACCAAAATGTCTCAATTCTCTTCCAGCAGTGCCTTAGAACAGCACTGGAAGGGTCACAGTCTTTGCTTCTGGACTCGATGATCCTTGTGGGTCCCTTCCAGCTCAGAATATTCTGTAATTCTGGAATTTATTTTGTGATGTCAGTGCCCTGTTTATGGGACAGCCATAGCTCAATGAAAGCCCTTCCTTTGAGCATCTTCTAAGAATCAACCGCATCCTTTGGGATGGATAAAGAATTGCATGGGGCCCTGATCAACCTCATTTCTCAGTTCCATCCCTTCCCATGGCAGATGAGCTTTAAGGTCTTTTCCAACCCAAACCAATCTGGGATTTTGTGTAGAAAAGGAACGAGTGAGTGAAACTGTGGTAGTCCTTCCTTGAATCTCATAAACACGTGTGGAGAGAGGAATAATCTTGCATGACCTAAAACAGGGTTCCAAAATTCAGAGTGGGCAGCTGAAAGTGGAGTTTTTTTGTAGCCACTGGTTCTTGTAGGAAGCATCTGGAGCAATACTTGGTGTGAATGAGGTGGTTGAGTATCAGATTGGGTGATGAGAGAATTGTATAGCTTTGGAAATAGCAATGCCATCTTTAACGCCTGTTTTTAGTATTTTTAGGAGGACATCCACCTCCCCAGCTGTTCAGCTCTTACCAGTACCATGTGCACACACACAGGAAAAATCCAGCAGGTTAAGGAGTTCAGCTGTCAGCTGTGATATTTAAAACAGTGGTTTAGTTAACTTCTTTTTTTTTAGCTGTGTGCTTTGAAAGAACCTATTTCAGCTGGAAAGCCACAATTGACCTCCTGATTTTTGCTCTTCCATTTAAATGGTGAGGTGGAATTGAGTGACACCAAGGAGGTGCCTGTGATGTTGCAAAAATTGCTGCTGCTGTAATAAATGAGTTGACAAATCCTGGATGTCCTGTGAGCAGGATGGTGCTGTGAGGTCCTGCCCTGTGCCACGTGTTGGAGAAGGGGAAATGTTGGCATCGCTCCCCATCCTGCTCGCCTCAGTTGATTGGACTTGATCAGAATCATTCTTAAACCAATTACCAGACTTAGGATCCTGTTCTGAACACTTTGGCTCCTGCCCACATCCATATTATGCAGATTATATCAAATGTAGGTCTTACATCCAAAAGCACAGCTGGTTTTGTAAGTCTTGAGCTTTGCTTATTAGATAAAGCAGTGAATTTTAATGGGAATTGGAGAAGGGACCTCTGCAGAAGAGCATCTCCTCAGCGATGCTAGAGTGCTTCCTACTCATCTACAGTGAGTAGAAGAGTGGAAAAAATGATTTCTTGTGATCATTAAGGAGTCCAGAGCCATTTTCTCAAGTGTTGGAGGTGTTAAGGCTGGTGTCTGGCCTTATTCCCAAACGGGTAATTGAATTGCTTTGAACTTCTGCGAGTTCAATTGGACATGGACTTAGCTCGTAGCTGTTTTTATGGGATTATTCTGCTGTGTTCCATCACCTAGAAAGTTAAGTGTCGGGTAAATGATTCTTGTATCAGCGTGGGCTTGGGCTGTGAGAGTAGGTGAGAAAGCCTTGATGTGCTTTTCCTTTTCTCTATGCAGTGCAGGAAAATAAGGGAAGAGAGCACTCTGGCCATATAATGGAGATCGGGACTGTCAAACTGGGGAGGAAACCCCACATCCAAAGGGTGAAATTAATAAAAAGAAGAGGAAGTTGAATGAATCTTAGTGCTATGAGGAAGAAAGGCTGTTCCACCCCTGAACAGCCTCCACCCCACAAAATCCCTTTAGAAGGGAAACAGTGATGCTGCATCGGGCTGGGACCTGCAGCATATTTTATATCTGTGAGTTTGGGCGGGAAAATAAATTCCTTTTTATTTACCTCCTTAGAGTTCTCCCTTCAGTCTGATTACCCAGGTACAACTCAGGTTGCTTTTGGATGAGCCATGAAAGATGAACATGAAGTTTTAATGCTTTAGAATGGTAGAATTGGACCGTCTTCCTTGGGGGTTGATTGCCACCTTAGTGTAAGGAATGTAAATAAGTTTGATGCTTGATACTTTATGCTACTTTGTTGGTTTTTTTTGGTTTTTGTTTTTTTTTGTTTTTTCAGGACCTAAAGAAACTTTAAGGATGAGATTCAGTTGTTAAAAAATCGGTCACTTTTAATTTTGAGCTTAATTAGAAATTAGCAGAAGTTTTGCTTGCAAAACTTCAAGGAGAAAAATGCATGGCCTTGGTTCTCAACCTGGGTTGCCTTTTGTTTTTGGGTTTTTCCCCAAGGAAATTTGACAGCCCATTGTCACTGGTGAGAGTTTTACTAACTGATAGCAGATAAAGCCATGGGGTGCAGAGGATATTTTGCTACACAGGCAGCAGAATTTTCCCACAGCAAAGTCAGCCCATGGTCTGTGTTCTCAGGAAAAGTATTTTCCATCTTGATTTTCTTCTGTGCCCCCCAATCATTCTGCTTCTCTCTATCTTACTTGACTCCTTGCTCCTTTTGCAGTTGATTGTATTTCACAGGGAAAAAGAGGGGGAAGCAAATTGAATTACAGGTAAGTCAGAGGAGTGCAGGAGGATAAGAGGCTCTTACTGCAGTGTGGGGGGATGAAGTGGTGGAGAATATCCACTCATTAATGAGGTGAATGTAATTAGGATGGTTCTAAAATGGCTGATTTACTTAAATGCTTTGTAAATTGATCTTTAAACAGGGTAAGTTTATTAAAAATATTTTTAAAAGGGAAAATAACTGAAGCCCTGCTCGAGTAACAGTTCAGAATAATGCTCGCTGTAGTTATTCATTAAAAAGTTGTAGATAGTTGGCAGTGTTGGAACGTGTTCAATAATACCTCATTTTGCAATATTTGTTTTGGGATTTTAATGGAAAATTCCAAGTTCCTGCAGTTGTTTTTGATATATAAAAGTCCCTCAGGAGGATTATTTCTCTATCTTATGGTTGTGTAGAAAAGCATGTGAAGATGGGAACAGGAGTTCTGAATCAAGTAGACCAATGAGATGTGGCAGTGCAATATATGCTGAGTATGTATCTCTATGTGACATTAGTGAGGCCAGCAGGGATATACTCTAATTTTGGTGTTCTTACCTCTGAAGCATTCAAAAATCACCCAGAAGTTGCCTTCAAAGGGTTGGAGGGCTGGAAGAATACTTTGTGTGGACAGACAGGCAGATCATTGATTTTAGTTTGGGTTTTTTTTTCAAACTGCCCACATTTTTCCAGTGGTTGTGTTATCATGGAGTGAATTTTAACAGTAGGTTTGCTACACTTACATTATTTCCTTCAAGGCTTTTAAGTCCACTGATGAACAGGACTGCAAAATAGAAGCTGGAAATCATTGGATATCTGATTCTTTGGGTAGAGGGTGGCCTTGCCCAGCAGACCTTGCATCCCTGGGAATTGAAATTCCAGCACAAGCTCAGCTGGATCAAAGTGGGACAAATCGAGGCCGGAGCTCTTTCCCTCGTACGGCCACGAGCGATGGGAGGTCAACCCCTGCCCCTGCATCTGAGAACTCTGTACTTCATTAGCTCTAATTTACTAAAGGACACTCAGGATTCACCAAATCATTTTGTGTAATTCACTAAAGGAGATTAATTTGGCTTGAGCACCCAGATCCAGGAGCTGAGTCCTGGCACTTCAGACAAATTAGGAATGACACCCAAGTTTTAAAGGAATTTGCTGGCCGTGGCCACCAATTGCTGCTCTGGGATTCCTGGAAGTGTCTGAGGCCAGGTTGGACTGGGCTTGGAGCAACCTGGCATAGTGGGAGGTGTCCCATGATCTTGACAGGACCTCCCAGTTCAAACCAGTCTGTAATTCTGTGATTCTGTGAAATGAGTTCTGTGTCGCTTGACATTCTTGAAGCTATCTGGAAAGTCTTGTTTTTGTCAGATGGGAATTTTTTAGTTCATGGGGCTACAAGGACAAAAGTTCTGGGTTTCTGTGTCAGTGATAAATGGAAGATTAAATAATTTAAAGTGTGTTTTAGTATTAAGTGTTAAAGAATCTGCGAAGTAGGAATTTTGAGTGGAGGTAATTCTGATTGGAGGCTCTCTGGCTCATTAAATTCTCCAGTTCAAACATAGAACGTGAGCATATGAAACTTGGCATTGACAGATAAATTATCCAGAAAATGGTGACATTAGAAATACAGGGAAGAAATTCCCAAACCAGATCTTTCCCTGAGGAAAGGTGAGCTGGCATATCTGGTGAAAACCACCTCAGGGGCAGATGTTTGAAGAGATTTTCAATTTGAAAACAGCTCAGAGCTGTCTGCGATGAGTCACTGAGTCCTTGTGACACCTCTCCTGAAGCTGGGACAGAAGGATGGAGCAGCCCTGCCTCCCCCAGAGGCCAAACCCAGAACACAAAGTCTGATCCCAAACGCTCCCCGCCGAGTTCCCAACGTCTCCGGCCGAGATGCGCTTCCAAATCGCGGCTGTTACGATTCCGGTCAGTCACAGATTGACTGTGGCATTGCCTGCCGTGGTTCAGTCTGGGTGAGCAGTTTCCTTGTCTTGGAAAATTGAAAACAGCCTGGACGTTTTCAGCAATCAATTTTCCAGGGTCAGCGCATTCCCGTTGGGCTGAAGCGCTGATGTGGATGTCGAACGTCTGTCTTCTCACACAGGCATTTTCTTGGATGGGAGTCATCCCCTTGCGATGTCCTCCTGCTTCCTTCTCCCACAAAACAGTGAAAGGGGCTCAGTGGCTGCTGGATGAGGGCAAAGAGGGGACTTTTCTCTCATTTCTCTATTTCCCAGGCTGCGAATGCCATTTTTGTGGATTTGTGCAGCCTGGCTTTGTCCTCACAGCTCTACTCCGACAAACCCCTTCATGGTGTTGTTCTTAGCCCCAGCTACGGATGTTGAATTATCCTGTGGCTGCGGGATGAGGGCAAAGAGGGGACTTTTCTCTCATTTCTGTATTTCCCAGGCTGAGAATGCCATTTTTGTGGATTTGTGCAGCCTGGCTTTGTCCTCACAGCTCTACTCCGACAAACCCCTTCATGGTGTCGTTCTTAGCCCCAGCTATGGATGTCGAATTATCCTGTGGCTGCTAGATGGGGCAAAGAGGGGACTTTTCTCTCATTTCTTATTTCCCAGGCTGGAATGCCATTTTTGTGGATTTGTGCAGCCTGGCTTTGTCCTTACAGCTCTACTCCAACAAACCCGTTCATGGTGTTGCTGTTCTTCAGCCCCAGCTATGGATGTCGAATTATCCCGTGGCTGCTAGATGGGGCAAAGAGGGGACTTTTCTCTCATTTCTGTATTTCCCAGGCTGAGAATGCCATTTTTGTGGATTTGTGCAGCCTGGCTTTGTCCAAGTTCTGCCTGCCCTCCATCTGCCAGCCCTTCTTCTCAAGATCTGGAGTTCTGAAGGAGGAGATCTTGTTTGTGTGACATTTGGATCTGTAGCCAGGGGATTCAGGAAATAAAAGTGATTAAGGGAGCATACCGTGATTATTTTTTTTTCAGTTCCTTTTCTGGGCTTTGCAGTAAATAGTGTTCATTGTTTTGACACCTTGGGAAGTTTAGGAGTTAAAAATGCTTTTGTTGAGCCACCATGGTGATTGAGTCACTTGAGAAGCCAGGTAGCTTCTTTCTCCAAAGCCCCTCTTTGGAGTGGAAAAGGCTGAAGACTTCTTTCTTTAAATGAAAGCTTGGGAGTAATTGGATGTGCTGCACTCTCCTTGTCAGGGCAGGCAATCTGTGACAACATTCCAGGTTCAAAAGTTCCTAACTTCAGAAATCCAACTTCAGTCAAATCAACTTGGGTCCTACAGGCCACTGGAATTTCCGCTAGGTGGGTTTTTATCTTCTTTTTTTTTTTCAAGGTAGCAACAAAAGTTAGGGCAACTCTTTGTAGTTAAGATTTGAAAGAGCTGAGATTCATAAATCTCATGTTGTAACTGGTTAAAACTTTTCTGGAAAAATCAGATGTGTGGCCACCACAGAAATGTGGGATTTCTGTCTGGTGGGTACTTAACAGTGGGCAAAATTCTGTGTGGAATCAAGTTGCAGCTTTAATTACTGAACAGCCCCAGTCTCTGTAGCAGCAGTTTATCAAATGCAAAAAGGGCACAAACTGCAGGGTTGGTGCAGGTGTAGAAAATGCCAGGAGAGGGCCAAAATGCTGTTGGAGTCCTGGAAGGAAAATAAATCCCTCCGATATTGGTGAGATGGTCATTCATGGCAGGTGTCTAGCTGAGGTGGTTTGGAGGTGGATTTTGGATCTGTCACATGTGTGTCTTAAAATTTGCACCAAAATTGATCCCTCAGGTGTATAAAATACTTCCAATGTGCCACGCAGAACTGTCGAACTGAAATATTTTGTATTTTTACAGCCTGCTGGAAACCATGTCTCACTACACGGACGAGCCAAGATTCACCATAGAGCAGATCGACCTCCTGCAGCGCCTGCGACGCACGGGAATGACCAGGCATGAGATCCTGCACGCCCTGGAAACCTTGGACCGCCTGGACCAAGAGCACAGCGACAAATTCGGGAGGAGATCCGGCTACGGCGGCGGCTCCTACGGCAACAGCACCAACAACGTGCCGGCGTCGTCCTCCACGGCCACGGCTTCCACGCAGACGCAGCACTCCGGGATGTCGCCGTCCCCGAGCAACAGTTACGACACCTCCCCGCAGCCTTGCACTACCAATCAGAACGGGAGGGAGAGTAACGAAAGGTTGTCTGCCTTCAACGGGAAGATGTCACCCACCCGCTACCCCCTGGCCAACAGCCTGGCCCAGAGGTCCTACAGCTTCGAGGCTTCTGAGGAGGACTTGGACATCGACGACAAGGTGGAGGAGCTGATGAGGTGAGTGGGAGGCTCTGGGGAAGTGAAATGTTGGGAGAAGTGCCCCAGCAGTAATGGGTGTGCTGGAAGGCTGCTCAAGTAGGGGTTGTAGGGTGGTAAAATGCTGGGGGAGGTGTGGGTGCACCATCCCTGGAAACGTTCAAGGTTCGATGGGACAGGGCTCTGAGCAGCCTGGTCTAGTTGAAGATATCCTTGCTCAGTGCAGTAGGTTTGGACTAAATGACCTTGAAAGGTCCCTTCCAACCCAAGCCATTCCATGAGGGTTTGATGACGATTATCAGGAGAGCAGGAGCTCTCTCTGGTGACTCCCAAGGGTCACCATCCCAGAAGCTCTCCCCAGGCTTGAAGAGGCAGCCCCTGACACTATGTGGGTGTCCCACATGGTTTTTCATGTCTCCCACTGTACCAAAAATTGGAATTGATGTCAGAGCACTCCTTTTCCACCCTGCTTTTATTCAGGATTCTGATGAATTATCAATTCACATGACTCTTCTTCCACTATTCCACACATGCTGTAATTCCTTCCTTGTAGAGGGAGAGCAGGCAATCCACCTTGGATTAGTCAATGTTTTCCAGAGCATGCACATTGCTTGTTTATAGTTTGTGGCAGGGATTTGCGGAGAACTCCAGGAAAATACAAATAATGAATCAGAGGCAGAAGTTTTCAGGGAGAGCCAGCTGGGTGTGTTTTTTTCGGGACTGACCTTCCTTTGCTTTTAGCAGCATTATGGCAAAGATGAAAGGAGGGGATTATACTCCTGAGGATGAAAGTCAGAATCAGTGGGCTTTGAGAGCAGAATGAAATCAGAGAAAAGGCCAAATGTCCCAAAACAATTTTGGTCATAATGTCAGAATTTTATTTCCCCCCCAAAACTGCAACATTCCTGAAGTACCTATGAGAGAAGTGGGGTCCATAAGCTCCAGGATGGAAATGTGTTGGAAGTAGTTTGGAGATTTCAGGGCAAGATGTGGCTTTGTGGGGAGAAGATTAGAAATGAGCAGTAAGAAAAGCCAATCAAGCTCATTTGCTGTCGGTTGTGGCTGATGGGATCGTGCAGGAAGGGGTGAGTACAGCACAGTGCCAAGTTCCCATGGCTCAGGTTTGGGTTCCTGTGCAGTGTGTCTCAAGTAAAGCTTTAAGTGCTTATTTAAACTGAAATTACTTTTATTGGCAGGCATATAGAAGATGGGTGTCGGGTACAGAAATCAAAATGAACCCACAGCACAGCATTTATTTTGCATTTACATTTGCAAGCTTGAGTCTGCCTTCAGTGCACCTGGAGCAGGAGGGGAGAAGGGGAAATGACCAAATCATAAAGCCTAATAAAGGCTGGTTTTAATTGCCTGCCCTTCTCAGGAAGGGGGAGAGGAAAAGTGCAAAGAGTGTGGTTATTGCAGTTGAAATTTGCTGTACCTGTGCAACCTCCAGATTATTTGCTTTTTAGCACAGTTTTAGCCCTTTCTGAACTACCTGTGCAGACAAATGTAAAAATCATACAACAACCCCAGTTCATTCAGTGCAAGCTCTGGACTAAGCAGGGGACTAAAATGTGGGGACAGAGGCTGCAAAATTTCACATCTTTCCTTAGGACTGCTGGAGGAGGCTGGTGTCTGCATATTCATTTGGGTAACTAACCATGCAGCCCCTGCTCTCCTTTATTTTTTATTTTTCTGCCTCGTTTTTTACGAGTGAGGTTTTTATGCTGCTACAAGAGATTTATTCATCCCTGTGTAATGAAACTTTGTGCATTCCATATGGCAGTGCTGCACCTCGTATGAATTATAGGGGACATGAGTCATCCATTCTCCTGCTCCGGTACTTTGATCAAACGTGACACTTGTGAAAAGAAGTGGCCACCACTGAGGCATTTGGGCTGTTTCAATGCCAGCCTTCTCCATTCCTTAGCCCTTAAATGAGGGAAATAAAGGTATTTTTTGCATCTTTGGTCTGTCCTTCTTTTTGTGTGTTTTTTTTTTTGTTTTTGGTAGGAGGGACAGCAGTGTGATCAAGGAGGAAATCAAAGCCTTCCTCGCCAACCGGAGGATTTCCCAAGCAGTTGTTGCACAGGTAACAGGTAAGAGCTCAGGGAGTGCTTTCCTAATTTTGGGAATCTCTGTGTCTAAACTGCCTGTGGGAGCACGGTGCAGATGCTGGAATATCACTTGGCTTCCTGCATTGCAGTGCAGATCTGTCAGCTTAGTCATGATAATGTATGCCTTTGATTTAAGACCCATTGTCCTGCACATCATGGAACTTCCCCAGTGAATCACTTCTTCCTTTTTTTTTCTTTTTTTTTTTTCCCTGTGGCTTGTGCTGGCAGATTTTATTTTACAGCGTTATAATCAAGCCTGAAGTTCTTATCTTAAAATGAGAACGGTTTTCCTTAATTCTTAAATTGTTTGTTGAGTGAGGCAAATAGATGTGTATCTGCATCTCTGGGTATGGAGAGACAGAGATAATGTGTATTTATATATTAAAATGTATGGAATAGTCAGGAGACACAGCTGTAGTTGGGCTCACTCTAGTCAGGAGTTGGGTGATGAGAGTTAGAAGCTTTGTCCATGCTTTTGAGTCGTAATTAATGAAAATCCAAAAGGGGTTTGAGGGATGAGCAGCCCAGCTGGGATTTTCCCTGGAAGGAGCAGTGGTTTTGGGTGTTTCCAGCCCTGAACCTTGTCTTTCACACCTGGACAGGTGAAAACACTGCCGTGGTGCCACTCCTATCCCGGGTGCATTCCCAGGGTTTCACACCGAGAGGCACCGAGTCCTGCTGCCCCTCCGAGGGATGGGGTTGTTGTTTCTCCTCCCCAGGCTGACAGGCCTTGCCAGGAGCAGCAGAGCTGGTGGCAACTTCACAATTATTTTGGTTGGAAAAGCCCTCTGAGAGCATTGAGTGTGACCACTCCTGCAGCCCTGCCAAGGCCACCTCTGCCCCATGTCCCTAAGTGCCTCATCCACAGGGCTTTTAAATCCCTCCAGGGATGGGGACTCCAGCACTGCTCTGGGCAGCTGTGCCAGGGCTGGACAGCCCCCCCCAGCCTCCTTTTCTCCAGGCTGAGCCCCTTTCCCAGCTCCCTCAGCCTCTCCTGGTGCTCCAGCCCCTTCCCCAGTTCTGTTCTCTTCCCTGGACATGCTCCAGCCCCTCAATATTTTAGGCTGAAGACGATAAAATCCAGAAGGCTCAATCCCATGTTATGCCTCTAAGGTTTGTTAACTTTTTAACCCAACCTGGATCAAAATCTTGAAAGAGATAATTTTTGAGGCTTCCTGAAGACTGCGAATGTCAAAGCAGTAGGAGAGAAGTTTTTCTTTCATGAAATTTTCAGCTTTGAAGTGTCAGGAGCTCACCTGTGTGCGAGCTCTGGGTTTGGAGATGTGGCAGCAGTTGAGGTGCTTGAGCCGCAGAGCCAGGAATTCATTCCATGTCTCCAATTCTTCTGTGATCCTGGACAAAATTACTCATCCTTCCCTGGATTCAGTTTCATGTAAAAAATCAAGAGATTACCAATTTGTGCAAAAGGAAGGGTTGTTTTTGGCCTGAGCAGATGTTAGCACTGACACTTCAAAATTAATGTGTAAGTTGAGTTGCTTGAATCATACCTAACACTGAAATTTGGGTAGTTGGAAGATCACTCTCCTACTTTTGTGTGTTCTTTGCCTGAATATTGTCCTGAAAGAACCCATCTCTGAATTGTGGATGGCACCCAGCAAGCCACACTGGCTTTCCCTGCAAGAAAAGTAATCCACAGAGGGGAAAATTGCACAAAAGGAATCTTTCCAAAAGAAGCCAGTGTGGGTTTTTCTGCTCAGTGGGACTGTCCCGGGTGTGGGGTCATTCAGTCAGAATCACCACCCCAGATCCCAGTCTGTATCAGTGAAAGGAGTGGATCTAATGAGAATTATCTGGGTGTCCTGTGTTTGGTACCCTGTAGGAAAGGCAGGATTGGTCCCTTCACGCCTGATCTGCTCACCCTTTCCATCCTGAGCCTGTTCCCTTGGATTGGCATTAAGGTGACATTTGACCTTTGGGAGCTCTCTTTATTCCCTCCTGGGTGTAAATAACACCAAACATCCCCTTCAGCTGTGGCTGACTCCATTTCACACCTTCCCACTAACCCCTCCTGCATGACACGAGTGGGATGCTCACAGAAAAACACTGCAGGATGTCACTGGAGCCAGAACCAGGACTGGCCATGTTTTTGAGCCAAATCCATGGAAAAGCTGTGGATCTTTGTATCTTTGTCATCCTCCCTGTGCCTGGTGAGTGCTCACTGGTGTTAAACACAAACCTGATGTTAAGCACTTCCGTGCTGCTCCTAAGGACGTGGTTAAAGCTTATCTGAAAGGAACAGCAAATCTCAAAGAGATGTTTGGAAGGAGCAGATTAAACCTTTCAACCTCTACCAATTCTTTTTACTACTCTCAAAAATTCTCTGTTTCCCCTGTCCTTAATGACCTTATTTATCCTCATTCTCTAACTTGCCGTGTTCTGCCCTTGGTACAGAAACCTCTACTGCAACTGTGACCCCTCAAAACTTCCATTTTACATTCTCATCAGCTTCCTGTCCAAAGTGGGGAGTGCTGAGGAGTGACTGAAATAGCTCAGGACACAGATCCGGAGCAGAATCCCAGGGCTCTGCTGAGGCCTGATGAATGTGCCTGACTTGAGGGTTCTTCAGATGTTTCCATCATCCCTTGGAGCTGGGGAAGAGACTCCCAAGGAGTGCCTGGAAACCACTTTTGGTTCAGTAAAACACCAGTTTGTATAGGCAGAGGCTTTGCAGAGTTTATGATCCCAGATGGTGTCACCTCAGGATTTACAGGCTCGGTCCTACTGGTAGAGGTGTTCTGTAAATAGGGACTTACACAATAGTGGCTTACACTTACAAAATAGAAAAATTAGCTTTTAGTCTTCATCCCTTCTGTCCTGGGAAGAGGCAGGAAAGAAATGAGAAATTTATGGCTGGCTCTGTCTGGGAGAGTGGCTTGGCTTGGATGCCTCTGCTGGCAGCTTTTCCTTTCAACCTCTACCAATACTACTCTCAAAAATTCTGTTTCCCCTGTCCTTATGACCTGATTTATCTCCATTCTCTAACTTGCAGTGTTCTGCCCTTGGTGCAGAAACCTCTACTGCAACTGTGACCCCCTGAAAACTTCCATTTTACATTATTGTGCTGATTCTTCAAATTGCACTTCCATTCAGAAACACATTTCTCCTTTTTCCCATTTTAATTCTATCATTGCAAAGCTTAGAGAATTCACATTCCTACAGAGCAGCTCTGCATCAATAAACAGCTTTTCCTCTTGTTTTTCCTGCTGTAGCACAAGGGAAGTGATGGAGAGGGAGGATGCAGGAGAAGAACACAGAACTGAAGGTTAAAGTCAGCTGTAGAAAAACGTTGAGGCTCTCTTAATCCCTAGAAAATTCCCAGAAATTTTAAAAGTCATTTAGATAATGAATCTGACAGGAAAAAAATAAACCTGGGAGACATTCTACAGGCTGTGTATGGAGAGGACAGGGTGGGTTGGAAAATAGTAACAGGGTATTAAACGGTGACTTGAAAATAAAGGAACGATTGATAAGAAGCACAAAAACTTAGCATTACACTTATTAATGCTGGTCCTAAAAACAGGAGCTGCTTTTTATAGAAACTTTTTTAATGGTGTCTGTAATAAGATAAACAAGAAGCACTTGGGTTGGGCTCTGTATAAATAATCTCCCACTGATAAGAAAAAATGACAGTATAAACAGGAGCTAATAATAGTTCCTGCGGAATTTCCTATCTTGGTGTTTGGAGCTGCTTTTACCATGGCTGCAGCCTGCTCAGGGCTGGGGGTTCAGCCCCACATGGGGTAGGTGAGTTTATCACCAAGTTTTTATCAAATAGAATTAGAAATGGTTTGTTGTGATTGGATTAAATTGCCAAGAATTTACCTGGGCACCAGGTGATGGTCAGAAGGCAAAGGGTGGAGAGAGGAATCAGCTTTTCTCAGAGATGCTGTCTGAGCTTCCCACTGTGGAGAAGTGGAGGGTGGGGGAAATGTTTTCAGGTCTTTCTGTTCTACAGTAAAGGAGAGAGGGAGGTGAGTGCAGGGATGAGCCCTCTGCAGATGGCTGAAATGGTTTGATGGATGATGCCTCTGCGAGGTTTGGAAATATTACCTTTGCTGCTTTTTACACATAGGGAGTGAAGGAATTAAAAAAAACCAAAACCAACTGTATTTTCATGAGGTTACAGAGTGAAACTTGAATTCAGTTTTCTCAATTCTTCATAACCTAAAAACCAAAGCACTGTTTTAACAACAATAAAACGCAGAGGTCATTTTTTTGTTGTTTTTAAACACACATTGAGCTTTCCAGGGGCAGTTCCTGGTAACCTTCCCAATTATTCCGCTTGTACAACCCAGCCCTGTCCTGCAGTCTCTGCATTAATGGATAGGAGATTTCCAGGACTTGGCTTTGGGTTATGCTGAACACACGTGCAGTGGAGGGCAGCCTTGGAGCACTGCTGCAAGAAATCACATCCCCAAAGGTTTGGAACCCACACACAGGGATGCTGAGAAATTGCCAAAGCTTAACTAGTTCCACTGGGATGAGAATTCAGAAAATTACTGAATTACTGATCATCTCAAATGGCATCAAACTGGATTTTGAGAAATATTTTCCTTCCTGTTTTTTTTTCTATACTCAGGACAACACAGAGCAAGATTTGTTTTCCTATGATTTTGATCTTTGCAAGTTTTCTGTAAACAAGCTTTGCTAATCTCCTTAAATTGATAGATGTCCTTTGCAAGCACTTGTTCTCTGAATCTGGGACTTTGCTTACAAAGTGAAGAATTAAAACACCGTCAGTTACTTTCTTCTCCAGGTCTGACGTATTCCAGGTGCTTCTGAAAACCTCTCCTGAAAGAAACATTAAAGAAATGCAAAGCAGGGCTGCTGAACAAATCTATCTGTGAAGGTGAAAACCAGTTCCTAAAGAAGTGATGAACAGCAGAGTTGAGGGTTAGGAGCAGATTTGAGCTGCACTTAGCAGTGGCCTTCTCTTCATGATATATTTTGCCATTTATTTGATGTATTTGGAAGGGAAACTCTGTCCTCAAATAGATTGTGATGAGACAACAGGGCTGGCCAGGGGAGCGAGCACAGCCTCTGTTTTGTTTATCACTGGGTTTGTGACATGAGAAACTGCAATAATCCTTTGTGGATCCTGCTTTGCTTCAGTGTTTCTCTGAGAAAACCAGCACAAGAAAATAACAGAGTAAGGACTTTATGGTGAATTATATACTACATAGAAATAAAATAAAATAAACTACTAGTAAACTAAGTATAGCAGTTTAAAAATGCAGCTTAAAATGAAGTTTAAAATGCAGCGTGCAATAAAGGTACTTGTGATTTCAGCCAGCAAAAAAATAGTACAACTTAGGATTTTATGTATATTTTAATGTCTATTTTACTAATTTAATTGGCAGTGGGAGCATACATCCAAGTTACTTTTTTCAGTCTCTGGAGAAGTAACTCCAAGTGCACATTTGGACTTCGAGGAGAGGTCTTCACGTGCTTTTAGTGTGTATGTGAGAGGTTTTTGCCATTTAGAATTTTTGTGCGTCTTTTATAGAGCAAAACTGAGACTTTTGGTCACTGTTACTATTTTTTTAATTTTTTTTTTTCTATAACTACTTTCCATACCAAGTTGTTGATTTCTGGTCAGGTGCTCGGATTCCTGGGTGCCAAGGATAAATCCCTGCTGGGCCCTTCAGTCCAGCCTGGGTTATTTCTTGGATTTGCTATCAGGATTTGAGAGAGGGAGAGTGGGGTACATCTATAGGTGTCCATAACCAGGGTTTGCTTCTTCTGAGCCCTCCTTGAGGTCCCTGCTTCAGCTGGGGAGTGAATTTCCTCAACACAGCTGGATTTTCCCTACTCCACAGAACTTATTTCATTAATCTACTTCTGGCAGCAGGATGATTTCTTTTTTCCTGCCAGTCCAATTAGGAGGGTCCTGGCGGTTGCTGTCCTGTGAGTCGGCTGTGTGGAACCCGCTTGAGATACAAAAAACTCCGATATGACAATTTGGGGAGTTGATTTTTTGTTTTTGAAAGAAGTTAAGGGTGAGTTTGGATCCTGCTGCACTGGGATCTGGGAGGTCCTGGATCAATTTTGCTGAAAAACTTTGCGTTTTTCTGAAAAACTTGACCTTGGGTTGGTCGAGCTGCTGCAATATATTTTTGAAGCCTCTAAACCATGCTGAGTTATAGATAAAATTTGTGCCTTAAAAACTTAAATTTATGCCTTAAAATTCTGCAGAAGCAGCTTTAGGATCAGTGAGTCACAGGACTGGCTCCTGGGGCTGAATGGCAGCCACAAAAGGATCCTTAGAACTTTGGGAGAACTTTGGGAGAACTTCGGTGCAGTTCAGGACATTGTGACTGTGCAGATTGTGGAAAGAAGATTTTTTTATGAAGATGGTGAAACACTGGCACAGGCTGGTCAGGAAGGTGGTCACAACCTTTCAGCTGATCAAGAATGGATCAGGGAGATAGGAAATGGGCAGAGCTATGACCAAAAGCTGAAAGGGCCTTCCTAGACCAGGTTTAGCTGTCACACAAAGTTCTCTGTGAGTGGAGATTCACCGAATCTTTTATCATGGGAAAAGCTACACAAATGATTTGCAAATTCCAATTTTTCTGTGCTTTTCTATGAACCAATACCTTGGAAAACAGCTGGTTTTTCACATAACTGTCAAGAACTCTGTGAAGAATGAAATCTAAGTGTGAGGAAACCTCAAGTGCTGTAGGATGCTGCCTCAAGTCCAGTCAATTATTCCACCTTTTTCTGGGTTTTCCAGAATTGTTCTTCCTGAGCATGGAACCCTGAGCCCCATCCCTTCCACTTGTGGTGGACATTTAATCTGTTTTAATTTTTTTAAAGAAAGGTTTGGATCCCACTGCACTGGGATCTGGGAGATATTGGATCAGTTTTCCTGAAAATCTTTTCATGTGACCTTGGGTTGGCCAAGATTTTCCACTTGTGGCAGACATTTAATCTCAGTTTTTAATTTTTTTAAGGATAGGTTTGTCCCACTGCGTTGGGATCTGTAAATCCTGGATTAGTTTTCCTGAAAAACTTTCCATGCCAAGATTTTCCGCTTGTGGCAGACATTTAATCTCTGTTTTTTAATTTTTATCTACCCGTGCTTTGTGTTTATATCTCAGGTTTTTATCCAGACACTCAGCACACACTAATTCCCTGCAATAAGTGGAAGTGGACCGTAGTAAACAAGTAAATGAGTGGAGCTGTTACCCAGTGATTAATTAATAGGAGCCGGGCAGCCAGAAGCAGTGAGACACAAACCTTTGTGTCCCGCAGCACAGGACAAGAAATGGCTTTTGTAAATGATAATAATGGGTCAAGAGCTGCAAATTTTCAAAACTTGGTCCCTTTCACTGGTGATCAGGCATGCAGATGGCAGGATTTCAGCTAGACTGGAGCCTTGTTTTGGGCCAGAGGATGTTATCAGCTTATGCTGCCTTCTTTTGGTATTAACTTGTGTGCTTCCACAGTTACTGGATGTAAACTTGGCATGGTCTGAGGGTTGTGTTTGCGCGAATAATTGCACTTCCCCGCTAGTATAAACTCAGTTTTAGATCCCACTGTGGGCCCTGGGGGTAGGCAGCTCCTGGCTGCCCCAGCTGTTCCTGAACTCTCCCAGTTGAAATCTCTGGGAATGGGGTTTAGAAAAAACAGAATCTGTTTTGTGGGCACTGCTCCGTTGAACAAAACACACCCATCCCTTTCCCCCAGGACAGTTCAAACATCACAGCTTCAAGAATTCTGTTTGAGGAAGGACAATTAACAATACAAACCCTATGATTTTTAAAATGTGGTCGGAGTAAACCCACCTGAGAGTCAAGCTGAGACATTCAGCAGTTAACTGCCTTCAACACTCAAAAAAAAGCACCATAAACCCCCATATAAAAAGTGGTAAAACTACAAGGGGTTGTTTTTTTCGTGAGTTAAATATGATTATGAGAGCTTGTAAAGCCTTGATGCATCTCTGGAGGGGGAGAGTTTGGTTTCTGTATGCTCACCAACCTCTACCTGCCCGGCTGCTATCACCGAGCAGGTGGTGGCACAGGTGGTGTTGGCGGTATATTGGTACTTGGAGCACCTCCTAAAACTTCACTTCTCGGGAGAGTTTGGATGTTGTTAACCTGTTCTGATGGCTGCAGGGCTCGTGGAAGGCACAGGGAGTTCTGAAGTGCCTCTTCAGGTACTCAGCAAACTCTGCATTTTTTATGTTTTCAGATGAATCTATTGCTCACCCCTTCGTGCGCTTCTAAACCTTTCATTTTACTCAGTTCCTCTCCTGATCGCTTTTTACCCTTCCTGTGTTGATCCTTCATTCACAGTCACACTTTGGAAATAACTCTATTAATTCTATAATTTTTTTCCCCTTTTTTACTGTTTTCTTAGAAGTCTTGCTTTAAAAACTGGAGCATTTTGTCCCTGATCATGCCTGGGTGCCTCAAGCTTGGCTCCCGCTTTGCAGACAGGCAGCTGCCCTTTCTGGTTTGTTTTGTGGCCGTTGTTACAGCTGCTGACAGTTGGTTTGCTCCATTTCTGGGCTGATTTGATCCCTATCACATTAACTGTTTTCTGTGTTTATCTCCCTTCTTGTTCAAGCATTGGATGATAAGGTTTTCCTAACAACCATTATTTATATACAATAGTGGGGAAGGGACTTGTTCCCGTTTCACAGATGAAGAAGTTCAGGAATCAGGGAAATTGTGGACAATTCAAGTCAGTGATAACTTGGGCTCCCCACTTTTTACCCTCTTTGCTTTGGGCTGATCTTGCAAATTCTAGGGTGTGCCTTGAGTAAGGCTGAGCATAACCCCAGGAGGAAATTCAGGCAGTTTGGGATGGAGCTTCACCCTGATTTTTCTGGGATTGAAGCATCACAATTCCTGGGTTTTATAACTCCTTTTATCAGCATATAAACCACTTTAAAATGTCTGGTAAAGAAGAACTTTTCTCTTTCTCTGTTCTTTTTTTTTTGTTCTGTTCTGGTTTTTCACAGGTATCAGTCAGAGCCGGATCTCCCATTGGCTGTTGCAGCAGGGATCGGACCTGAGTGAACAAAAGAAAAGGGCATTTTACAGATGGTACCAGCTTGAGAAGACAAATCCTGGTAAACAAATGCAGCCTAAACCTCTCCTGCTGTTTATTTATGGAGTAGAAGCCTTTTGTCATTGTTGTTTATTAGCACTGATAATTCAGTTCTGGGTTTGGGCTTCTATGAAGGTTCTCCCTCTCACCAGGCTGATTTTTAGGAGGGTAGGAACAAATCACCAGGTTAATTTTTAGGAGGATAGGAATAAATCACCAGGTTAGTTTTTAGGAGAGTAGGTATAAATCACCTGGTTAATTTTTAGTGGGGTAGGAATAAATCACCAGGTTGATTTTTAGGAGGATAGGAACAAATCACCAAGTTAATTTTTAGGGGCATAGGAACAAATCACCAAGTTAATTTTTTGGGGGGTAGGAACAAATCAGCAGTAATTTTTAGGAGAATAGGAATAAATCAGCAATTTTAAGGAGGGTAGGAACAAATCACCATTAATTTTTGGGGGGGTAGGAATGAATCACCAGGTTAATTTTTAGGAGGGTAGGAACAAATCACCAGGTTAATTTTTAGGTGGGTAGGAACAAATCACCAGGTTAAGATTTGGGAGGATAGGAACAAATCACCAGGTTAGTTTTTAGGAGGTAGGAGAAATCACCAGGTTAATTTTTAGGGGGGTAGGAACAAATCACCAGGCTGATTTTTAGGAGGGTAAGAACAAATCACCAGGTTAATTTTTAGGGGGTTAGGAATAAATCAACAGGTTGATTTTTAGGGGGTTAGGAACAAATCACCAGGTTAAGTTTTAGGGGTGTAAGAATAAATCACCAGGTTAATTTTTAGGAGGTAGGAGCAAATCACCAGTAATTTTTTGGAGGGTAGGAACCAATCAGTAATTTTTAGGAGGGTAGGAAGGAATCACCAGGTTAGTTTTTAGGGGTTTAGGAATAAATCACCAGGTTGATTTTTAAGGGGGTAGGAACAAATCACCAGGTTAATTTTTAGGGCATTAGGAATAAATCACCATGTTAATTTTTCGGAGGTCAGAACAAATCACCAGGTAATTTTTAGGAGGATAGGAACAAATCTGCTTTTTGCTTTGCAGCAAATGATGCAGAGCTGCCTCATCCAGATCTGTCTGTCCAGCTCCTCGGGCACAGATCCCTGGGATCCCTCACTCACCCCTCACTCAAATCTGGGAATCAGAAGCAGCCAGTGAGGCTGCAGTCGGTTAACCTGAAATATCAGCTGAGGCTCTCCAGAAAGAACAAACAGAAACCATTAATAATGGCTGTAAAATATGAATTTGAAGCAAAAAACCCACACAGTTCAGCAGAGAGGATCTTCAGAGTGTTTTGGGTTGGATCTCGTGGATGGGATGTTGATACTGACAGTGATAAGCTGGAGATGTGGCTTTCAAATCCCACCTGCTTCTCCAAATCTCAAAATAGATCTTGAATACAAAAAGAGAAGTAAAGCTCCTCATTATCTTTAACTAACCAGCAATCTTCAAAATCACAGTTGAATTAATTTCTTCGCATTGTTCTTCTCCATAGATTTTGTTTGACCACAGTTTCTATTTTTCCCTTTTAACAGTTTCATTGTAAAGATCAAAATATTTATGTTTAATTTCCTTTAAACAATGGCTTGATTAAATTAACTGTATAATTGTTTTAAGGAATTTAAAACTCAGGCTCTCTAATGTGAACTTGGCTTCAATATCCAGAATTTGATTAAGAAAAATTCCAGTGGAAACAGAGCCTCAAAACTTGCTCTTTGTGTGTAATCTGAAAATCAAGAGGCTCCAGCTGACAGTTGGCCTGAGAATAATTCAGATTTAAGATGTGTGGGTTCAGAGGGATGGCTGAGCCTGTTTTTTTCTGTTAATCATCTTAAGATGTCGATTCTTCTTTTTCTTCAAGTTGTTTTAAAGGATAAAGGTGCCGAGGAGCCTTGATTCCTGCACTGGCTGGAATTGTGGTGCTGAGGATCAGCAGAGTTCCTGGGTACAACCACCCAGTGTCAGCATGGGAAGGCTCAGGTTTTACCCTACAAAGTAACCCTCAGGCATTTCCCTTTGATGGAAAATGTTGCCTACACAGTAATAGAGAAAACTCAGAAGTTTTTGGAAGGTGTAAAACCCACCCAAACCCTCTCCACATGAAACCTGTTGTGTGGATCTTTCCCAGCTCTGCATCCTTTATTTCCAGCATCACATGGGGCTGTGTAGAAAACAGTATTTTATGCTATTAAAAGAAGCCTGGTTGAGCTTAGCACTAAAATATTTTAATTCTTCCTCTTTACCTTCTTTTTTCCCCATATCCACCAGCTCACATCTCATTTTTCCTTTAGTGTCTGAGGAAGGAAGATTTTCCACACCAAAAATTATGGCTGAAATTGAAATGGATCAACGTTAACTCTGCTTTGCTTTAGATGTGGAAAAACTCCTTGAAGAGTGGTTGTTTGAGTGTAACCTTCTTCCCAGTAAGAGATCTTAAACAGCATTTTCAAGGAGTGTAAAAGGCAAATTGTTTCCTCTCCCTAAGCCAAGGGACTATTTGGATGCACTTAAATTCCTTTTAGAAACAAATAGCATTGGGTTTCTTTTTACAGGCTGAGGTAGAGGGAGGAACCTGAAAAAAAACCTCAGGAAAATCTACCTGAGGAAAATGGGGTTGTATTTATTTATTCATTGGAGGATAATCCATTGCTTTGAATTATTGCTATCTGCTATATTGCAGGTCAGGCCAGGTAGCCAAGAATAATTAACGTGGGTAGGAGCAAATGTGCAAAGGGAGGTACCAGCCTTGTCCAGAGAATCCTGGATTTAAATCCCTGTTACAAAACCAGTCTGGAGATGAAGTTTGGGTGCTGCTTAGAGTATCCTGTGATTAGCAGGCAGAGTAGCTGCTCTGCTGTCCTTCCTAGAGGCAGAAAATGAGGGAATCAGAGGAGCTCCCTGCCATGTGCCCTAAAAAGTGATGCCATCACTGTAGGGTGTAAAGATTGTCTTCTTGGAAGAAACTCGAGAGCTGAAATGACTGCAGTTTGTTTTTTCCAGCTGCTCACTTACAGAGAGGTGGCATTTGGCTTTCTGTTCTCAGAAATCCCATCTTTTTGGATTCCAGCTGCTGGGAAGGAGATCTGAATCCTTGGAGTGACAGGGTCAGGTCTCTGCAGGAGCACCTGCAGGTGCAAAGTGAGGCCTTTCTCTTAATTCCCCAATTTCTACAATTTTTTATCTTGAAAAATGGGATCTTCAGAGTAAACCAAATTTTGGGTGAATTTTTGTAGTTAGGTAAAGAAAACTTAAAATTGGAACAGTTTTGAAGGATGGAGAGAGCAGATGTGATCAGTTTCTAAACTGTGAAGGGGGAATAGTTTGTGTGGAAAAAAAATGGGGATCTCTGGCACATCTGCAGTTTTCTCTCGGCTCTACCCTTTTTTCTGTACAATTCGGAAAATTCACCTTTTCTCTCCCTTTTCCATCTCCTGGATCCAGGTGAGACCCTTTCCTGTGGGTGACATCCCTGCCTTGCCTTCACAGCAGGGCTTGTCTTTTGCTCTGCTTCTAACAGCAAATGCTGAATTACAAATATATCAACAGAGATTTTTTAAATTTTTTTTTTTTTTCAAATAAATGGTGGAGCTATATAATGCTTTAAGTCATCCACAAGCTGCATCTGCCAGCCCCGGAACTTAGTATTGGGAGCTTTAGGGCAGTTTTAGGGCATTGCTGCTGTTCAAATGCTGGTTCTGAATCAGCAGTTCCATCACTTCCATTCTTTCCCAGCTGGCTTTGAGCTCTTGGATGTGCTGTTTGTTATTTTTTTGGGTTTGATTGCTGGTTTCATGGGCATTTTCTGTGTTTCTCCTGCCCTTGCTGGTGGGTGTTCAGACAGCACCAGGCTGGAAGGTTGCAAAAAAGACTTGAATTGTTATGGAGCAGGAAATAAACAGTCACTTGTCCTGCTGCATGCAGTAATCTTGCTCAAAAAAATGTCTTCATCAACATTTTCATGGCAGGAGTAATCTCAGAGGTAATGGCAATGCTGTGAATTCCGACTACTGATCGTAAATTTTTCTGGAGGGAGTTGCCAATTAGGGTGAGAGGCAGTTTTTTTGTTGGAGGGAAGAAGTCAATGCTAAATGCTGGTGTTTAAAAAGTCTTTAATCCAATTAATAGGGATGCCTTTCATTTAGATGGAGCTTTTTCCACACAGGCACCACTCATTTTCCTGTGTTTTGTGGAGGACTTGAGAGCATTTTGGCAACAGAGAAATCCTGTAATGTTCTGATTTTTTTTTTCAGAGCCCACAGGTTTTAGATAAATAAATACTTCATATTTATTTTTAAATTGGTAGCTACTGGCCTGATTAGTTTCCCTGTCACTTGGTTTTGGGTGATGTGAGAAGTTTGTTGTGGAGTAACTTCAGCTCTGAAGTTGGCACCCAGAAATGATTTGTTAAAGTTACAGATGGACACAGTCTGCTTCCATTTAGGCTGGGTGTTTATTTCTGCCAGTCCTCTCTAATGGGAAGGCAGCTGTGGTCACCTTGGAGAGAGCCATGGGCTCTTCCTCCTTGAACAAAAGGGAGAATGAAAGGGAGTTATTATCAAGATGGAGCAGCTCTTTTGTTATTCCTGCAGTGTTTCTTGTTTAGCTGTGAAAGAAAAGCCAACTAGGAATCAGGTCCTGGCTCAAACCACGAGGTTTGCCCTGGGAAGGGATTTTTGGGGATGTGCTGTTCCCCAGAGCTGCAGAGCAAACTGTCCCTGCTCTGCTCCTTCTGATCATCTCCCTGGGCTCTGGAGGGAACCTCCTGCTGCTGCTGCTGCTGATTTCAGTGCAGCCTGGTTCACCCTGACCCAGAGGTGTTCATGGTGTGATCTGGGGGCAGCCTGGCTCAAAATACAGTGAGACAGCTGTTCTTACCAGGATCATGGGCTGCAGGTACTTGCTGCACAGAAAAACTTGTCAGGAAATTATTCCTTGGAGCTGGGAGAGCTCTGAGGCTTCCTGGGACCATTCCTGCCTGAGCCCTGGGATGGGGAGCAGCAAATGCTCTCAGAGCCTCCCTCTAAGGATTTTACAAGTTAAGTTAAATTCTGAGTTCTAAAGAAGTGGAGCTGGGTGGTGAGAAAATGGGGATGGAGCGTTGGAACAGAATAAACGGGACAGTTGCTCCGTGGAGAGAGGGGGAGGAGGAAAAGCTCCATAATTTCCTTATCAAATGTGCTTATCATAAATTATAAATTTGGCTTTATATCATCCCGTTCCACCCTCTGCCATGGACAGGGACACTTTGCACTATCCCAGGGTGCTCCCTTCCTTCAGGATGGGGTCTGGGATTGCAGTCCCTGGCCAGGAGGAATTTTGGGTGTGGACAGAGCTGCATTCCAGCTGGAGAGCATCGCTCCTTCCTCCTCCTCCCCAAACCCTCCCTCAGCATCCTCAGTCACAAAAAAATTCTGAGAGAAGCCCCAGAGCTGTAGGAAAAGGTGCTGAGCGCTGGCAGGGAGTGGGAAATGTCTCTTTTCATTTGT
>CM019216.1:1304484-1315695 GCA_009741485.1 Malurus cyaneus samueli
GATCTGCGTAAGTGGAAAAATTTCTGCAAAAGCAAAGGAAGAGCTGAACACCAAGGCTCTCAGACTGAGCTAAGGACATCATGTCCTGGGGGATATAAAATTAACAGATATTGTCCAGAGCAGTGTTACAACCTTTCAAACAACCCAAGAGGCAAAACAGCTCCTCCTCCTCCACATCAAAAACAAATCATTACAGATTTGCACAAGGCTACAGCACATCCATGAAAACAACCAAAGCAGACAAAAAGAGCCTCCTCTTGGCTTCAAAACCACATCTCCAAAACCCCCAAAAAGCCACCATGTACCTCTCCATGACAGCCAGGCACTCCTTTCTCCACGTGAAGCGACTGCCTCGCCGTAGTCTGAAGGTCCCCGAGGTAGCTGTGACTGGGGGAGGCGTCTGTCTCCATTCGGCTCTTCGATGGGGATGGGAGCGGGTCTCATGCTTAGCGTGGCCCCTAAGGAGAAAAACACTTTTTTCCCTTTGTTTTAAAAGTCAGGCCCATCCTCTCATTCCTCTCGTGAAAAAGAAAAAAAAAGACAAGACAGGTGATGGAACCGCTCAAACTAAAAAAAAAATGAAGTGTTTTCAAAGATACCTCAAAGAAACACAAAGCCAGCTGGAATTCCTGTTCCCAGCATCCAAGAGGAAAGGGGATGACCATGGAAATCTAAGGAGATGATGGCCACTTTGGAAAATCTGTCCTGTCTTGGTCAAGAGGAAAATGATCACACAGAAAAGGTGAGCTGTGCCCCAGCTGGGATTTATTTGGGTTGTGCTGCCACCTCAGCTGTCACTAAATGGGAAACAGCAGTTTGTGTTCAATGATGCAGCAGTGTCAGAAAGCAAAATGGGAATTTATATCAAAGGTGTTTCAGTGTGTCTGAAGAGCTGAGGAAATACCTGAAGCAGCTCCAGCAACGGGAACACCCCCTGTGGCCTGTGCAAAGCTGCGTGGAAAAGTCACTGAGAGCAGATTAAATCACAGCTTCCTCTCCTCTCCCCTTCTGTGGGTATAACTCTCCTTTCCATGAGTCTGAGCTGGAGAGTGTCAGGCACGAGACAGGATTTGGCAAAATGCCTTCAGGAAAGGCCCCTTTGAAAGTTACCCCTGATCCTTTCCACAACAGCCTCTCGGTTCATAAATCAAGATAAATCAAGACACGCTGGGAGATCGATCTTTCCTCCATCCCTTGGTGAGGATGGGAACCTGGGATAGGACACAAGGACACAGAATATGTTCTGAAGGACACCTTTGTGCTCAGTGACTTTCCCCCCAAGGATGAAAAAGCTGTTCTGTGTGAAAAAAAAAAAAGAAAAAAGATAAATCACTACTTATATCGTACAAGCACCCTGAGCTCCACTGGAATTCCTGCACAGACCCAGGAAGCAGCAGCCCTGCTCACACTGCTGGGCACACTCAGCAAACCCCTCTGGGTGCTCAGGCTCACTCAGAATAATTGGCATTTAATCATCAAAACACACAGTGTTAGTGAAACAACACTGCTTCTCTAAGAAAAGGGTCAGGGGAACCCAAGAGTTTAACCAACAAACAAAATCCTCCAGCTAAAAAGCAAGAAATCAGCTATTTAGGCACTTGGCTGCGTTCCTTTCCAGAAATGCACACGGAGCCTTTTCCTTCCTGCATCTGTGTTAGGTGGTGGAGCCCAAAATAATTTCCAGCCGTTCCCCAGGAGGAGTCAGTAGGAAGTGAAGCCCACAATCTCTGCCTCACACACACGAGGCACGGTGCCTCTTCCTAATTCCCAGCTAAGGAGCCTCCACAGATTACTCGTTTCCATTGAAACATGAAATATTTCCTATAGTGCCAATTTACTGTGAGGCCATTTCAAGGAAAGCTCCTTATCGAGTCTCTCTGCTCCCTGCACAGTTTAGGGGGCTGGGTGGCTATTGAGTGCCAGGTTTAAATACTTCCAAAACTTAAAAAAAAACCCTAAAATTTTAAAGAGACAGGAAAGAACAGGAAAGAATTCACCTTCCCTGCATTCTCTTTGCAACATGCCTTATTTTATTTTACAGGAGTATCAGTGATGCCTCAGATCAAGGTAAGAGATGCAGAGTCCTTCATTAAACGTGCCCGAGATTTTTCAGACAAAGGTTGAAAAAAAAAATCTGCATTGAAAGCATAAATTTCTGCTGCTTCCACAGGTAAGTCACATACTGATATAATACAGGTTTTTTTTTTGTTTTAGTAGCCTCCTAGATCAATTTAGCCATTTCTCTTTTCTATGGGGTAACATCAATATCAGCAGCAGATAAGAGAGGAATATGCAGAGAATTCCAAGCAAGTGCCCCCCTCTCAGCAGGAGAGGAGGAGCTGAATGCATAAAGAGACCCAACATGGGCTTGGATGAATGTGTGGGAAAAAGGGGATATGGGATGTTCTAAGGGCTTCTTGTGCCTAAAGGGGCTCCAGGAGAGCTGAAGGGACTGGGGCAAGGGATGGAGGACAGGACAGGGAGTGGCTTCAAACTGACAGGGAGTGGCTTCAAGCTGACAGAGGGCAGGGATGGATTGAATATTGGGAAGGAATTTTTCCTGGGAGGGTGGGGAGGGCTGGGCTGAGTGCCAGAGAAGCTGTGGTGCCCTTGATCCCTGGAAGTGCCAAGGCCAGGATGAACAGGGCTGGGAGCACCCTGGGATATGGGAAGTGTCCCTGCCCTTGGCAGGGTGGGATGGGATGATTTTGAACCCAAATTTATCATTTATAAGCACATTTGATAAGGAAATCATGGAGGTTTTCCTCCTGCCCCTCTCTCCAGTGAGCACTCAGGGATCCCATTTATTCTGCCGTTCCAACTCTCCATCCCCATCTTCTCACCACCCAGCTCCACTCCTTTAGAACTCAGGAGCTCCATCTTAGCCACCAGTTCAGATTCTTTTTATAAAGCCCTCAAACACCTTTTAAGGAGCAGTGGAACTTCTCTCCCGAGCAGACGGAGCGGAGAAAGCGCAGCGCGAGGTTTTTCAGTGCGCGCATCAAACGGTGAGACACCTCGGAGGGGTGCAGAGGTGAACCGCCTGGGAAGAGCTCCTTTCACAGAAGCAAGCCACAGCTCTGCTTTCTTCCTGGAGCTCTGCTCAGACATCTGTGCCTCAAACAGCAGGGAAAAAGTGCAAAGCCCAGATTTCTGATTTGTGCCATTCATAGGGTGCTGTTGGGAATTGATGGAAAGGCTCTGGGTGCAGAATTTCCTGTTTTTTACCTGTTTCATCTGTTTTGTCCAGTAAGTACTAGGCTGAAAGTCCAGAGGTGAAAACAGACAGTTTGAGGGGCTGCAGTGTGTTTTGGAGCCTTTGTTTTTTTGTAGAATCACAGAATAGTTTGGGTGGGAAGGGACTCTAAAACTCATCTCATTTCTACCATCCCAGCCTGGCTTTGGACACTTGCAGGGATCCAGGGATGCAGGGATCTGGGCATACTGTGCCAGGGCCTCCCCACCCTCCCAGGGCACAATTCCTTCCCAATATCCCATCCATCCCTGCCCTCTGGCACTGGGAAAGCCACTCCCTGTGTCCTGTCCCTCCATCCCTTGTCCCCAGTCCCTCTCCAGCTCTCCTGGAGCCCCTTTAGGCACAGGAAGAACCCTTAGAACATCCCATATCCCCTTTTTCCCACACATTCATCCAAGCCCATGTTGGGTCTCTTTATGCATTCAGCTCCTCCTCTCCTGCTGAGAGGGGGGCACTTGCTTGGAATTCTCTGCATATTCCTCTCTTATCTGCTGCTGATATTGATGTTACCCCATAGAAAAGAGAAATGGCTAAATTGATCTAGGAAGGCTACTAAAACAAAAAAAAAACCCTGTATTATATTCAGTATGTGAACATACCTGTGGCAGCAGCAGAAAATTTATGCTTTCAATGCAGATTTGTTTTTTCAACCTTTGTCTGAAAAATCTCGGGCACGTTTAATGTAAGGACTCTGCATCTCTTACCTTGATCTGAGGCATCACTGATACTCCTGTAAAATAAAATAAAGCATGTTGCAAAGAGAATGCAGGGAAGGTGAATTCTTTTCCTGTTCTTTCCTGTCTCTTTAAAATTTTAGGGTTTTTTTAAGTTTTGGAAGTGTATTTAAAACCTGGCACCTCAATAGCCACCCAGCCCCCTAAACTGTGCAGGGAGCAGAGAGACTCGATAAGGAGCTTTCCTTGAAATGGCCTCGCAGTAAATTGGCACTATAGGAAATATTTCATGTTTCAATGGAAACGAGTAATCTGTGGAGGCTCCTTAGCTGGGAATTAGGAAGAGGCACCGTGCCTCGTGTGTGYGAGGCAGAGATTGTGGGCTTCACTTCCTACTGACTCCTCCTGGGGAACGGCTGGATATTATTTTGGGCTCCACCACCTAACACAGATGCAGGAAGGAAAAGGCTCCGTGTGCATTTCTGGAAAGGAACGCGGCCAAGTGCCTAAATAGCTGATTTCTTGCTTTTTAGCTGGAGGATTTTGTTTGTTGGTTAAACTCTTGGGTTCCCCTGACCCTTTTCTTAGAGAAGCAGTGTTGTTTCACTAACACTGTGTGTTTTGATGATTAAATGCCAATTATTCTGAGTGAGCCTGAGCACCCAGAGGGGTTTGCTGAGTGTGCCCAGCAGTGTGAGCAGGGCTGCTGCTTCCTGGGTCTGTGCAGGAATTCCAGTGGAGCTCAGGGTGCTTGTACGATATAAGTAGTGATTTATCTTTTTTTTCTTTTTTTTTTTTTCACACAAGAACAGCTTTTTCATCCTTGGGGGGAAAGTCACTGAGCACAAAGGTGTCCTTCAGAACATATTCTGTGTCCTTGTGTCCTATCCCAGGTTCCCATCCTCACCAAGGGATGGAGGAAAGATCGATCTCCCAGCGTGTCTTGATTTATCTTGATTTATGAACCGAGAGGCTGTTGTGGAAAGGATCAGGGGTAACTTTCAAAGGGGCCTTTCCTGAAGGCATTTTGCCAAATCCTGTCTCGTGCCTGACACTCTCCAGCTCAGACTCATGGAAAGGAGAGTTATACCCACAGAAGGGGAGCAGGAGAGGAAGGCTGTGATTTAATCTGCTCTCAGTGACTTTTCCACGCAGCTTTGCACAGGCCACAGGGGGTGTTCCCGTTGCTGGAGCTGCTTCAGGTATTTCCTCAGCTCTTCAGACACACTGAAACACCTTTGATATAAATTCCCATTTTGCTTTCTGACACTGCTGCATCATTGAACACAAACTGCTGTTTCCCATTTAGTGACAGCTGAGGTGGCAGCACAACCCAAATAAATCCCAGCTGGGGCACAGCTCACCTTTTCTGTGTGATCATTTTCCTCTTGACCAAGACAGGACAGATTTTCCAAAGTGGCCATCATCTCCTTAGATTTCCATGGTCATCCCCTTTCCTCTTGGATGCTGGGAACAGGAATTCCAGCTGGCTTTGTGTTTCTTTGAGGTATCTTTGAAAACACTTCATTTTTTTTTTAGTTTGAGCGGTTCCATCACCTGTCTTGTCTTTTTTTTTCTTTTTCACGAGCAGGAATGAGAGGATGGGCCTGACTTTTAAAACAAAGGGGAAAAAAAAGTGTTTTTTCTCCTTAGGGGCCACGCTAAGCATGAGACCCGCTCCCATCCCCATCGAAGAGCCTGAATGGAGACAGACGCCTCCCCCAGTCACAGCTACCTCGGGGACCTTCAGACTACGGCGAGGCAGTCGCTTCACGTGGAGAAAGGAGTGCCTGGCTGTCATGGAGAGGTACGTGGTGGCTTTTTGGGGGGTTTTGGAGATGTGGTTTTGAAGCCAAGAGGAGGCTCTTTTTGTCTGCTTTGGTTGTTTTCATGGATGTGCTGTAGCCTTGTGCAAATCTGTAATGATTTGGTTTTTGATGGTGGAGGAGGAGGAGCTGTTTTGCCTCTTGGGTTGTTTGAAAGGTTGTAACACTGCTCTGGACAATATCTGTTAATTTTGTATCCCCCAGGACCTGGTGTCCTTAGCTCAGTCTGAGAGCATTGGTGTTCAGCTCTTCCTTTGTTTTTACAGAAACTTTTCCACTTACGCAGATCAAGGCTCTCCTGGGGGTCCTGCAAGCTCTTCACATTCTGCATTTCTCCTTCCCCACTTCCCTGACTTGTCCCCTGGTGCTGTTTTATAGTGGATACCAACATTAAAACCGGGACTCTTCAGGATGCAGAACTTTGCCTAACAAGCAGCAGATTCCTGGTCCAAAAAGGCTCTTAGAACCCTTTTACAAGAGCTGGGAGCAGCCCAGAGCAAAGTGGATCTTTCAAATCCATCTACAGAGTGGCAGGTGATGGTTAGAGCTCCCAGCTCTGCTCTCTGAGTGTGCTCTGCCTTTCCCTCTGCTTACAGGAACCTCTCTTTTGTGGATAATGTTGTTCAGTAAAAAAAGACTGGTGAACTTGGGTGTAGTTTAGGGATGAATCTTTTTTTCTGTCCAGGGCTGAGTGGCTGGGAGGAGTTTTTTTCCCCTCTGAGAGCATGAGGAGCCTCCTTTCCATAGCAGGAATGTGAGTGCTGCGCTCCCCCCTGGTCTGCAGCCTCAGCCAGCAGATTTGTAGGATGTGCTTTTACCATTTTATTAATGCTTCCCTTTCCTCTGGCTTGCACAGGGGTTTTGGGATCTGATTAGGAGCAGGAGAGCATCTTTAGGCTGAGCTGAGATTGAAATCCTGATCTTCCTCAGGAACTCGAGCTGGACACACTTCAGTGTCTTTGCAGCACTGGAACCAGTAACTTCAGTGTTTGTTTCCCTATTCTGGCCTGGCACTGCATTGATGTTTTTGGCTCTGAGTGGATGTTTCCCCAAAGGAAATAATTTAAATGTTTGAAATCTGTTCTGCTTTGTTAGACCCTACTAATGCAGAGTGCTGTGATGTGATAGTGCAGGGACCTGTGTTTTTCTGCTGTCCAAGGGGCAGGACAGGATCTTGAGCACTTGGAAATATTTGTCTGACTGTCCTGATGCCTTCGGGGCTGCACCATCTCTTCATCAACCCTCTGTGTGTGAAATGCTTATTTGGAGTGGAATTGGAGCTCTTGGGGCATGGCTGCTGTTCTTGGTTTCTGCTGCCCCAAGTGCAGTAACTGCTGTCATTTGCTTTTTGAACCCTGATTGTGCCTCAGAACGAGCCACCCTTTCCTCACCCACCTCTTCCCTCAAGCCATTCTCTGCTGGGACAGCTAAAAGTTGCAAAACCTGTGGTGTTTTGGTGGGTCTGTTAGAAATCTGTGAAATTTGGGTATGGATGTTGAAAGAAGCAAGTTGGTGTTGACACTGGACACCACCCAGTTGTGAATGTAGATCCATAATCACTCGATCTAATTTTTCATTAAATTCTTCTTCCTTGTTATCTTTGGATTTGTTGTCTGTGTCCTGTGCTCTGGAAGGTCTTTGCTGCTGGGATTTTCTCTTTATTCTGCCACATTGTCTTAATCCTGGCTTAAATATTAATTTGCCAAACCCTTGGCTAGGTCAGTGTGAGTGCTGGGTTTCACAGCTTCATGTGGAATTCTGGAAAGCAAATCTGAGGGGTTTTACTCAAGGTGAGAACACACTAAAAGTGTTGTGTGACAATAAAACCACCCCATAAAGCCAGCTGGGAATATGGCTGTTTAACTGTTGGGCTTTAATAGGCCTGGTTGAGCTGTAAGGATGAGCTGTTTTATGGGACAAGTTTTGAAAGAGTGGCAGGAAAATGCTCTTCTGGGAGCCCTTGGAATAAAATCCCGAATTTCACTTACAAGTCCCTGGAGTTTTTTAGGCTTGTCTGAGATTTGACTCGTAACAGCAGCAGGATGCAGGGAACAAGACCCCTCTGGCCCAGGCAGATGAGGTTCCCTGGATGCCCCAGGCTCAGGAATAAGCATTTGGCCACAAAAATGGTGTTTGGTATTGCCTGTGGGCGGGTGCTGTTTGCCTGGTGATTTGCATTTCCTGTCCAGGATGAAATTTGGGCTCTGAGTAGAGGATCTCAGTTTCCTGGGCTGTTTTCCCTGATGAAATTCAACTTTCAGGGCATTGTGTTTGTGTGTCCTGCAGCTGCTGGCTCCCACATTGGTGCACACAAGGGTTTAGGTACCTGGCTTTGAGCTGCTGCTCTGGAAACCTCGGTGAAATTCTCATTCTTTTAGGCTGAGACCTCTCCAGACCTCTCCACTATGCCAGAGATGTTTCTTGTCTGATGGAAGTAGCAGCCAATTCTGACTGGCTCAGGAAAAATAAATCCTTTTTATTGCAGAAGGTAATTCCACCCACTGATGCAGTCAGAGGAGGGCTCTGTGCACCTTCTTCTCTGGCTGCCTCCTGCACTTAGAACTAACTCTGGTGGTTTAGTTTAAAGCTTGAAGATCAGAGGGTGGAACCCAGACCGTAGTGGAACCTCTGATAAACTCCTCTTTCTTTTTAAAATGATGCTGTGGTGCTGCATAAACATTTTTTTGTGTGAGGATGAGGTTGTTGACCTGCTCTGTTACTTAAATGTGTCCCCTGATTTTGCTTTTCTCTTGGATTCAGTTGGTAAAAATTGGATTTGCTAAAAGTCCAAGTGTCAAAAACAGCTGAGAACACTTCAGGGGAAGAGTCTGAATGTGACAGCAAAAATCAGAGGGATTTGCATCTTAGGGCCAGGCTCTACATTGCAGATGCACAGCACCAGTCAGGATTTGCTCCAATAACTGAATGAGAAGGGTGAGAGTTGAAGGGGTAGTTTAGATTTAAATCAACAAAAATCAACAAAATAATGCAATTAATTATTATTATTATTATTAATTATTATGGCTCCAACCTGAAAGAATGAAGATTAGAGTTAGGGCCACATCCTGAAATGGACCTAAGGGTCTGAACACAGGGTGTGTGTATTAAAGGAACTAATTGGTTTGTACTGGATTTCCAGGATGCTGCTTGTGGTTTCTGTAATTCAATTCTCTGGCCTTTACTGCTTTTTTGGAATCCTCCCAGGGTAGTTTATTAAGCCCCGGTCTTAGATTTTTTGGACAATAGATGCAGATCTCTTCATCCCTTTTTTATTTTTTTTTAGTTATGTCTCTGAATATTTATGCTCTGAAGGTTAAGAGGAGCAATAGTTCCAGAAAGTAAAGTTCTATATTTAACTGCAGACTAGGTGTGGTTCAGACAACTGCAGTGCTACTGATGCCAACCTTGACCTGTTCTCTTCTGGAGCCTCCTGCTCGTGGAATCTGCTGAGTTTTGAGTGTGTCTCGATGTTGTTGTGTGGCTTTGCCCTCCTTGGGGAGCAGAGCTGAGACTGCAAGAGTCCTTTCTGTGCAAAGCTGAGGTTAAACTTGAAAGCCTCTCTCTGCTTCACTTTCGTGTTCTTTTTTTTTGTTACGTCTTGTCCCACAGATAATGTTGTTGTTGGTTTTTTTTTTCTTTTCTCTGCTTTACTTCTTCTTTTCAACCCCTCTCATTAGAGGTATGAAATTGAAATTTCCCTTAGGGCTTTCTCTTTTTTTTTAATGAAGCTCTGTTGTCTTGTCAGTCTATTTTTTTATTATTATTTTTTCCCCCAGTGATTTATACTTCTCCTCTAATCATATGTTGGAGTTGAGGTTTATCTTCTTTTTCAGGCAAAAAAAAAATCAAAGATTGGCAGCAGAATCAGTGACTTTTTACCCATTTTAAGGCATTTTTCATGAGTGCCGTTAAAGACTGAAGGGGAGAGCTGAGTGTTGTTTTTTAAGTACATGCTTTATCCAAAGATTACATTAAAATAACTGTAAATTCTGCCCTAAACAAAAATGAATAATTCATCAGTTGAATGTATCTCAATTTGTCTGGAGAGCAGGGGCTTTGCTTTCTGGTTGAGGGTTATTTGGTTTGATTTTACGGCTCTGTTTTTTTACTTTAACACTTGTCTATGTCTCCTAAGCCCCTTTCACATTTTTTAGATTAAATAAGACTGAGATGCTACAGATCCTCATCATCTCCATTTCAGAGGTGGCAAAGCAGAGTCAGGTGTTTCACTTGGCTTTATTCAGGAGAGAAATGGGTTTAGATTTCCCGAGATAGGGGGGTTTAGTTTCTTGCTGTAGCTGAGCTGAATTAACAGTTTGTCACCGTCTCATCCTGAGGTGTTACCCTGCCTCGCCACCCTTCTCAGTTCCTCCTCCTCAGTTTCCCTGCTCCTGCCACCCTGTGCTGTGCCAGAGATGTTTCTTGTCTGATGGAAATAGCAGCCAATTCCGCCTGCTTCAGGAAAAATAAATCCTTTTTATTTCCCCCTGCGTTTTCCTGAGTTGTTTCGGCTTTCTGAGCACTGAGGCTGTGCCAGGACTGTGCCGGGGCAAAGGATGGGAGCACTGGGAGGGGGAAGTGTGACAAAAAAGTGGTGATTCCATGGGTTTTTTTATGATCTGCTTGGTTTTGTTCAGGTTTGGTTTGGTTTGGTTTGGTTTTGTTCAGATTTGGTTTGGTTTGAGCTGGGTGAGTTCCTGGTTTTGTTAAAAGTGTGGTACTGACAGTTGTGCTGGCATTGTGGATGAGGGATCCTTTGGTTTTTCCAAAGAATAGTGCTTAAAGTCCGTGAGGATTGGAGGGATAGAGCACCTCTCCTGTCAGGAAAGGCTGAGAGAACTGGAAATATTCACCTTTGGAAGGATCCAGGGAAATCTTAGAGCTGGTGCCAGTGCCTGAAGGGGCTCCAGGAGAGATGCAGAGGGACTGGGGACAAGGGATGGAGGGACAGGACACAGGGAGTGGCTTCAAACTGACAGGGAGTGGCTTCAAGCTGACAGAGGGCAGGGATGGATTGAATATTGGGAAGGAATTGTTCCCTGGGAGGGTGGGGAGGGGCTGGGCTGGAATTCCCAGAGAAGCTGTGGCTGCCTCTAGATCCCTGGAAGTGCCCAAGGCCAGGATGAACAGGGCTGGGAGCACCCTGGGATAATGGGAAGTGTCCCTGCCCTTGGCAGGGGTGGGATGGGATGATTTTGAACCCAAATTTATCATTTATAAGCACATTTGATAAGGAAATCAAATGAGGCTTTTCCTCCTGCCCCTCTCTCCAGTGAGCACTCAGGGATCCCATTTATTCTGCCGTTCCAACTCTCCATCCCCATCTTCTCACCACCCAGCTCCACTCCTTTAGAACTCAGTGAGCTCCATCTTAGCCACCAGTTCAGATTCTTTTTATAAAGCCCTCAAACACCTTTTAAGGAGCAGTGGAACTTCTCTCCCGAGCAGACGGAGC
>CM019216.1:1327063-1405082 GCA_009741485.1 Malurus cyaneus samueli
GAGAGGAAATATTTTGCTTTTCTCTTGGATTCAGTTGGTAAAAATTGGATTTGCTAAAAGTCCAAGTGTCAAAAACAGCTGAGAACACTTCAGGGGAAGAGTCTGAATGTGACAGCAAAAATCAGAGGGATTTGCATCTTAGGGCCAGGCTCTACATTGCAGATGCACAGCACCAGTCAGGATTTGCTCCAATAACTGAATGAGAAGGGTGAGAGTTGAAGGGGTAGTTTAGATTTTAAACAACAAAATCAACAAAATAATGCAATTAATATTATTAATATTTATTAATATATTATGGCTCCAACTCCCTGAAAGAATGAAGATTAGAGTTAGGGCCACATCCTGAAATGGACCTAAGGGTCTGAACACAGGGTGTGTGTATTAAAGGAACTAATTGGTTTGTACTGGATTTCCAGGATGCTGCTTGTGGTTTCTGTAATTCAATTCTCTGGCCTTTACTGCTTTTTTGGAATCCTCCCAGGGTATTTATTAAGCCCCGGTCTTAAATTTGGACAATAGATGCAGAATCTCTTCATGCCTTTTTTTTTTTTTTTTTTTTTTTATTTTTTTTAGTTAGTCTCTGAATATTTTGCTCTGAAGGTTAAGAGGAGCAATAGTTCCAGAAAGTAAAGTTCTATATTTAACTGCAGACTAGGTGTGGTTCAGACAACTGCAGTGCTACTGATGCCAACCTTGACCTGTTCTCTTCTGGAGCCTCCTGCTCGTGGAATCTGCTGAGTTTTGAGTGTGTCTCGATGTTGTTGTGTGGCTTTGCCCTCCTTGGGGAGCAGAGCTGAGACTGCAAGAGTCCTTTCTGTGCAAAGCTGAGGTTAAACTTGAAAGCCTCTCTCTGCTTCACTTTCGTGTTCTTTTTTTTGTTACGTCTTGTCCACAGATATGTTGTTGTTGGTTTTTTTTCTTTTCTCTGCTTACTTCTTCTTTTCAACCCCTCTCATTAGAGGTATGAAATTGAAATTTCCTTAGGGCTTTCTCTTTTTTTTTAATGAAGCTCTGTTGTCTTGTCAGTCTATTTTTTTATTATTTTTTTTCCCCAGTGATTATACTTCTCTCTAATCATATGTTGGAGTTGAGGTTTCTTCTTTTTCAGGCAAAAAAAAAATCAAAGATTGGCAGCAGAATCAGTGACTTTTTACCCATTTTAAGGCATTTTTCATGAGTGCCGTTAAAGACTGAAGGGGAGAGCTGAGTGTTGTTTTTTAAGTACATGCTTTATCCAAAGATTACATTAAAATAACTGTAAATTCTGCCCTAAACAAAAATGAATAATTCATCAGTTGAATGTATCTCAATTTGTCTGGAGAGCAGGGGCTTTGCTTTCTGGTTGAGGGTTATTTGGTTTGATTTTACGGCTCTGTTTTTTTACTTTAACACTTGTCTATGTCTCCTAAGCCCCTTTCACATTTTTTAGATTAAATAAGACTGAGATGCTACAGATCCTCATCATCTCCATTTCAGAGGTGGCAAAGCAGAGTCAGGTGTTTTACTTGGCTTTATTCAGGAGAGAAATGGGTTTAGATTTCCCAAGATAAGGGGGTTTAGTTTCTTGCTGTAGCTGAGCTGAATTAACAGTTTGTCACCGTCTCATCCTGAGGTGTTACCCTGCCTCACCACCCTTCTCAGTTCCTCCCCTCAGTTTCCCTGCTCCCTGCCATCCTGTGCTGTGCCAGAGATGTTTCTTGTCTGATGGAAATAGCAGCCAATTCCGCCTGCTTCAGGAAAAATAAATCCTTTTTATTTCCCCCTGCGTTTTCCTGAGTTGTTTCGGCTTTCTGAGCACTGAGGCTGTGCCAGGACTGTCCCGGGGCAAAGGATGGGAGCACTGGGAGGGGGAAGTGTGACAAAAAAGTGGTGATTCCATGGGTTTTTTTATGATCTGCTTGGTTTTGTTCAGGTTGGTTTGGTTTGGTTTGGTTTTGTTCAGATTTGGTTTGGTTTGAGCTGGGTGAGTTTCTGGTTTTGTTAAAAGTGTGGTACTGACAGTTGTGCTGGCATTGTGGATGAGGGATCCTTTGGTTTTTCCAAAGAATAGTGCTTAAAGTCCGTGAGGATTGGAGGGATAGAGCACCTCTCTGTTCAGAAAGGCTGAGAGAACTGGAATATTCACCTTTGGAAGGATCCAGGGAAATCTTAGAGCTGGTGCCAGTGCCTGAAGGGGCTCCAGGAGCTGGAGAGGGACTGGGGACAAGGGATGGAGGGACAGGACACAGGGAATGGCTTCAACTGGGAAAGGGAGCTTGGGTGGGATTTTGGAAGGAATTCTTGGTTTGAGATTGGGGGGGCCCTGGCAGAGGTTTCCCAGAGAAGCTGTGGCTGCCCCTGGATCCCTGGAATGTCCCAAGGCCAGGTTGGACAGGGCTTGGAGCACCCTGGGACAGTGGAAGGTGTTGGGGTTAAGTAAGACGATCTTTAATGTCCCTTCCTGCCCAAACCTTTCCATAATTCCCTGATTATTGTGCCATCACTGCCAAACTCTGTCTGATTTGACCAGTTGTGGTTCTGCTCCCCCTTCCAAGTGAACCCAAGTTGAGGAAGGTCCTCACCATGCCCAGATCAGTCACTGCTGCATTCCCACCGCGCTTCTGGAAGCTTCAGCCTCATTTCCCTGCTGGATAAGGCTCATCCTCATCCTGCCCTGACCCCGGGGCGGTGTCCTGGGCACAGTTCTGGCCCCGAGTGAGATAATCCCTGCCGTGCCTTATTAGAAACCCTTCCGACTGTGAAAGCCTTTTACTGCAGCTCTCCCGGGCTCTGCCGGGGCTTCCACGGCTTCCCCGGGGAGAACGAGAGCTCTATTAGCTCCTGAAATTCAGTTAGGAAATTTTCTTAGTTAATTTGAGCCCATTACTCTTAGTTATGTCTTCCAGCAGAACCTTAATACCGGCCCCATAGGGGATCTGAGTTTCCTGTGCAAAGCTTGGGAGGAGATTTCAGGTTGGGATTCATTGCGTTTCTCCCTTCCCGAGCTGCCAGCAGAGCAGGATGTGATGTCCTTTGGCCTCTTCCATTAGGCTGCTGCTGCAGAGTTGGAAAAAGAACAGCAGCTCCTCATCAACACAATGATGGCCACGGCTGCTCCTTTTTCCCGGGGTTTGCTGGGAGGTGAGGAGCTCTGGGAATTCTCCCTGCTGGCCCTGTGACCCTCAGGTGTCCTTGAACTTTTTGGTGACTGGCTCTTCTGAGCTGTGAAATATCCACTGGCAGCTTGGGAGACGAGCCAAGGCAAGGGAAGGGTGAGCGAGGAGCCAAAATCCTTTAATTCTTGGATTATTATATTCCCAACCAAGGAATATTTGTGTTAAGATAAACTTCCTAACTTCAGGAATGTTGAAGCTTTAAGCAGGTTATCTGCAGGAACTACAGAACATTTCTCAGCAGCAAATGAGCTGAAATCTGTCAGGATGGTTCTGAGATATTTGATCTTAATGCACACAGAAACATCAGGTGATTTCTTTATTTTTTTTTCCCAGCTTTCAATCTGTAATAAGGTGTTTGTTAGTCAGCAACTTCCAGGGGGAGGTTCAACTTCATGAAGTCCTTTGAGACGCAGGGAATGGTGTTTTTTTTGGGGATCTTTGCTGTTCATGCTCCTGAAATACTTGGAGATCTGGGCAAAGACACTTTGCAAAGGCACCCAGCAAAGATTCCTTTACCATTCCCACACAAGATCATCAGGCTGTGTGAAGGTTCAGGGTCATTGCTCTGTGTCTTCATAAAATGCAAGAGCAGCCATTTTCTGCTTGGCACACAGGATCTGCCTTATTTTGCATTAGATCAAGCTCTGTTCCCTCTCAGACATGCATAATACACAAGCTTCCTATTCTAATCAGCTGTAAGCAAATCCCAGTTGTTTGGCAGAATGCAGGCAGTAAAATATCGTGCAGGGATGTCTGTCCAAAACCTTGCCAGGCTCTGATTTCTTCAAGGATCCAGCACCTCATGAGTTATTTTGCTTTCTAGAGAGCTCAGGTGCTTTTTGTATCTTTGTGTTCTCTCTCTGTCTCTCTTTTAAAAATAATAAAAAGATCTGTGGGAGGGGCAGCTCCTTGCAGCAGACTTCAGATAAAATTCGTGTATACGCCAAGGTCAAAATAACTGAAATCAACATTTACAAAAAGCAGCTTTGTCAGTCTGACCTGTAACAGCTCTGGCTGGTGCAGCAAACCCACATTTTAGGAATGGGAATTGTTCTCTAGCCCAGATCCTCTACTGTGTTTTTCCAGCAATTAAGATGCTCAGTTTTCTGACCCCCTGCTCATGAAGGTGAGAAGCAGATCTCATCCTGATGGTGATGGTGATGATGATGATGCTGGTGGTATTTATTCTTCTACCTGTGCCTGGTTCACACCTGGCCAGCAGGTGATTTCTTTTTATTTTTTCCCAGCTCTTTCAATCCTGTCATAAGGTGTTTGTTAGTCAGCAGCTTCCAGGGGGAGGTTCAACTTCATGAAGTCCTTTGAGACATAAGGAATGGATTTTTTTAGGATCTTTGCCATTTGCTTCCTGAAATGCTTCAAGATCTTCAAAGCTCTTCTCTGCTATTCTGTGTTTTTAATCCTGCTATTGCAGCTCTGGGCATTCTGATTATTCGCATAAATATGTAATTCCTGCTAAATCCTGCTAAATCTTCAGGGTACTTCCGGAGAACTAATGATACCTCATTTCATTTTATATGCTAAAAGGTGTTTAAAAAGTCAAAGGTCCCTTTGGCCTGAGTATCACGAGAAAGAACAAGGCAGAACATTGCATTTACCCAAGATCATTCTTTGCTATCAATGTGCTGCTCTTTTATCTCCTCTCTGAACTGAGCAGTCACTCTCTTATCTCTTGTCAGACACCAAGGCTTCCATTGCCTCTAATGATATTAATTGTCACTCTTCTCTGGCCTTTTCCTGTTCCTACATTCAATTTTTAGTGACCTGGGGCAGGTGAGGGGGGACTCAAGCAGAGCTGATTTCCATATTTCCAGGGTGGATATTCCAGCTTGCCCAAGCAGCTGAATCTGAGGCTTGTTGTTCTCTGACCTCCAGCATAACATTTGCTTTTTTGCTGTTTATTTTTGTGTATTGATTGAGAGTATCCTTTTCCTGGAATAGCCTTTCCTGAAGAATTACAGATGATTTAGACCTGGTCGTGTACATGAGGAGCTGGAATTTCTTCTTTTCCATGTGTGATGCTTTGCTTAATGCCAAGATAACAAACGGAGTTCAATGGTGGGAGTTAATTGCTGTGAATTTCAAAAATATCAGCTTTATTCCTCTCCAGTGTAAATAATTCACCTTGCAGAGCTTTATTTAATGTAACTGTTGGTGCCACTCACTTTAGGGACAGCTTGTGTGAGTCAAGGGCTTGGTGCTTCAGCCCCTTCTTAGATGTTTCCTTTCTACCCTGTCTCATAATCATATTAATCATTCTTTTCCAAAATTATGAATAAATTCCCATTTGGATGATTTCATCTGGTTTCTTTGGTCTTTGTCTCAACTTTGCTGCTCTTCTACCTGTAAATTCTAATAATGTTACTAATAATAATTATTAACAAGATGAAAAAAGAGGTTCTTCCCAATCATGTTGAGATCTCTAGGTGCTGCTTGCTGTAAGGACAATGTGAAAATCCAACTTTGATGCTGTGGTTTCTCTCTCATTGAGCTTTCCTGACTTGCTTTGGCCCTCCATGGTGTCGTTCTTCCTGTGACTGCCCTGTTTAAAGGACACAGAAGGAATTAAACAAAAAGCTGTATTAATCATCTCAGTGTTGTTTTCTCAGATATTTTAACATGGGTTCAGGAGGCAGGATGATATTCCCATTTCTGGTTTGCAGAGCGTTCCTGTTCCTGCTGACTCTCACTGCAGCTCAGCTCTGAGCTGAGTCCAGCCCTACCTCAGCCAGAGGAAATTCTCTGCCATCCCATAACAGATGTGAGGTCTTTACACAAGTCATAAACAGAGTCATTACGAGTAGAAGTGAGGCAGGAAAATTCCGAAGTCGAACTCTGAAGTTGTTGCATCATGTATTTATGGGCTCTTGGTCAGACTGTGGAGCACTTTAAACAGACTGAAAAGAATGTTCTATCACAGAGCCTTATGGGTTTTGGCCACAAAAGTTACAACCACATCCTAAATTCCATTTTACATTCTTTTTTTGGCATTTTTTTTTGGTGGTCCAGGATAGCACAGCTGACCTTCCTTATTTGGTTGATTTTCCTTTGGAACACACATTGTAAAATTGCCATTTGTTTTAAATCTTTCGTTGTTTGTGAGGAACTCTGTCCCCAGCTCAGAAGATGTGCCTTTTATGATGCTTTTCTCTCTGGGTTGGGAATAGCAGCATCCTCAGCTCTGTCAGTCTTGGCCTTTTTGCTGCTTTTGTACCTTTTGGTCACAGTGACTTCACAAAAACCGATCTTTCCAGCCGATGATCTTTTTGTGCCTGCAAAGTTGTCGTTCCCAAAGTGGCTGACCTTGGATTCTGCACCATTAAATTCCCTTTTAGTTCTTGCCCTTAGGATTCTCTATTACTTTTTATGGTGCTTCAGTTCCCTGTATTGATGTGGCTTCTGCCTTTGGCCCCAGCAGATTCATCGCTGGGTGCAGTTTTCCTGTCAGGATCATTAATTAATGTTTTTAAGATGCTCCAAAGATGATACTTGAGGACTGCCCCTAATAGTTGTCTTCCAAGTCATTAGTTGAATTTTTCAGCCCCTTCTTAGATGTTTCCTTTCTATCCTATCTCATACTAATCTTTTCCAAAATCATGAATAATTTCCCATTTGGATGATTTAATCTGGTTTCCTGGGTCTGTGTCTCAACTTTGCTGTTCTCCTACCTGTAAATTCTAATAATGTTCAAGAATAAGATGAAAAAAGACAATTTCAGAATAATTTTAAAGGAGCTGATGATCTGGGTATGGAAAATGCTTTGAAATATGAAACATGATGGGTGTTGGTAAATGAAATAATCTTAAGTCTTTGCAGTTTATTTTTTCTGAGATAACAATCCTGTTCACAATCCTGTGGCAAAAAAATTTTTAAACATTTGGATGATAAACTCAGCCATTTCCTCACCCTGTGGATGGTGAATAGTCATTGAATATCTTTACCAAATAAAAAAAAAAGATGTTGCTGCTGCCAGATTTGAGAAATATTCTCTGAGGATCCTAAAGTTTCCTGATGGCTTAAAATTACCCTTAAATTTTCTTTTTTGCTGTGTTGGCTACAAAGAACCTCCTGAAGTTGGTCTGGCAGTGCAGTAGTTTAGCCCTTTGGCTTCATTCATTATTTCTCATTCTCCTTTGCCTCTGGCCATCTGTGGTGTTGCATTTAGGGTACAAGGCACAGAATAGGTTGATATTAAAAATTAAATATCTTATTGGCTGTACGGGTAACGTTCTGGCCCAGATCTTAGAGGTTACCTCCAATTTTTTGAGGAAAAATGTCTGGAGACCAAAGTCAGATTTATCTTGACTTCAGGTGCTGGATATCCTGCAGGAATTGGCCTTGTCTTTGTAGGATCCTTTTATTTGGCCCCATGAATTTTTATTTTCTGAAAATGCAGCAGCATTGGGGGTTCTGCTGGACTGAACCAAATCTGGTCCAAGGCTGGAAACTGAAAACAAAAATGTGTGAATTTTTGAGGGAAAATGCTGTTGGTGATGTTGGAACCTGTCAGTTTATACTGAGCTTCATCCCAAATCTCGTGACTGATATTTTTCCTCTCCTGGAGGCTTTGGACAAAGGGAAGCTCCCAAGATTCCCATCCAGAAGAAGAAAAACTTTACTGGGGCTGAAGTGAGGACAACATTGGTGCCCACACTGACATTATTGACACCGACCTCTGGGATCCAGGGCTGAGCTCCCACCAAAGCCCAATTTGGAGGCAGGGCTAGGTTTTTTTAGGAATCCCCACCCAGAGGAGCTGCAAACCGAGCTCTGGCCCTGCTGAGTGCAACATTTCCTTCCAGGGAGCAGAGAGAGATGTTTTGCATTGAGTAATGTAAAATCCACATTTTGCTATTCATTTATGTTGCCATATAAAGCCTTGGAATCCTCTGTTGTCTTGAGAGGATTCTTTAAATCTTTCTTACCCCCAGTGCTGCTCAGAGTTTGTGTTTTGGGGTCACCAGCACAGAACAGCCCTTCCCAGTGGGTGGGCCAGGGGATGTTTCACCCATGGGCTGACCCTGCCTTGGCTTTGGACCAGATCATCCCAAAGATACAACTGGAATCGCTCTTCCCCCATGCAGCGTGAAAAAATGAAGATGAGATGTTTGTGTCGTGGTTGTTTGCAGAAAGCTCCTGTTTATCGTTCACGAAGTCCAGGCGATTTAATGCACATAAATATCCCTGCAGCGTGGAGGTCTCCATTTAAATAGTTCAAGTAAATAAAAGAGGACAAGAAATACCATTATTCAGGCTTAAATGCCTTGTTAGGGAGAGCTTTGAAGGTGCTGTTTGCTCGCACCAACCGCTCGCTGAAATATCGCAGAACAATTCCTACTTGATCGTGGCTCGATGTGTTGGTTACTTGCTGGTTTCCAAAAATTTCCACTTTTATTTTATGAACAATGAACTCTGTTGGCTTTGAATCTGGTGAGTGCAGTAAATTTAAGGATATTCAAAATTTCACTTTGTGCTGTTGCTGTTGTCTTCAAGGTGCTGGCTTCCAAAAATTTCCACTTTTATTTATGAACAATTGTGTCAAGTGTGTTGACTTTGGCAGTCTGGTGATGCCAGTAAGTTTAAGGATAAATGTAAGCTTATTCCAAATATCAGCTGTTGGCTGCTGTCAGTGTCTTCAAGGTGCTGTCTTCCAAAAATTTCCACTTTTATTTTATAAACAATTAACTCTGTTGACTTTGGGAATCTGGTGATGGCCATGAATTTAAGGATATTCCAGATTTCAGCTTTGTGTTACTGTCAGTATCTTCAAGGTGCTGGCTTCAAAAATTTACGATTTTATTTTATGGACAATGACAACTTGTGCTTTGAATCTCGTGTGCGATATAGGATATTTAAGATATTCAATTTAGCTGTCGGCTGTGTCAGTATCTTAAGGTGTCTTACAGAAATTTCCACTTTATTTTATGCAATGAATAACTCTGTTGATTTTGGGAATCTGGTGATGCTGATAATTTAAGGATATTCCAAATTTCTGCTTTGTGCTGCTGTAAGTCTTCAAGGTTCTGGCTTCTAAAAATTTCCACTTTTATTTATGAACAATTGTGTCAACTGTGTTGACTTTGGCAATCTGGTGATGCCAGCAAGTTTAAGGATAAATTTAAGGATATTCCAAATTTCAGCTTTTGGCTGCTGTCAGTATTCTTCAAGGTGCTGGCTTCTAAAAATTTCCACTTTTATTTATGAACAATTGAATCAGCTCTGTTCACTTTGGCAATCTGGTGATGCCAGTACATTTAAGGATAAATTTAAGGATATTCCAAATTTCAGCTTTGTGTTGCTGTCAGTGTCTTCAAGGTGCTCGCTTCTAAAAATTTCCACTTTTATTTATGAACAATTGAATCAGCTCTGTTGACTTGGCAATCTGGTGATGCCAGTACATTTAAGGATAATTTAAGGATATTCCAAATTTTAGCTGTTGGCTGCTGTCAGTTTTTCAAGGTGCCTTAAACAGAAGATACATGTGTATTTCAGACTCCAAATGTGGCCATTCAGGAGAAGCCTGTTGTGTCATTTCAAAAACGCTCTTATCACCAAATCCAATTACAAGGAAGAGTAAATCGCCACCTCGGATATCTTAACTATTCTTTTTTTAATTGTTCATTATCTCGACGGTAGGGTGCTGTAGAGATTAAGAGGCACAGATTATCTTTTCCAAGTGCGAGGCTTTGGAGTTATTATCAATTAATTCTGTGGCTTAATAAATTTTAGGAGAATGTTAATAGCTTGATAGGATTGTGGTGCTTGAGACCACTGTGGAAATACTGAGGAAGTGATGTTTAAAGAAGGAAAACCTCGTTGTTCTGTCAGCTTTGAAGGTCACCCAGCTTCACCCACTCCGGTGCAAGGTGTATTTTTGGCATTTTAATCTGCGTGGCAGAGGATTCCTGCTAAGGAACATCAGTGAAACGGCTCTCTCAGACTTCAGACAGCGATTTGTAAAACCAGAATTGAGAGCCAGCTCTGCTGTGGGAGGGTTTTTAATGTGTACTGACGTGGCCCTGGAATTCATGTACACAAACACGTCCTGAGGTGTGAAAGAACTGTGATTTCTCTGTGTCTGGTGCTCCAAGTGGTCTGGTGCTGGTGAGATCTCTGCTCCAGATTTGTGCTTGTGGCGAAAAGAAATCCAAGAATGAAACATTTCTAAGAGTGAGAGGCTTAAAACCTGTCCCATCCCTGGGCAGAGTGTGGCAGTACCCTGGGCTTGAAAGCTCAAGCTGGGAACAAGAGGCAGATTTGTTAAAAATTAGGATTTTTGCCATTTTTTCCAGAGGTGACTCAGAATTGTGGTAGATTCTGCATTGGATAAATCCCTGATTTTTTTATGTTGGGACTGGATGTTTCAGCAGGTCAGACAGAAGGTCTGGGCTTAATTCCAGAATTGCTGAGAAACCTCTTGTCTGTGCTGTAGGAGGTGAAGCTACAGTCCTGCAGTGCTTTCTCCATTCCTGTAAATCCATGGAATTGTGGAATCCATTGGCTGAATGATGGTGCTGTGTCAAAAACACTGCAGAGAGCTGCAGCCATCATGTTTATCCAGTTTGCCTGGGTAGGGTTTTTCTTATAAAAAAAATTTTTTCTTTCTTTTCTCTTTCTTTTTGCTTTTCCCTTTTTTCTCTTTTTCTTTCTCTTTTTTTTTTTTTTTTTTTTTTTTTCCTTTCTTTCTCTTTTCCCTCTTCCTCTCTCTCCCTTCTCTTTTCCCTTTTCTCCTTTTCTCTTCTCCTTTCCTTTCCTTTCCTTTCCTTTCCTTTCCTTTCCTTTCCTTTCCTTTCCTTTCCTTTCCTTTCCTTCCTTCCTTTCCTTTTCCTTCCTTTCCTTTCCTTTCCTTTCCTTTCCTCTTTCCTTTCCTTTCCCTTTCCTTTCCTCTTTCCTTTCTTTCTTTCCTTTCCTTTCCTTTCCTTTCCTTTCCTTTTCCTTTTCCTTTCCTTTCCTTTTCCTTTCCCTTTCCCTTTTCCTTTCCTTCCCCTTTTTTCTTTCTTTCCTTTTTCCTTCCCTTCCCATTTTCATTTCTATTTCCATTCTCTTCTCTTCTCTTCTCTTCTCTTCTCTCCTCTTCTCTTCTCTCTCTTCTTCTCTTCTCTTCCTCTCTTCCTCTCTCTCTTCTCTCTCTTCTCTTCTTCTCTCTTCTCTTCTCTTCTCTTCTTCTTTCTCTCTTCTCTCTTCTCTTCCTTCTTCTTCTCTCTCTCTTCTATTCTTCTATCTAGCATTTCTTTTCCTGGATAGGTCTGGTTGAGCTGATGCTCCTCTGAAGTTCCATCTCCTTGCATCCAGGGAACTGCACTTCCCATCCTTGCCCGGTTATGTTTTGCAATCATGGGGTAAGGAGTTCTCAACTCCATTAGTTGGGATATCAGGGATATCTTCAAGCTTTAATTTTGCTGTCAGAAATAAAAATGCCTTTATATTGTGGGTTCACTTGACACCCATGCCGTTACCGGAGGATCTGTAGAAATATCAGCAGATAGAGCTGGTGGTGTCATGTGCTGACCTCACCGAGAATGGCATCAGTGATATTCCTGGCCACTATTTACTGGGAAATGAACTGGTCATTACACTTTCTGATGAGATTGTGCTCTGAGTGTCACTCCTCTGACAGTCTGGCTCATGCCACGCCGAGATAAGATCTCAGGCACAGATGACAGACTGACTTCAGAAATATTTCCACTGATTTGACAGCCTGAATAACAGTTCTGCTAAAAGCCACAAAGGCTGGAGCGGTGACCTGTGGCTGCTGGGTGATAGTGGGCTGATAAATCTGCTAATGAGAGATAAATAGGTAACTGCATTTGGGTGTTCTCTGTACACTGTCAGCGGAAAGCAGAGGAACTTCAGGAGGGAAACCAGATATGGAGCTGAATTTACAGCACTTATCGAGCCAGAGAAGCAGCTTTCACCTCGAGTGTTTTGAGACACCAGAGGGGTTGGCAGGGAGTCCATCCCTGGGGACAGCACAAGCTGCTGTTCATCCACAGTTCTGCTGTTCCATCCATCCCTGTGGCTCTGGCTTTGCTTTCAGCAGCCCTTGGAGAGGATCTTTGGGAGCTGCTGTGAAGGAACCAGGCCCAGCTGCCTTTTCAGCCGTGTCCTCCCGCCTCCCTTGGCTGCACAACCGCTGCTCTTGGCACGTGTGGGGAGCTGGGCTGGGGAAACAGCCGGGCACAAAATATTCCTGCAAAAAGGGACCGATGGAGAGAGGATGGGCTCGTTCCCTTTGCTCTGTGATTAAATTGTGCTAAGCTGGACTGCAGCCTGAGCTTTGGGGAAGATCAATCTCCTGTTCCTGGAAGTGTCCATGGCCAGGTTGGACAGGGCTTGGAGCAGCCTGGGATAGGGGAAGGTGGAGGGCACTGCAGGGTCTTCAAGGTCCTTCCACCCCAAACCCTTCTGTAGTTTCCAACAGAGAGTTGGAATCCCAACAAGAGTGTCTGAGTTTCACTCGCAGGTCAAATTCTTGCATGGGTGGAAGTGGGAATGCAGGGGTGCAAAACAGAGTGAAGTGAGGGCTTGCAGCACCTCTGCTGTTCTTCACTGAACTCCCATCTGTGTTTTGTTGTCTACCATGAACTGGGATGTCAGTTCTCCTTCCTGCAGTGAGGAGGGGGTACCCTGTGTGCACACCCTGAGTGACCTCACCTGACAGCAATTCTGCTGCAGCCACACTGTGAATCGTTATCCTGCAGCTCTGGGCACAGGGCAGAGCTCTGTGGGTGGGAGAGCTGAAATATCCTTTTCCTCTTCCTTCTTCTTCCTTTCTTTCTTCCCTCCTCCCTTCCCTCCTTCCCCTTCCCCTTCCCTTCCCTCCCTTTCCCCTTCCCTTCCCCTCCCTTTCCCCTCCCTTCCCTTCCCTTCCCCTTCCCTTCCCTTCCCCTTCCCCTTCCCTTCCCTTCCCTTCCCTTCCTTCCCCTTCCCTTCTTTCCTTCCCCTTCCCTTCCTTCCCTTCCCTTCCCTTCCCTTCCCTCCCTTCCCTTTTTTCTTCCTTCCTTTTTCCTTCCCTTCCCATTTTCATTTCTATTTCAATCCATTCTTTTCTCTTTTTTTCTTTTCTCTCTCTTCTCTCCTCTCCTCTCCTCTCCGAACTCCTCCGAACCTCTCTCTCTTCCTTTCTCTAGCTGAAATATTGGCATGAGGCTGTGCAACTGGGATCCTGAGCTTCTGTTTCCATCACTAACTACTGGAAAAAGCGTTTTCTGCTCTGTTTTCCACTTGTTACCCTCTCCACTTTGAACCGCTGCGCACCTGGGAGCTTTAACCATGAGGTCATGCTCTAAACGAAGCATTTCCCCAACTTTTGACCCATCTGGGGGGATTTTAACTTGCTTATCCAGCCCTCGGGAAAAGCACTGACCCTTCCCGTTTTCTTGCCGTGTAGACACTCCCTTGCAGCTGCAAAGCTGATAGGAAGCAACAAAACTTCCAGTGTGGATTATCAGCAACGCTGCTGAGGCATTGCTTAATGCATCTGATAGCTCAGCCTCGAGAACAGAAGTTAAAAAAAAATAAAATAAAAATAAAAGATTGGCAGCTATTGCAGGAATCAGAGAGGGGCACCTTGGTGAAGAGCCGGGGGGAGAATTCTCCTTCCATTACAGAACCCTGGGCTGAGATGGATTCCCTCTCCATCATTGTCCTAAGCACATTATCCCTGAAAGAAAGAGGGTTTCTCTGAATCTGCAATTTTTCTAGGCTCAGTGTTATTGAAATGAAACGGCTTCAAGGATATCTACATTCTTTACCATCATATGGATTCTCATCTCATGTAAATTATTTGGCCACTTTTCATTTTAATCCTCCACTGTCATTTCCTACAAAAGAGATCATTTGGTTTCTTCATGAAAGGTATTCAGCTGACAGCTGCCCTTTGTCTAGAAAGCAGTGTGCCTTTGCAGGAGTTACTTGTGCCTGCTCCTTTACTTTTTTTTTCTTTCCTTTTAAGTTCATATTGCTTCATATTTTTCATCTGTAGCTTTCAGGAACTTTTCAGACTGTGCACAGGGTGAGGTTTGTGACTCTGAAGGGGAATTCAGACATCTCCTGCATTCTTTCCCTGTGTACCTGGCTGATAAGGAGCAGAACTAGAGGCAGAATAATTAATTTACTGCAGGAGAGCTGTAGTAAAAAAAAAAAAAAAATCAGTGTTTTCACAACTTCTACATGAGCAAACAAAATAGCTGGTGATGAAGTCTTGAATTTTTTTCCATGGCTTCCCTGTCTGAAAATTATTCTCACCTACTTTTCAGAAATCATGGAATCATGGAACCATAGAATAATTAGGGATGAAAAAGACCTTTGAGATCATTGAGTCCAACAGTCAACCAGCATCATGTTCACCATTGTCGCTGAGTGCCACATGGAGGGAGGGTTTAAATGTTGTGTTTTGTTGTGTTTTGTGTCAGAGTGTGTCACCCACAAGATATTGATGGGATGGGAATGAAAGGTGATGTGTTGGGAGATTTGTGTAAAGGAAATGTGAACGCTGAAGAGAAAAATCAGCAGATAGGGTTGAGGTTGGATATTTTGGGTTGCCTGGAGCTGTGAGAGCATTTCCTTTCAGATGGAAATGCCTGGGTGTGAGCTCTGATACAGCAGTTTGTGCTCTATCAAAGGTTAAAAGCAAAATATGGCCAAGGAGAGGAATGGTACAGCCCCAACAATGGCCCTAAGCTAAGGGGAGTGGATTTAGGTTTGATCTGGGGAGAAATTCTTCCCTGTGAGTAATGGAATAAAATTCCCAGAGAAGCTGTGGCTGCCCCTGGATCCCTGGAAGTGTCCAAGGCCAGGTTGGAGCACCCTGGGATGGTGGAAGGTGTCCCTGCCCATGGCAGGGGTGGAATGGGGAGCGCTTTAAGGTCCTTCCACCCCAAACCATCCTGGGATTGTTATGAGGAGAAGGTTCCATTTTGGGGAGCGCGGGGTTTGCAGGCAGATTAAATGTGTGGAAAAATGAGAAATCACCTCATTAATGGGGATAAGAATCATCCAGCAGGGGGAGGGAGAGGCAGGGTCTGAAATTCCTGTGTCACCTGCAGAAACAGAGCTTGGACTGCTCCAGTAGCTCCCCTTCCAGCTGGGACCCACCTGGCTTTGTGATCCCCACAAAAATGTCACCTTGACCAGCAGAGCTGCCTGACAGCTTCTCACTGAGATTTTTGATTCTTTTTCATAAATCAGGGCTTTGGGATGAGAAGAATTTCCGATTCTCAAGTGGGAATCACTTTTCATGTAGAAACTTTTAGATATTTGGCATTAAAAGATCAGGAATTCATGTTTGAATTTAAAGAAAATGTTTCAGAATTATGAAAAATATGTCAACTCAGATGAACTGTTTACAACTTACTCAGTTATAAAATGTTTAAAGATAAGAATTATATAAGATACACAGAACTGTTTCAGCAGTTTCTGAATAACAAAAATGATACACAAAACTTCCTCATTTGCTGGAAGAGGCATCTCATTCATTGTCCAGTTGTGGAAGTTTGCTCCATCACATGGATTTTCCCTCTTAGTCCAGGGAATTCTAAACATCATCTGAAGTTTTGTTGTTGGTAGAAAATATTTTTGCTGTTTGTTGGGGGCAGCAGAAGCCTGGCTGGGGCTTGGTACAGGGACAGCGTTGATTTAGGTGACGAGAGAGGGGTCACTCGTGGCTCTTGTGTTGTCTTTGCTGCATTAATTGATGTCTCAGTTTCTTCCATCAACAGTTCAAGGATGCCCTGATGGTTAATTCTGTATATTTTGTCATTTCTTCCATAAATGTTCATTTTTGCACGCGTGGTAATGACCTGGATTGCTGCTTGGGACTCCAGCTCGGGCGATGTGTTGGTGTCAGTAATAATTCTGCAGTTTTCAGCTGGGATCTGGTGATGTTCCTTTATCTCAGGGTGTTTCAGAGAGGAAATGATTCCTGGCTTTGTGGTGGGAGAGCTGAAATATTGGATTGAGGTTGTGGAACTGGGATGCTGACCATTTTTTCCTCTGTTTTCCAAGCTCTCCATTCCCCAGAAACGCACCTTTGCACAGAACACGACCCCTTTGAACAGAAATTTGAGAATTGAGATAGATACACACAGCACTTCAAAGGCTGAAATCATAAAAAAGGGGATTGAGGTGGAAGAGCGGAGAATATACTTTAAAAAATACCATGAGCAGAGGGCGTGATGTTCATTCTAAATTCTCATAAAGCTAAGCAAAGACACCATCCCATGTCAGGGAACTCTTTTTTTTTAATTACACAGTCACCTTAATTCCAATTAGTGTTGGCTGACAAACTCCCAACTTTTCCACCACTTTCACTAAAATTTAAGGCAGGAGCTACCCTTCATTTAGAGAAGATTGAGCAATTCCTGTGCTTCCTCTCTGAGCTGTGGGTGATTTTTCTGACTCACTGAGTAGCGACTTTTGAAAACAGAACCCCACTTGTGGCCATAACTGTGACTCCAAATGACTCTGGCAACAGTGGGATGAGGTGGTAGCACCTGAAATTCAAATTCAGTGCTCAAAAACAGTTGCTGTATGGAGCAGAATCCAGATTTCTGTTGAAAGTAACGGGGCCAATTTATAAAATGCAAAATATAAATATTGAAAATAATAATTGCCTCGATATTCCTGAATTTTCTGCTCCCAAACGATCTGCAGCTGAGGAAATATCTTCTTTTCCAATCCAGAGCAGCTGTCCAACATCCCGGACCTGCTGCTGATCAGAGTCGATAAAAGAAATTCTAGGATTATATATTATGGATAATCTACAGGAAAAACCAGCGGTGGTCCCTGCTTGTGGTGTGATTATCAGAGTCCATTGAAGTAAACAGGAGGTTTTGTTGGTTTGAATGCAGATCTGATAAGCCCTGTGGAATGTAAATCAGTTCATTAAAATTTGCAAGGCGGTTCGGTGAAGTAAAAGAGGAAACAGTTTTAACTTTTATGGGATGTTTACTGCATGTAAAGTACAATAAAATCACAATTATTCCAGAAGAAATACCGTTAGGAACGTGCTGTACTCAATGTGGCCTTCTCAGGAAGATTGAAAAATGTCTTAAATTGCTGTTTTAAAAAAATAATCGGTCTCTAGAAATTGTCCTGTGTAATTTCGTATCATCTCCTTACCATATCTATCTATGCAGTATTTGTGGGGTTTTGCATAATATAGATATTAAAAGTATGTGTGGATGTGTATATATTTACAAATATATACTAACAGGGATCAGAGTAAATGTTAAACAGCTCCTTCTGCCTAAGCTGGGGGTGTGTCGGGGAAAAATAATAAATAAATGATAATAAACAGAGTCAAAGACCTGTGGTGTCTTGGCCATGATGCTTCACTTGACAGTCTTAATTCTGATATTCAGAGAATTTCCTGCATTTTTGGGTGTTCTAGTACAATATTCCAAATGTTGAGATAATGTTCATCTCTCTGAGGGTTTCACATGGACATAAATGTGGGCTGATGTTCCTTTATCCATAAAATTCACTGTGCCTGTGGTGCCTCTGGAAGAGTGATGCATAAATTAGGAGTTGACACCTTTTAGTGAAGCTGCTTGGGAGTCTTCATGCTCTAATTCATAAAAAAAGAAAATCTGTTCTTTTTTCCCCTTTTGCAGTTACTTCAATGAGAATCAATATCCCGACGAGGCAAAGAGAGAAGAAATTGCCAACGCCTGTAATGCAGTTATACAAAAACCAGGTGAGGAGCTGCTGGGGAGTCCTTCCCAAAAGCAGAGAGGTTTTATAATCTTGGGTGCTCAGATTGGTGTTTGCAGAATCACAAAATCATCTGGGTTGGAAAAGACCTCCAAGGTGATGAATGTTTTACTGATAAATCCAATTTTTGGTGCAGGAAGGAGCTCAGCTCTCCTGATTTTCAGTATTTTGCAGCTTCCACTCAGGGATCTTGTATTAGAACCTATGTGTTAATGAAGGACCTTACCTTCAGGTCAACAAGTTGTGTTTTCCCTGTTCCTGGAGAAATCGAGGAGAGGAGAGAGAATATTGGGAGAGGAGCATGAATATTCAGTGTCGTGTTAGTGGATGCACCTGCCTTCGCTTGGTTTTGCTAACCAAACATTTACATAGATCTCAGAACTTGTGGTTTGGATATATTTAGATTTTATACAACCAGAATAAAAATTAATGAGGAGGCAACTAAGGCGTGAGTCATGCGCGTGGAATTACAAAATTATTTAGGATGGAAAAGCCTCAGGGATCATTGAGTGCAACCATTCCCCGCCTCTGCCCCATGTCCCCAAATGCCACATCCATAGGGTTTTTAAATCCCTGCAGGGATGGGGACTCCAGCACTGCCCTGGGACTGGACAACCCTTTGCATGAAGGAATTGTTTCCAGTTTTTGGAAAACCCTTTCCATGAAGGAATTGTTCCCAATTTTTGGAAAACCTTTTCCATGAAGGAATTGTTCCCAGTTGTTGGAAAATCCTTTCCATGAAGGAATTGTTCCCAACTGTTGGACAACCCTTTGCATGAAGGAATTGTTCCCAATTATTGTAAAACCCTTTCCTTGAAGGAATTGTTCTCAATTGTTGGACAAACTTTTCCATGAAGTAATTGTTCCCAATTTTTGGGAAAACCCTTTCCATGAAGGAATTTCCCCAGTATCCAACCTGACCCTCCCCTGGTACAGTTTGAGGTTGTCCCCTCTCATCATGTCCCTCTTTCCCCAAGAGAAGAGATGAATCCCCACCTCGTTATCCTTTCAGGATGTTGTGGAGAGCTGGGACAGTGACAGGAAACACAGGATCAGACCAGTTAGGAATGGAAATGACCTCTGTAGATCTTCTGGTGAGACAGGACCAGCTTAGGGAAGATTGTTCCGTTTTCAGTATCTCCAAAATTGGACCTTTTCCCACCTCTGGGCCTCTGTTCCATGATGTTGAGCCCTCGCATGGCAAAGTACTTTTCCCCTCAAAACCTACTGAAAAATTCCCTGGAAAATCTCTCAGGTAGAGGAGCAAAGAGGTCAGGATTTGATTCTTGGCTGTGCTGCTGGTTTGTGGAGCAACTTGGACCAAAGTGCTGCAACGCCGTGTCGGGGAGCGGTAAAATATTGTCAGTGGTGCTGATGCAAAGCATTAGGCAGCAGCCAAGCTATCAATTTCCAGATTTTTCTTTCTTTCACGTGTCTCATCTTTCCTAACTTCTTTAAGTGTGCAGATTGCTGCAATTACATGGGTGTTTTGGATGCTGAATAAATAAACTTTGAGAAGGAATCAGAAGCAGGAAGGGGGGCTCATCCCTGTGTAGCCTGCAGAGGGCTGAGGATGCAGATGTGGGGAATGTTTTTATAGGGTCAAAGGCAACTGGAGAGGTTTCCAGGATGTCCTTGGAAAACTGAATCCCTCCAGTTTTCTGTTTTTTATACTGATGACCAGAAAAAGGCATAATTTCTGGTGGCTGCCTTGTAACTGGTGAGAATTTTTTTGCTGGTTTAAGTGTAAAAATCAGCAATCCGGATTCTAACATCCACCCCCTTTCTCCCAAAAAATCCTGAGTGTCCTGGATTGTTTGGAGGGTTTGATGGGTGCTGGGGGCTGAGAGAAAGGAAAGCAGATTGCAGGGATGCCACAGAACCTCTTCATTCATTTTCCTTCTGAAGGAAATCACTGAACTGTACCCTTGTGACACATAAGAGAATGAGCCCCAGGGATGGGCTTTGTGGCAGGGCTGTGGATAGAATTTCAGTCCTTGGAATCTCAGTTTTGTGCTCAAATTGGAAAAGCAGCCCTTCATTCTCCTGTGGCTGCAAAGAAATTCATGTATTTCAGATTTTTAAAGAGCAGAAGAAAGGAGATATTTGGCAGTCAGTGCCACAGCACCTGGACACAGGATCCACATAAAACTCACTTAATGTCATTTCTAATAACTTTTCAGTGCTATCTGAATTTGAGGGGTTTATCCTATAAAATCCCAGAATATTTTGGGTTGGAAGGGGTAACATGGGCAGGGACACCTCCCACTATCACAGAGTGCTCCAAGTCCTGCCCAGCCTGGCCTGGGACACTTCCAGGGATGTGACAGCCACAGTTTCTCTGGAACCCAGCGATTATGATTTTTTAAAATGATTTAATATTTTATTATTATGATTTAATTATTTTATAAGATTTTTCCTCTCTGCTGCTTTCCTAGGAAAGAAATTATCAGATTTGGAGCGAGTAACCTCCCTCAAAGTGTACAACTGGTTTGCCAACAGGAGGAAGGAGATCAAGAGAAGAGCCAATATCGGTAATGTATCACAGAGCCTGCCTGCAAGGGCTGGGGCTCGCTCAGGAGAGGTGGCAATTACGTAAGAATAAATTAGTGAAAACACCAGAGGTGCTGACAGCCTCGGGGGAAACGTGGAGGAATTATGAAAATGAGTCTCTTCTTGTTCCAGATTTTTGGTAAAATACGTGTAATTTGCAGAATTCTGTCATCAGTGCAGGGAAAGTGAAGCGTTCTGAAGTTTGGATGGAAGATCAGCTTTAAAGCAAAATGAGGATTTTGTTGGTGGGAGGAGTTGTATTTCCTCGTTCCTTTGAGTATCCAAACTCAAATCTGAAACAAAACCTGAAAATTTGAAATAAGGGAGATGGGGATACTGGCAGGTTCACAAACGTTGTGTTTTTCCTGGTTATTCCTCTGCTCCTGACAGAGGTTTTACCCAGGGAAAGGGGCTGGAAAAAGCCAAATATTTAACTGAAAATCAGGATAAAACAGAAGTCACTTCAGTGTTAACTCTGTGGCTTCATAGCTGATCTTAAGAAAATCAAAAGTGATTCTGAACATGGGAGAAGGAGAATTTCTAATGTGACAAAGACATTCTAAGGAGAATAAACTCACCTCAGTGGCCAGGATTCAACAAATTTCTGCCTTTCATAAAAAATGTGATGCCCTCACTTTGATATTATGCAGAATTACTTTTGTAAAACATAGGTGTACAGAGGTCCATACCTGCCCATTGTCAGTATTTTTAATTATTTCAAATGTTCTTTCTGATTAAGAAAAAAAACTCTTTTTACATCATGGAATCTCATTTCTGAAGTGTAACTAAATTTATTTTTCTACAAGTAAAATTAGTTCTCACAGGAGTGGGAGGAATAAAGCAAACTCAGTGCAGGGTCGGTGGAGTTTTGTGTTTGGGGAAGAGGTTTGGAAAGAAATTTAAAAGAACCAAAGGGAACTTTGGATAAATGGATCCTACTGGAAGATAGATATGTGTGTTTTCAAATCCCTCAAGTGCTTTCAGAAATTTCTCCCATTTGTTTTCAGCCACTCCCCACCCCCTCAAGTCCTGCCAGTCCAAACCGTGGGGGAAGATTTACAGGGGGTGCCTTTGCCTTAGAAATGGCACAGATTTCTGATAGGACTGGCTGGAAAACAGGGATTCTTACTCCCAGACAAGTCTGGTGGTTGGCAGGGAAGGATTTCAGGCAAAGCAGTGTTTGTACTTGAGCTGCCTTCCCAAAAAATTCAGAGTGAAGAGGAAGAGGCTAAAAACTCAACCCTCTTCCTCCAATTATTCCAACTTCTGGAAAAAGCAATAAAAACAACCTAATTGCTTGAATTACTCCAATGCATCAGATAAATGAGGGATCCATTTGCTTTTTTCGAAGAAGCAGCAATCCTGGAGAGCCATGGAATAGACGTACAGAGCCCGGGCGGCCATTCCAACAGCGACGACGTGGATGGCAACGACTACTCGGAGCAGGTGAGCCCTGTGGCCTGAAAAAGGGGAGCTGACATGGAAAAAAAAAACTTTTTACCTTCGGAAAATCTTAATTTCGGTTGGTTTTGTGTCCCTGTGACGGGGAAAGGGCGAGGCCCCCGAATTTACCCCCTGGATTTGTCGCCTCCCAACAGGACACTTGGCAAGTGCGCAACGGGGAAGAGGAGGGCCGGTGTTCCGAGGGAGGCAGAGAAGCTGAGAAGGTAGAAGAAGACAGGAGGATCTGCTCCAAACAAGCAAGTTCCACCCTCCCCACCTCACCCAGTGTATGAGGCATGGCAGGAGAGCATCACCTCGGCCATGGCTGCGCTCTCCTGCCCTGGCACTCTGAGTTCCCCTCCCCCAGGAAGGGATAGATGGGTTTTTTGCAGTCCTGGGGATCAGGCACCAGCAATTATCCCTGAAAACTGGGCATTTCCTGCTCCTCTTATTTAATTTTGCAATAAATACCCTGTTGTAGTCAGGGCCATGCTGCTGTGAGCTGCTGACCCAGCCCCAGGGACGAGCAGGAGGGAGCCCTCAGGACACCTCAATTCCCTGTGCCAGCCTTGCCCAGGACACTGAGCACTGGGCACCCTCCTGGAAGGTCCTGAGCTCCCTCTGCCTGTTCTGGGGGAGAACCTTCCAAAAGCATCTCAGGACCATTCCTCAGACCCTGACACACAAAGGATGAAGGGTGGGGAGGAAGGATTTCATTACCTAAACTCTTACTTCCATTTGTTCCATATTGTTTTGCAAAAATGTGCCACAACTTGGATTGTTTACGTATTATCTGTCACTTTTGTTTTTACATTTTAATTCTTGTCTGTTTTCTCTCCCTCTTGGTTATTTTAAATCCTTGACAGCAACTTCTTTTTCAAATTGCCTAGCAAAAGAATACCCCTCCCCGCACTCTGAGCCCTCACCTACACTAAAATTGGTGACCCTTCCTTCACACACCCTCCTGACAGGTATTGCATCCCCTTCCCACTTCTCCCAGTGTTGGCCAACCCCTCCAGGGCTGTGTGTGCTTGGCACCAGTGACTGGCCCAGTTCTGTGAGATATTTCTGTGCTGCCCCAGTCACTCTCCACCACCTCGTTTGGGACAAGCAGGGAGCTCTCCCCTATCAAAAATTATCCACCACCTCTTTTGGGACAAGCAGGGAGCTCTCTCCCTCCAATCACTCCCTACCCCTTCTTTTGGGAGAAGCAGGGAGCTCTGCCCCTCCAGAAACTCTGCACCACTTCTTGTGGGAGAAATAAGGAGCTTTGCCCCTTCAAAAACTTTCCACCACCTCTTTAGGAGAATCAGGGAGCTCTCCCCCTCCAATCACTCTCTAACCTCTCTTTTGGGAGAAGCAGGGAGCTCTCCCCCTCCAAAAGCTCTCCACTGCCTCTTTTGGGACAAATAGGGAGTTCTGCCCCTCCAAAAACTCTCCACCCCCTCTTTTGGGAGAAGCAGGGAGCTCTCCCCCATCAAAAACTCTCTCCACCGCCTCTTTTTGGAGAAGGAGGGAGCTCTCCCTCTTCAAAAACTCTTCACACTTCCTTTGGGAGAAGGAGGGAGCTCTGCCCCTCCAAGAACCCTCCACCACTTCTTGTGGGAGAAATAGGGAGCTATGCCCCTTCTAAAACTCTCCACCACCTTTTTTGGGGAATCAGGGAGCTCTCCCCCTCCAAAAACTCTCCACCCCCTCTTTTGGGAGAATCAGGGAGCTCTCCCCTCAATCATCTCCAACCCCTCTTTTGGGACAAGCAGGGAGCTCTCCTCCATCAAAAACTCTCCACCATCTCTTTTGGCAGAAGCAGGGAGCTCTCCGCCTCCAAAACTTCCCCACCACCTCTTTTGGGACAAGCAGGGAGCTCTCGCCCTCCAAAAGCTCTCCACTGTCCCTTTTGGGAGAAGGAGGGAGCTCTCCCCTATCAAAAATTCTCCACTGCTCTTTGGGAGAAACAGGGAGCTCTGCCCTCCAAAACATCCTCCTGCTTCTTGGGGAATCAGGGCTCTCTCCCTATCCAAAAACTCGCACTGCCTCTTTTGGGAGAATCAGGGAGCTCTACCCTCTAAAAACTCCACACCACCGCTTTTGGAGAAGGAGGGAGCTCTCCCCCATCAAAAACTCTCCACCCCCTCTTTTGGGAGAAACAGGGACTCTCCCCCTCCCAGAGATGCTGCTGCAGTGGAATTGCAGCTGAGTGTCCTGGAAGGAGTTCCTGGCACACTTGGCTGTGGCCCAGCGCAGCAGATCCCTGGCAGAGGCATCCCCAGCTGCTCCTGATGGCTTCTGAGACCCTTTTTATAGGTCATCACCAGCACATTTGGTGAGACCAACTTTTCTGCCTCTCGGATGAGAAGCTGCTCTGTGATTGCCATAAAATATTTAGAAACCACTGCCAAGCCCAGAAAATTCCCTGCCAGTGAGATGCAGGACCGAAATACTGAGGTGGAGCGTGATGCAGGCTCCCAAACTACGTTTTTCTTGTATGCATTAACTGGAATACTTTGAAGAGAGAAATAAATTGGTTATTAAAATTTAAAGCTCTTTGTTTAGAGGCCTTAGAAATGACATTTCTCAGTAATCTGGCTGGGCTCCTCCACGAGGTGTAATTAGTCATTAGCAGCAAAGCAGATTAAATGGCGAGTTCTCGCCTGATGACCATTTAACATCCCATAGCTGTCAAACCCTGAAATTCTGTTTGTTTTCCACAGCAACACTCAAACTCTAATAAACCTTAAATCAGAGTTCATCAAAGTGCTCTAAACCCCCAGATTTTAGGGCTCTGGATTTGTGCCGTGGTAAAGATTTCTGAGAGGCCCTAAAAGTATGTGCACATCAAAGTATTTACCACACCCTTGTTATAAATAAACAAATCTTTTAAAAACCTCGGGATTACCAAAACCTGGCTTTTTTTTTTTTTTTTTGTTTTCCTCCTCAGCATTTGTTACCCATCATCTTAATTTAAAATCTATGCATGTTTTAAATTTTAAGTCACACAAGTTCATCACTTAAAGGCTGTTGGGAGACTGATAAATGTTTATCATTTCCTTTCTGTAAATAATAATAAATTTAAAATCCTGCAAGATCACAGTGGTATAACTATTAGGGCCCTGTTTTAGAGGGGAAAACACCATGATTTCTCCCAAAGCTCCATATTTGAATTCTGGCGATTCCCATCCCTTTCAATTATTGCACTGATTTTTTTTAGCATTCCAAGAGTTTTTCAGCACCTTTCCCTATACCTGTGTGAATTCAGTGTCTTCACAGGATGCTGGCTTGGACCAAGGGTTAGGCTCCCTTTGTATCCTGGTTCTGATGTTAATAGTGGCAGTTAAAGTACTTCTCTAATATATAGAGAATTATTTAATTTTGGGAGAATCCAGCCTCTGGAAGTCAGTAGTTTTAAGTTTCTCAAGTTTCCGTAATTTCTAGCAGACTAATTTTCCCTGGATTTGTCTAACCCCTGCCTTTCAAAGCCACTTTTCCTTTTGTCTGATGTAAAAATTGGCGACTCCTGAGCTGAGCTACACTAAGTGAAGCAGTGCTTCCCACTGCTGTCTTGGATCACATCATCATTCCAGCAAGTGCCTTTGCTTATTAGATCATAAAAACCCATGGACAATGGTCCTCTGATTTTCCAGTTATTTGTAATAAACATTTATCAGATCAACCAGCAGCCCAAGTGGAGGATTTGACTCTGTTTGGCTTCTCCTCATGAGGAAGCCTCTCCCCTTGGGATGTTGTTTTCTGTGCCTTTTCTACTTCTGTTGTGCCATCAGACAGAACCAGGGAATCACAGAATGGTTGGGGTTGGAAAGGACTTTGAAGTTCATCTCATTCCAGCCCCTGCCCTGGACTGGGATGACCTAAATAGGGTGACCAGAGCTGTGTGTTCCAAATACCAGCACGGAGCTGTGCTGTGCGCAGCAATTCCTGTCTGAATTTGCTGTCCTGCCTGACCTCATGTGTCACTTCTATCTCTATAATTTCAGTATTTTCCTCCAAATCTGGTCCCCCAAATCTGGTTCCTCCAAATCTGGGTTACTCCAAACCTGGTTCCTCCAAAGTTGGTTCCTCCCAAGCTGGGTTCCTCCAAATCTGGGTTCCTTCAAAATGGGTTCCTCCAAATCTGGTTCCTCCAGAGCTGGTTCCTCCAAATCTGGTTCCTCCCAAGCTGGGTTCCTACAAAGCTGGGTTCCTCCAAATCTGGTTCCTCCAAATCTGGCTTCCTCCTAGCCTGGTTCCTCCAAATCTGGTTTCTCCCAAGCTGGTTCCTCCAAATCTGGTTTCCTCCAAATCTGGTTTCCTCCAAATCTGGGTTCCTCCAAAGCTGGTTCCTCCAAATCTGGTCTGGTTCCTCCAAATCTGGGTTCCACACTCCCTGCCCTGCTTCCCTTTGTCTGCACAGTGAGGGAAACCAATCCTAAATCCACGTTCCGTCCCCCACCGTTGCTCGGTGCGTTTTTTCTCCCCACTGCGGTTTTGTACCCCTCAGTAACCCTGCCTCTCTCTGCTCCTTTCCCCACGGCTCCCAGGATGACAGCACTAGCCACAGTGACCACCAAGACCCCATTTCCTTAGCCGTGGAGATGGCAGCGGTCAACCACACCATCCTGGCGCTGGCCCGGCAAGGAGCCAACGAGATCAAGACAGAGGCTCTCGACGACGACTGATACCAAGAGAGGGGAGGGTCAAAGCAAGAAGTAACTTAGTTTTAGACGTAGCACCTTAGCAGACTTTCCTCGGTCCTTAATATGTGTTCTTACAGTATAACTTTGCAGTTTCTTGTACGTCAGTTAGCTGTTAGGGTCTTGTTCTGTGAAGATGGCATGGTGCCCTCAGCCTTTGCATATACTCTCTCAGTATTAATTCCCAATAAATAATCAATCAACCAACCAACCTCCCTCTCCCGGCCCCCAGTGGCTAGAAAGATTAAAAAAAAAATGACAAAAAAAAAAAAAAAAAAAAACGAAAATGAATCTTGCTGCTCTGTCTTAGCATTCAAAGTGCTTCCAGGTATTTTAGACAGCCCTCAATGACAAGTCTTAGGCTACACTTAAAATCTTGGATAACCTTAGAGATGGTGTCGAAAGCGATAGTCTGTACGCTCCCCCTTCCCCCAGACTGAAAGGATGCAAGCTGAGGTAGTGGCACAGGGTCGATGGACACCACATCGGGAGCATCAGTAGAGAGTAAAAAGAACACTTGGAACCCCCAGTCCAGCGTGGGAACCAACGATTTCCAGCTGCAATAAGCCGTGCCTCACTGGTCATCCGGTGACTCCGTTTACTTCGGGTGCTGTGCTGAGAATGTCCATTGGAAACGCATTCCCGCATTCCGCTCGCTGGTCACCATGGACGTTCTCTGCTCTCACAAAGCTGCGTGGCTTGGTGGAGGAGCGCTGCCTTCTGCCTCTGGGACCGTGCTTGAAGCCCAGCCTGGGATCAAATGAAAGATGAGCTGAATGTCTAAGGGACGAATGTCTGCTTCTCAGAACCACTGCTCGTTCTTGGCACGGCTGGCAGTGCCTGCTCAGAAGAGGTCTTAGACTCTTCTCCATCTGTCATTAACAATTTCACCTTTTCTTCCTCCTCTCTCACCTTTTCTGTCCCCACCCTTCTGCCCTTTCCACTTGGCCACTTTCGAAAGCAATGTTTTCCAGGAAGGTTGTTAAGGTCCTGAAATGGGTGAGTGGATGTTTACACGTCTGTGTAAGTAACGCCTACGTCCTGACTAGCCTGAAGGGTTACCGGAGAATCCATCAGAGCATATTCTCCCAAATAACGAACTTTTTTTGTTTGTTTAAAGGCAGGAGGATCTCTTACCTGAGGAATGGGGTGTGAATGTTTTGTGTTCTCTTTACTCTGTCTTCGTTAAGGTGTGAGAAAGCGATACTGCTACGAGCAATTTAATTAATAATTGGAAGCCATACTGATAATGGATGTGGTAATATTTGTAAAGCAAACCTACTCTAAGTAGCAGGAACTAATGGAATTGTTTTCCTTGATCATATGTAGCACTTTTGTTACTTTTTTCTTAAAGATATTTATATTTGATAAGTCTTTTTTTTATCATTTGAGAATTCCAAATACCAAACGGCAAACTCGCATTACAGAGTCACCCTGCGATCACCTTGTCATCTAGTATCTAAATGATGAACTGTGTGTGCATCTAAGAAAATTACATCTGCTAGCATTGTGTGGAAATGATCTCCTGGCATCCTGATAAAACGATATGTTGCTGCCGGTAAGAGGAAACGTTTTGATGGAAACAGCACGGGAAGTGTTAGAGACGGGCAGGGCTGCCTTACATTAACAAAGAATTCAATTAAAAACCTGTGGAACGTTTTGCACAGAGATATTTATATGAAAGTTTGCATAGCGTTTCCTCGACATTCCGTTTTGTCTTCCCACTTGGGTTTGTGTGGGAATTGCTTGAAAAGAGGGGAAACAGCTCTGTTTGTAGGATGGTTTTCCCTTTTCTCTCCCCGCTTTCGAGACGGAGGGAGCCAAGGGAAGTTTTGCTGTTGCTCACCTTGTTCTCATCCCTTCCTCCCTCTTCACTCCCAGAGAGCACCATGACCCCCCCAGTGCAGCCCCTCAGTAGGGTTTTAGCCAGGCTGAGCCCTCCAGATCCTCTTCCCCTCTGTCCCTCTGGTGCAAACTTCTCCCCCAAGAGCCGAGGAGATCCCATGCTCACAGAGGGCACCACGGTGCCACCTCTTTGTCCCTCTGAATATCTGTGGGTAGGGCTCGGCCTCGACTTCCACTTAGGGATTTCATTGGAAAATTTATGTGCTTTCCTTAGATACAGACCACTGGAGCAGAAGGAAGCCATCATTTTTTCTGTTCTGTTTTATTTCTCGAGTAGGCAAATTCACGAATAGCACCAGGGCAGGCTTGGGAAAGGCAGGACTTGCACCAACAACCATTGCACCACTGCAGTTATTTCCTTCCTGCCTGTATGAATGTTTTGGAACTGAGGATGGAGAGGATGAGGAGAGCTTTTATTTCTATTTTTGCACAGCAGAATGATGGAGCAAACTCGAGCCTTAGTGGAATTTTACCTACTTACTCATTCCACAGTCACACGGCGAGCTGACAAGCAACATCCACGATTTATAGTAAGGAGATTTTAATAATCGATGACCTCTTTACGTTGGGCTTGCCACCACCATTTGTTCTGGCTGTTTCATTTTCAAAAGAACAGACTCAAACTGTTGGACAGCTGCAATTTTAAAAGAAATATTGCTTACTGTAGTATCTGTAAAAAAAAAAAAGCGCTGTTTGAGGCTTTGCCTTTTTAAAGCAATAGGGAAGAATAAAAATAGTATGAGAACTTCTGGATCCTGATTAGAGGTTCATGTGCTGCGGGATCAAAGTAACACCACTGAAATTGGGTGTCTGTGCCATCTAATGTAGAATAATCTGCTCTTAATTCTGTTTGTCCCTGTCAAGGAGCTGCTGCCGTCATGCACCAGTCTCCTCTCTGAAGGTTAAACAGGTAAAAAACCCCCAAAAAACCCCTTTGTGAGCAACTGGGGATGGGCACATCCCCTGGGCTGTGGCTTCCTGGAAAATACTAGTTTTCTGCTTTCCCACATCATCATCTTATCGGGGAAAACAACAAAAAGCTGAGCAATCAGCCCCTTGGCTCTCTGGGGTCACTGTTTGGGGTGTGCCTGTTCTGGCTGCTCTTTGGGCACTGAGAGGGACGAGCAGGACCTCAGCTGTCCCCAGGGTGCTCGTGGCAGGCTGTTCCCTTCGTGTGGAAGTTCAGAGTGAGTGTTTGCAGCCGGTTCATCCCTTTTTGGTGTGAGGTGGATGAGCTGTGACGGGGCGGGCGCGGCTGTGACGGTGCCGAGATGCGCAAACGGGATCGGGAGTGAGCACCAGAATTGCTGGAGGCCCTGTCCTGGAGTTTAGCCTCATTCTGGAGGCTTTTCCACGATGTGGGAGAGTCGATTTTGTCTTTCTGTTTGTGGGTTCCTGGGAAATGAAGCCTCATTTTTGTCACCCTGCAGTGGAGGGGCAGTTTGGTGCAGCCAGTCCGGGGTCGCTGTGGTTTGTTCTCTGTGGGTTCCCTTGAAATGGCTCTGGGGGCAGACCAGAGCTGCCTTTTTGTTCTGTGAACAGGGAAGTCGTGAATTTAGGAATCCTCATCTGTGATTGCTTTTACCTTCGCAGAGTGAGTTCTGGCTGATGTTTTGGCCCTCATAAAGTCCTTTTACTTGAGTTGTTGTCTCTTACCGTCTTCTTAAAACAACAATTTCTACCTCCACTTCTTTTCTGGATTGTTTTGGTATTGGGTTTTTTCAGTTCCCCCACCCTTTTTTGTGAAGTATGAGATCCCAAACATTTACAGAAGCCTTAGGAGTTGATAAAAAGCAGCAGATTTGTTTTCTGTTGATCTAAATGCTCTGTGGACACACCCGTGGTCAGAGTGAAATCCTGTGTCAGATGTGAGTCTGCAGCGCACCCTTTAATTAGGGAATCTCATTAAGAGCCTTCAGGAGGTCATGGAAAGGGATTTATCCCCTCTGTCCATCATTTTTGGGACCATTGTGTGGGCAGGAGGGAGCTGGGAGGGTTGGAGCACGTGTCACGTGGTGAGAGGGTTCAGGAGCTGGGATTGTCCAGGCTGGCTCTGGGGACATCCCAGATTTGGTTTTTTTAGCTGTCTTAAGTTCCTTTCAACTTGGGGAGGATCAGGAGTTGGATTTCGATGATCCTTGTGGGTCTGTTCCAGCTCAGGATATTCCATGATTCCTGAGCAGATGGAGCCAGGTTCTTCTCAGAGGAGCACAGCAAAAACCTGAGGGGCAGAGGGCTAAAAATGCAGTAAAGAAAATCCCAGATGAATATAAACAGAAATATTTTTATGCTCCGTGGTAGAACTGTGGCCCAGAAAGGCAGTGGAATTCCCACCCTTGGGGATACTCAAAACTCAACTGGACTGGGTTGGATCAGAGACCTCCAGAGGTCTCTTCTGACCTGAATTATTCTCTGGTTCTCTGCAGACCTGCTCAGGTTGAGGTGTTCCCTGGTTCTGCTTTGTACATGTTGACCTGTTCGAAGAAATTCTCTGAATTTTTTGAGGATTTTTTTCAGTTTTGCTGTTCATAAAAATTATCTTTTCTAGCCTTCTAATACAGAGGAGCTTTATTTGCAGGGTCTGGCTCCAGGCTCCAATCAAGCCATAAGTTTAGAGATCTCATTAATTATTTGCTCTGTTTACACAGTTCTTCAGGGATATTTGACTTATTCTGTTTGTTTCATTGCCTAACATCAGACTGGTAAGTTTTTCATGTTTTTGTAACGTTTGTGATTTGTAGATCAGTTTTTGCCTTCGTTTGTGAAGATTTATCTTTGTCTTGCTGCTGGGAGTGCAAGTGAAAAATTCCACAGAGCTGAACCTGTTTCAGGAAAACTGGTGGTTAACTCAAGCCCCACTGGTGACTACTGGGATAATTTTGGGTCAGTAAATCACAAATTGGTGATTATCAGAAGCTGAAGGGGTTTGGCTGGGAAAAAGTCTGATTAAGCTTACTTGGATCCTTCTTTCTTTAAGTCTGTGCTGTTGGCCACCTCTAGGAAAAGAAAATGTGGTAGCTGTTGGAAGAAATGGCTTTTATTTTTCTTATCAATAAATCCACTAAAATTGGTGTAAGAAATTTCCAAACTCAATGTTTGAAGCTGCCTTAATGCAGAATGTTGGTTCACTGTGTGTGATCCTAACTGGAATCCAGAGCTGAGCTCACACTTTTCTTTGCAAATCACTAAATTCAGTGTGAGATTTTTGCCTGTAATCTTGAGCTGTGGGTGTTGAGTTGGTTATGTTTTCCAACCCTTCCTCTTTATCCCTGGAATTCTGCTCATTTTAATTGATATTTTTAATAATGTTCCTGGTGCAGTCCCCACTTCCCAGTGCTCATCAGCTCCTTTCAAACTCATTCTATTATTACCAGTAAATTTTTGGGGTTTTTGTCAAAACTTTGCTCTTATTTTATCTGAGTTTTCCCACTCAAGTAGCTCTTGCACTCTTTCACATTATTTAACTTGATGATATTATTTTAATCAAAGTCTTAAGTAGGCAATAATCTTTGGTTTGGTGCAGCTTTTGGCAGGAATTTTTTGTTGGCAGGGTTGGTCTTAAAGCTGTGTAACATGTCAGTGAGTTTAATATGAGTTCATTCCATGGATTTTGTTTGTGTTTGTGTTTGTAGCAGCAGTCAGGGCTTGGATCCTGATCCCAGCCTTTTTAAAGGACTTTTGTGGAGTTTTCACTGTGATTCCTTGAAGGGAAGGTTGATGGCCTGACCAAAAAAAATACCTTGCAGTTCCCAAGAAGAGTTATAGAGATATTTCAACCTAAACCATTCCCCCTTGGGTTTTTGGGCAGCTGGATATTTACTCAGGATATTAGATCAGTTATTGGCCAGAAGGGATTTGGCAAACCCTAAAACCTTCATTTCTGTTGTCAAATTTATGGGGTTTAAACTGTCTCACTGAAGATGTCACACATTAATGAAAACCAGAGGCATTCTAGAGGTGGCAGCTACAAATCCAAATTTAAAATACACTGAAATTATCTTTTTCCTGCGTGAGAAATGTGTTACAACTAGAAAAGCATGGATGGGTGTTTTGAGGACTGTCAGGAAGGTGACAGCGATTTGATGTTGGGTTTTGTCCAACAAATGCAAATCAAATCAAACCAATGGAAGTTTATCTCAGTGGCAGCAGGGAGGCAGAGGGAGAAAAATTCTAAAAGAAAAAAGACTCTCTACTGAAGAGTTTGTTGGTGTTCTTGGCCTTAGGTTTTGTCAGTTAAAAATAGGAATTGTTTGTTTTTTTGCAGTTTGTATCAGAGAATCGTGGAATGGGATGAGTGGGAAGGGATTTTAAAGCCCATCCTGTTCCTTCCACTATTCCAGATTACTCCAACCCCATCCAGCCTGGCCTTGGACACTTTAGGGAATCCAGGGGCAGCCCCAGCTCTGAGCTAGAAAAGGATTTGCCATTTGAAACAGAAAAATACACAAAACCTTTGAAATGCCCCTTTTAACCAGGCTGATCAGCCAGCAGGTTTGCTGGCTGCGCTCTGGAGCTCTTTTCCATTCTTTCAGGAAGGTCTGGAGTGCTCCAGCCAACAGCTCCAGCAGGGCTGAACCGAGCCATGGAGCTGGAATGGGCTGTGCTGGGCTTTTGATGTTCCTGTGTGTGCAGAGCATCTCTGCTCAGCTGCCTTGGCAGGAGCTCCCTGTGCCATTCACTGGATGGCAGCGGGTGTGTCCCGCTGATCAAAACACTCAGCACACTCCTCTCAGTGCCAGGGGAATTGGGATGGGCAGGGGACGATGGCAGGCGCAGGGATGGCAGCTCTTTGGAATGGCCGGGTGTCCCTGGCGTGTAATTAGCGGCTTTGCAACCGCGGCGATTGGCGCGGCCGCGATTAAAAGGATTTCTGTCTTTTGTGGGATTGAAAACAGCACATCTCCCGCCCCCTAATTCTGTTTAATACCAGAGTTATTAGTGACACTTGGAACACAGCTCCTCTGGAAAGTTAAATAATGATCCCAATGAATGAAATAATGATCCAAATGAATGGTGACTTCAAACAGCGGGGACTGAACCCAGTTCGGTTTTCTATGCAAAGCTGCTCCTCCCGATTTTCTGTTCCCTGCTCCGTGTGCGTGTCACTCCCAGGAAGTTGGGGACACAAAAAGGACATTTGGTTGTGTGACAGCGTGGGGACAGTGCCCAGGGCCTGCTTTAGCTCATTGTGGAGTTGTGGAGATAAGGAGGATGAGCCATGAGCTCCACTGGATTCATCCCAAGTTTTCATCTGTCTGCAGGTGGAGGGTTCCTCAGAGCAGGGAATGTCACTGACTCCACCCCAAATCCCAGTGTCCCTTGGAGCAGGGAATATCACTGGCTCCACCCCAAATCCCAGTTTCTTGGAGCAGGGAATGTCACTGGCTCTGAGTGCCACCCCAAATCCCAGTCCCTTGGAGCAGGGAATGTCACTCGCTCCTGGAGCTGGGAATGTCACTGGCTCTGGGTGCCACCCCAAATCCCATTCCCAGGGTGTCACTTTGGAAGCCTCACCATTACTTGTTGCCCTGTTCTTATCGAGCTCTCTGCTCTCTCAACACAGTACAGTGATAGGAGTTAATTCCCCTTTTTCCTTCAAAAATCTCAGAACATCCTGCAGCTGGAGGGTTGGTTGCACACCATCCTTGCCCCTCACCCAGAATATCTGATGGTGACCCAAAATATCATCATTTCCCCTGATCTCTTGCTGGATTCTCAAAAACCATCTGCCATAGGGTGTCCTGTGCCTTTTAAATCTGTTTTTGTCAGTCTCTCTTGGCCTCTGAGCATTGCAGAGCCCATGCTCCATTTTTGCCCCTGAGTTTCTTGACCAAATTTTTCCACAGTGCTGTTCTCCACTTGCCAGGCAGGTTTCCACATTTTTTTTTTGGCATGTAAAGACACTTAGAGGGATTCTGAGTCAAATTTAGCAAAACTAGCAGGTTCCTATCACCAACAAATTGATGGAAGAATATCAAAACTTCCTTAGGCTCTTATTTAAACCTTCCAGTTCCTTTCCAGTTTCTCTGCACTGAAATCCTCATGAATCCCAGTTCAGAGCAGACCTGTGGCAGTGGGTATTCAGTTCTCCCAGCACAGTTCCCACCACTGCGCTCACAGGAGCAATGGGAACAATTTCTTTTTTAGAAAACACATTTTTAGATATTCGCTTGCTGCTGTCACTGGCCTCAATTCAACTTCTCATCCTCTTTCTCCTTAACTAATTAAAGTCTTCCATGTTATGGCAAGATGGCATATGTAACTTAAATAACCCACCTCTTTAATTAAGAGGTTGGATTCAGCCTTCTGAGATATATTTGACATCGTTGGAGATTTAAAAATACATTTTACTTCCACAGTTTACCCGTCAGATCGCTCGAGGAGGGCAAAGAGATAATGAAAGTAAATTATTAATTAATGTTTCTCACCCAGTACGTTCCATTAAGAATATTAAGCATTTATTCCATTCCTCCAAGCACGTTTGACTTTGGATATAATTATTTTTTAAAGTCTGCCTGCTGATGGAGTTGCTGCTATCTCTCTTTGACAGTAGGGACGGGATGGGAAATATCCTTCAGGAGTTAAGCAGAGCCAAGAATTCCAAATATCAACTCAGTGACCAGGTTTTCCATTCCGTTTATGCCTTGAGAGCAGATCTTTTCTAGTCCAAAATGCCAGAGACTACTCGTGACACATTTAAGTTGTTCTTACCTGGAAAAGAATTGACAGAATTACGGAAACAGCAGCAGGAGCATCTCCACTTCAGGGTTTGGGATGGAATGGGATGAATTTGGGTTTGGGATGGGGAAGGAGTTCAGGATGTTGCTGGGAAGGACCCAGGGATGTTGAACAGGATTTGGAATTGTTCCTGGAAAAGGGGAAGATCTTGGGATCTTCAGTGGTGAAAGAATTGGAGTGGTTTAGGAGCTGTGACCGGAATTGGAGCTGTTCTTTGGTTCACTTTGGCACAGAGGGGGTTCAGAGAATCCTGGAATGGTTTGGGTGGGAAGGGACATCAAATCTCATCCCATCCCACCCCTGCCATGGGCAGGGACACCTCCAGCTATCCCAGGCTGCTCCAAGCCCAGCCTGGCCTGGGACACTTCCAGGGATCCAGGGGGAGCCACAGCTTCTCTGGGAACTCCATCCCAGGGCCTCCCCACCCTCCCAGGGAACAATTCCTTCCCAATATTCCATCCATCCCTGCCCTCTGGCAGTGGGAAGCCATTCCCTGTGTCCTGTCCCTCCATCCCTTGTCCCCAGTCCCTCTCCAGCTCTCCTGGAGCCCCTGGAAGGTGCTGGAAGTTTTGCAGAATTCCCTTTCAGTTTCCCCAAACATCCCCACCGTGGCCCACAGCTGCTGATGGGCAGGAACAGCCCAATTCCAACAGTTCCATTCATCACTTCCTTCCTTCAGAGCTCATCACTGACACAAACCTTTCTTCCTTTAGAGCTTTTTAAGTCTCTGTCCTCATCCTCCAAGGCCTTGGAGGAAATAAATGCTGTTGAGATGAGGGAATGTTTATAAATCCATTGGATTTATGGGATAAAATTTGTGAAGAGTGATGTGGAATAGGGAGATGTTTTCATTTCAGGTTTGGTTTGGTTTTTTTTGTTTTTTTTTTAATTTAGTGGGAGTTTGCATCAGGACTGTGGGAGGCCACCCAACATTCCGGGTTTTCTTGTAGGTGACAGACGAGTCCCTTCTGGCCTTAATAGTAAATCTGTGACTCCAAAGAGATAAAATGTGTCTTTTACCTTTAGAACTTGTTTAGAATATTGAATAATTTATTAGAGAGATTTGAGTTCTGGAGGGGTTCTCTGCAGCAAGAACTTTCCATCAGAGAACATGTCGTGCCTTATGTCTCTAACCCCAGTTCCATACAATAAAAATCTTGTACCGTTGCCCCAAAAATTCACCATAAATAGAATTTGATCAGTCACAGCCATTTCTTTGGGCTGCCGTGCCTCAGTTGTTGGTTTTCACAAATCCTCACATTGTCAGAGAGCTTAGAAAAATCCCACAGGCAGCACAAAGTCCTTTTGCTAATCTGGTGTCTCCTGATTTCCTCCATGGAGCCTGTATTCCGTGAAGGAATTCCTGTGGAATGTCTGAGCTCTCCCTCCTCAGCTGCTCTGAGCCATTTGCTTCCCTCTGAAGTTGATTCTTGGTACTGAATTTGTCACATTATTTTCCCAAACTTTAGTGCTTCTCATAGAAATTTTATTTTTCATCCCAGCTTCCTCACACCCTGATAATCCCATTTGACCTGGTTTGCCAATGGTTTTCCCCTTCTGTGCTCTGGCCTGAACCTGTTGTCCTTGCAGCCTCCAAGTAAGGGATTTATGTCATTTCCACCCTAATAAAAAACAATCCAGTGTAGGGCAGGAGCTTCCAGACTTTCTGTTTTAGGGTTCCCCAGCTTTTAGACCCTTCTACCTTCCCTCCTTGCTGTTTGGATGATTAGAAAATGGTATAATAGTAACTTTCAAATATAATTTTTATAATATTATTACTTGGACTGTCTTTTACTGGGCAGATTTGTTTACTGGGAGACATTCCCCTTTCCTTTGGCCTTTTAGATGGTGCTGGATCCATTATTTACTTGAAGTCTAAGAATATATAGAATAGAAAATTTTATCCACTTTGGCCACTATAAAAAAAAATCAGCTCATAAATTCAGCCACTTTACAGCAGGTTCTTCTCTTGCACCATCCCATGAGGAATGAGGTGGTTGGACCATGGAGAGGGATGAGGTGGAATCATGGAAGGATTTGGGGTGGGAGAGACCTTAAAGCTCATCCAGCTCCTCCCCCTGCCATGGGACACCTTCCCCTATCCCAGGTTGCTCCAAATCCCATCCAACCTGACGTTTGTTAAAGTTTTTAAAGTTCCAGTTTATTTTGTCTTTCCCTGTTGTTGGAACCTCGATTGGAGCAGTGGGATTTTTCTGCATTCAATGCGGGTGTTTGGGATGCCTGGATTTGCACAACTTTCCCAGGAATCTGCTGCTTCCCTTTGCCACTTCGTTCATCCAGGCTTAGGGATCTCTCCTTGCAGCCAGAGTGGCTTTTTATTGTTTTTCCTAAGTTGTTTTAGGTTTGAGGATCATTGGAAAAACTTGAAGTCGCTTTTCCAAATGATCAATTACAATGAAAGCAGAGTTTGAGCTTTCTACCTTTCAGTGGGTGTTACCCACTCAATTTCCTGTTTGTTTTTTTGGTTTCTGTGTGAATTTTGTGTCATCTGGAGCCTTGTGCTGACCTGAAGCTGGTGACTGGTTGCTGCTGCTGTGGGGTCAGAGTTCTGTCTGGTCTTTCCCATTCCCTGACTCAATACAAACCCAAAAGCAAAACCTTTTTTCTTTGCTTTTAGCTCCAGGAATGTCGTTTTGAATCTCATCAAAGCCTCCCTGATTTTGCTACCAGCGTTCTGGATGGTTCTGGGCAGCATTTCTGGGAAAGTGCCGTGTCCCCTGGAATTCTGTCCTTTAGGATGACACGATGTCCCTGTGCCCTTCAAGATAATCCAGGAGTGACAGATCCCAACTTGGTTTAGTTCCACAGCAGTTGTGTGCAAAGGTGACGAGTCAAAGTCACTTGTGGCCGTGGGGAGCAGTATTTTCCTGACAAATTGCCTTGGCTGTCTTCCTCTTGGTCTTTACGATCTTCCCAAGGCTGCTGAAAGCCCGGGAAGCATGAGATACCTGCAGTACTTCTTTAATTTTAGGGGTTTTTTTTTTAGTATTGATTGAAAAAGTGCCTAAGTGAGGAACAGGACTCCAGAGTGAGCTGGAGGAATAGGATTAGACCTCATTTCCCTCAGAAGGAAAGAGCCTTCCCTGCATCCCTGTGGATCGGGCTGGAAAAACCTCCCTGCTCCTTCCTCATGCTGCTCCCCTTGGTTCTCAGCATTTTTTTTTTTTTGGGGGAGGGGATCTCATTCCTCAGCCAAACTTTTGCAATCTCTGATTTGGGGTGGATGGCAGCGAGGGGGGAAGCTTGGATGGAATTCAGTGCAAAACTGCCTCTTGGATTGCAGACACGAAGAGCTTTGTGTGACAAACGTCCACCCCTGAAAACCAGGCCTGGGCGGAAAAAAGCTTTTCTTTTTGCTTTAATTACCTCAGTTGGAATCACAGAATGATTGGGTTGGAAAGAACCTGAAAAATCAGCCAGTTCCACCCTCTTCCATGGGCAGGGACTACTTTCTCTATCCCAGGGTGCTCCAAGCCCTGTCCAACCTGGCCTGGAACATTTCCATTTCTGAAATCCCAAAGGCAGTTTCTTCCTCTATTCTTATTTCTAAGTTTATCATAGTGACACCTTCTAAACATTTTGTCAAAATAATCCCAGCTATTGGCAGGTGGTTAGAATTTTGTAAAAGTGAGAATTTTATGTGGGTTTAAAGAAAAAAAAGGTATCAGTGATAGTTTAAAAAAAGGCATTAAAGGAGGATTTCTTCTGACCAGAGTGAAAGGAGGTAACAGAACACTGCGGAGGTGTTTTAGTGCCACTTAAGGGTTTGGCAGTGAAAGCAATCCGTGCGTAGATGTTTTTATTTTTCATTAGCACCAAAATGTTTTCACTCTGACAACATCTGAGGTGGGAGAGCCTGGGAGAGGACTGTTGGCGAGGAAAGCTGTGAGGATATCTGTGCAGAGAGCAGGAACTCGGCCTCTGGGGAAGTTTTTATGGAAAAAAGTGGGAAGTTCTTTATGGAATTTCCTTGTGATGGGAAGTTCTTTATGGAATTTCCTTATGGTGGAAGTTCATTATGGAATTTCCTCGTGGTGGGAAGTTCTTTATGGAATTTCCTGATGGTGGGAAGTTCCTTATGGAATTTCCTCATGATAGGAAGTTCCTTCTGGGGAGTGGGTGGGTGTTGATGGATGGAAGCAGTGGGGATGCATTGCTGGGCTCCTGGTGGCCACGGGGCCATTTCCCGATGGCAATTTGCCGTTCCCGGAGCTGTGGCGCTCACGGAGCCCCAGCCCCGCTCCGAGATGCCTTTTGGAAGCGCTGTTTCCCCTGGGAAGCTCCTGGCACCGGGTGTTGGTGACAGGAGGTGGGTGCTGGAGCTGAGTGTATAAAACCCCCGAGCGAGGGGGTGGTGGGGTGGCCTCAGCCACACAAAAATGGAGCCAAACCCTGGGGAGGTTCCTCTCACCCACATTTTGTGTGTCTCAGCCCCGTCCTGCCGTGCCCTCAGCTCGGGGTGGGTGCCAGCCGTGCATCTCCTCCCTGGGCTGTGCTGGCACCACTCCTGTCCCTTCCCCGTCACCAACATGAGCCGTGTCCCACCCCGCCCCATCCCTTCTCTGTCCCCATCTCCCGCCCGTGTCTCATCTGCTGTAGGTGTCCTGCCTACCTCAAGAGGTCAGCCATGGGATCCTGGAGCGGTGTGTCCACCCTCTGGTCACTTCTCCATGAGCACTAGCGCACACTCACACTCACACTCACACTGGAATGTATATTCTCCTCCCCCCCAGCCCCCAAATAACCTCTTGACCTGATCCTTGCTGTAGCCACCACCGACTCCTCTTGCAAAATTGGATGCTGCTTTAAATGTGAAAACAAATGTTCAAGAAGCTAATAAAAAAAAAAAAACCTGAATGAAAGCTAAAGCTGAATTTATAAAGCCTTGTTGCATATGAGCCAAAAGTGCAAAAAGCTCTATATAATGAACTAACCTGCCACTCATATAAATATAATATATATAAATAAATATATAAAAATCAGACTGTTCTACAAAATTGTGTATTTGTATTTTTGTGTACGTACAATTTTCTGCTAAGCAGAAGGAGGATGTAGTATAGGATGATGTGAGAAGAGATTTTGTTTAATCATATTTCTTTGTTACTTATTTTTGTTAACATCCAGATGCCTGTCTTTGTCTTCTGTGTATGACACTGTTCCAAAGGTGCAGTATCCCTCTCCTGCCCGCGTGTCCGACCTCCTTCCTCCACGGGAACGAGTCAGGTGATGCCCCTCACCACCACCATCATCATCATCATCATCATCATCATCATCATCATCATCATCATCATCATCATCAAACCCTTCAGATCCACCCTGGTCTTAATCTTAAGGGCTGCTCGTTCAGCTCAAAGATGTTTGAGATGTTTGAGATATTTAATTTCCCAGGTGCGTTGTGTTGGCGTGGAGTTGAATATTCGTGTGCTGGTTGATTCCTCTCCTGTGATCATTCCCTAAATTCCTGTCCATGCTGTGCTGCTGATCCTCAGCCTGACGTTTTGGGGAAAAAAATGGATTGGATAGGTTGGGAGAGAGGAGGTGGGAAGTTCCTCGTGGTGGAAAGTTCCTTACAGAATTTCCTCATTATAGGAAGTTCCTTATGAAATTTCCTCATGATAGGAAGTTCCTTATGGAATTTCCTCGTGATCGGAAGTTCTTTATGGAATTTTCCTTGTGATGGGAAGTTCTTCATGGAAATTCTCGTGGTGGGAAGTTCTTTATGGAAATTTCTCATGATGGGAAGTTTCTTACGGAATTTCCTCACAATGGGAAGTTTTTTATGGAATTTCTTCATGGTGGGAAGTTCCTTATGGAGAAGGAAGTGCTGGGAAATCCCAGGGAGTGAACCTCAGTGACCCCACCACAGGGGATGGAGGAAGGGGCCACGGGCACCTCATGTTGCCCACACTGGCTGCACTGGGGGAGCCTGGCAGGAAAGGTGGGAAAGTGATGAGATGGAATTCACCCTGTGCCCCATGGGAATGTCCATCCCAGCATCCCTGGTGGTTTTGGGATGCTTTTGGCCCATTTCTTTGGGAAAGCTGGAGCAGCCTCGAGAGGGTCCATCTGCTCGCCCCGATGCCCTTGCAGTGAAGGCACTGAGTGTTGAGGAACATTCCAGAATCTCCTCCCAGTCACTGCCTTGGTCTGCACGGTGCCGATGGCTCCTGGCAAGGAGGAAAGGAATAGTGGGGGAAACCTGAGAGCCCTTGGTGTGCTGGGAATCCTGATTTATCCATCACACAGAACTATCCAGGGAGAGAAAAGCTCAAAGGATCAAAGAGGATGGAGTGGAGTAACCGATGCAAAGCTTTGGGCAGGAGGTGACCAAATTCACCTTCAGTTCCACCAAACCCTAAGGAATCCAGTCCAGCCTCCCCTCAAAATGCAGGTGAGGATCCATGTCCATCACACCTTCCCCTGGTGGCAGGGCCTGCAAAAACAAACCATCAACCCATCCCCTTGTGCCCTTTTTGTTTTTTGTTTTTTTTTAATCCTTTTTAAATTGAATCCCTGCCTTTGTCAGAGCCGACCCGCGGCCCGGAGAGCGATACTGCACCTTTGCACGTAGGGCTCATATTTATAACAATGTGTAATGACTGTAGCAAAAGTCCTTGTTTCTGTATGTGAATGGACAGAGAAACAAGTGCTCTATTGTATTGATTAAAAATAGTTCCAATGAGTCCTGTATCATTGTATCTCCTATTCTGGATTAGTGCCTTTTGGACAGTAGACTGTTCTGTAATTAAAATGTAGTATAACTGCTTTTTTGTACAGTTTTGTTTTAATAAAACTTTTTTTTAATATGTGTTTATTTTAGTATTGTACCTATTAGAAAATAAAAATGTATAACTCAACACTGACCCTTCCGTCAGTCCTTTTTTTTTTTTTTTTTTTTTTTTTTTGTGCTGGCTTGGGTGTGAGACCTAAAATATGGCCTGGGAATGAAGTGAATGTTGAAAATTTTGATTTGTTTGGGGGAAATTGAATTCTTTGGGCACTTCCTTTTTTTAAGGGAAAAAAGGGATGAAGGTGGTGGATACAATGATGGTGGATTTGAAGCAGTGGCATCACTCGGAATTTGAGCCATGGGCTGATTGTAGAGACATTTGGGGGATTTTTCCACTGAAAAAAGATAATTGAGAGTAGAGTTGTCCCTCCTTTGGCTGAGGTTTGATTTGTCACACGTTTGGGTCATAAGATGATGTCCCAGAGCCTCAGGAATGGCCCTGTGAGCCCCACCCCAACCATAAAATCTCGTGCTCAAGCAGTTGAAGGTCTGCAGATGGCCGACTTTGGGACCACTTGATGATAAAACAAAAAAAAATTGGTTTTGAATTTGAGTTGAATTCCTGAGTTTAGGTGGAATTTTGGGAAGCCCAAAGTGGGAGGGTGATGTGGCTGCTCTTTAGTCCTGCCCTGGTTGGGCTGAGGAGCTTGGAGGAGTTTCAAAGATGGTTTATGGGTGGGTGGGGAAAACCTCCCAAAAAATGGGAAGGAATTCCTGCAGGTGATGTGGAAGAAGGAGCTGGGTGGCAGAGAGGACACAAAGTCACAGGAATGGGTTTATTCAATGCAAAGGTGTCGGGGTTCTGTCGTCCTGGTTAAAATCAGGATATGCAGCCAAGGCTGGGGCGGTTTGCTCAGGATGGACACCCCAAAACAGAGGGGAGTGATAAAAAATGGACTTGAGGGGTGGAAACCCCTTTCAAACTGCTCCTTGTGCCTCTCAGACATCCCAGAGGGGGATGAAATTTATCCAACCCTCCCCATCATCAGCTGCCACGTTTGCTGTGATGGCAGACAGGGTTTTTGGGAGGGGGGAGGGTGGGGTCAAGAAATCCCAGGATGGATTGGGCTGGAAGGGACCTCAAAGCTCATCCAGTTCCATCCTTCCACTGTCCCAGGCTGCTCCAGATTCCATCCAGCCTGGCCTTGGACACTTCCAGGGATCCTGGACACTTCCAGGAGTGGCTGTTCCTACCCTGGGCAGGTGATCCTGGATGGAGCCCACTCCTTCCTTCACAGCTGAAAACCAGGAATACAGAAAAGCTCCACTGGGAGATGTTATAAAATAAAAAAAAAAAAGGAACAAACTCACGCTGGAAGCCTGTGCTCTGAAAGAAGCTGCACTCCCAGCCCATTTTGTGCCTGTTTTGGTGGAAAACCAGATGATCACGGAAAATCCAGGAATTTATCATAGGCTGGTGTCCAAAGGTGAGCAAAACCTTCTGAAATGTGCCCAGCTCGAGGCAGGGCAGCTCCTCTCTGCTCAGGTGAAACCCAGGGGCCACTGACTCCCATGGCAAAGCAACGCCGATGGAAGCAGCATTAATTCGAAGAAAAACGGGGAAAAAGGTGTTCTTTGTTAGTTTTGGAGTTTTTAAAAAATTATTTTCCTGCTGGTTTTGATCGCAGCCTTTTCAAGCCGGCTTTGGCTGGAGAACAGAACGCGGCAGCGCGGGGAAGGTGCCGCGAGCACCTTCCGGGAAGAGCGAGCTTTGAACAAAGTGACGCCGCTTCAAACGGCTCCTGTGTTTCTTTTAAAAAAAACTGAGATAAACTGAAAAACTCCACAAAATAATCCCAGCCAAAGCCTGTTGTTCCCAACAAGCTGCATTTGGGAGAGAAGTGGTGCTAAAGGGAAAGGCAGGGATGTGACCCAAGGAGGGGTTTCAAGGACAGCAGGGAAGGTCGAGGGGCGGTTTCATCACCTCAATGCAGTTTTGGTTGGTTCTGGCAGCTCCCTGAGGCACCAAGCTCCCTATGGACCCACCTGGAGTGAGGCAGGAAAGTCCGAGACCTTTATCCCACTGGGGATATTGGGTAAAAATTCTTACCGAAAATCGGTGAGGTATCATGTCGCCTTTTTAACCTAGAAATGAAACTGGAGATGATTTCAGTACAGAAAGTGATATAAAAGTGGGTTTTTATGGGAGCTCTAGGGGCAGCCATGGAATAATTTCCACAAAAGCCCACCCCACAGGGTTGATACAGTTTGAAAGGTTTTATGAAATTAGCATAATTAATTAAAAACACGAATTAGGAGGACAAGGGGTGATGCAATTCCCCCCAGGTCAAGCCCCTTCTCTGGAGCCCCCCACCCTTGGTCTTGGCTGTCCTTGGTTATGAAAATGGGTCACGGACCTTGATTTCCAGGAAGAACCAGGACAGGATGGGTCCTTGTACCCTCCAGGGCTTGAAGCTCTGGAATGGGTTTGTTCTTTCTAGCTGGGGAAAAGGGTTGGGAAAAGTGCTGGGAAGGTTACAAATGTATAAAAGGAAAAAGGGAAAAATCCCTCCAGCATCAACTGGAACAGAGTAGTGCTGGAATCCTCACCCCTGCAGGGATTTCATAGCCCTGTGGATGTGACACGGGGCTGTGGTGGCCTTGGCAGTGCTGGACTCGATTTTGGAGGCTCTTCCAACCTAAACTCTTCCAATTCCAAACATTACTCACAGAGTTAAAAAAGCACAGAGCCCCAGCTCTAAAGAAGACGTTTATTCAGGTCCTGCAGGCGGCATCGCACGTATGATACAATATTACAGTCCTTTAGTATGGTACAGAATCATGAAAAACTTTACAGCTCATTACAAAGTTCTCTTTGGATTTCAGCTCGTTTAAAGTACACGGGAACCCGGCAGGGACAGGCTCCAGGGAACCCGAAGGGATCGGGGTTTGGGAATGGTGGAGACGGCAGGAACAAAAATCAACATGGACACGGGAGATGGAGGAACAAGACACTTGATCGGGACCCCGCTCGGGGTGTGGTGTAGTGTGAGCAGCCCGGCCGTCCCTCCCCACCCCATTCCCTAAAATCCAGGCACCCCGAGGCTGCCCGGGCTGCTGGCCCCGGGATAAGGCACTGGGAACGTGGAATGTTGTGCAAAGAGCTGGAGGAGCCAGCGTGGGGACAGCGGGAGCATCGCATGGACATGGCCCGGTGGCTCCATGGGGATGGAGCTCCACTGCTGTGGGGAGGGGAACGAGGGGGTTCTGCCTTTGGGGGTGAATATCCCACCCCAGCCCCGGACAAAACCCTCAGCTGAAGGACCCGGGTGCTGTCACCACGCAGGATTTGTTTCTGTTCCTTTTCCTCAACTAAAAAACGTCCTGGAACAGCAAAAGAGCCAAAACCCTCCAGCAGAACTGCCTTGATTTCGGACATGGAGATAAAACACATCAAGAGCTGAACCTGACACGGGAAAAAGGCTCGGCTTGGCTTGAGAAAAGCCCAAAAAGTCCCTCTGAGAAGCCTCCTCTTGGCTGGCTCGGTGTCAGGGACACCCCATGGGGAGGAGAAACCCCAGCCCTGCAGACACAGGGTTGATTTGGAGCCTTTCCACCACACCAACACCATTCTCCAAGAATCCCAGACCCACCCACGATTCAGGGACACGGCCAGCAGGACTGAACCCCCGGGAGACGCCGGAGATGAGCCACTCCCTACAAATTACACCTTCCTGCATTAAATATCCTTCTTCCCTGTATAAAGTGCATGAAAATCTTGGGGGAAAATATGCATAGCTATTCACACAGCAGCCTCAGCGCTGGGTGGGTCCAGTTAAGAGCACCTCCTCCTTTAGGCTGAGAGTAGAGTTTTTCTAATATTATCAATAAAAAATATCTATTATTACCTTTGTGATGATTTCTACCTCTATTCTGGTTCCTCCCGCAAAGGGGCCACCAGGCAAACGTGGAGGAGTTTTGAAGACATCCCTAAATCCAAGTATCTGAAATGCTGAGACTAAAACCACAGAGCTCCGGGGAGGGGCTGTTCCACACCAGCTCCTTCCGGCAGCACGTCGGGACAAAGTGCAATTAAAAACACGGCCAGGGAGGGGTTAAAAGAACCAGCAAGGCAGTGGAAGAGGCATTGAATTAACTAATGGGTTGTCTTCCATCAGCAAGACTCCTCAGACCCCAAAACGAAGCGTTTCGTGGCATGGGTCACACCCATAAAACCGGTTTTAACTTTAAAACCTGGGATTTCGGCACCCGAATTCGCGACTGCCGAATTCCTCCCCCATCGCGGCTCGGATGGACAGGAGCTTCGTGCAAAGGAAAAAAGAGGGAAAACTGTACACTAAAAATACCTTTAAAAAGCTGCTCTGTACATTTTATATTAAGATTTCTCGAGGAGAATTTAGGAAAGGCTGTAACTACTCACACCGAGCTGGAAGGATCCGCGAGTCCCAGGGCTGCGTCGGAACCCAGCCCGCTCATTTCTGCTACAGATTAGTTTCTATTTTAATTTTATTCCTCCTGCATAAATGATATTAATTACAGTAAATCAGCATAATTATCTCCTTCGCTAAGCATCCCTATCTCCTCTGATGCCAACGGAGCTTTCCCTTGGACCTCGGAACCAGATGGTTTAAGGCACTTGGATACCCACGGGCAGCGACTGGAGAGATATTAGAGTTGAATCGTTAATTTAGCATCCTAAATAGTCCCCACGTAGCTAAAACATCTACTGCTCAGGCTGTCCAATCCCCCCTAAACAAGACACAAACAGCTCAGGAGAGAAAAATCCGTGGCTTTTCAGGATTTGACAGGAAAACAAGCGGCGGCCGAGCCGTGCGCGGACACATGGACGGGGATGCGTCCCCCGGGCCACGGGCAGCTGGAAACCAGCCACAAATAAAATCAAGTTTGAAAACCAGCCACAAATAAAATCAAGTTTTATAAAAGCCAGCCCAAACTGCCTCTTTTCCGAGAGAGAGGCTGGTTTTGGGGCGACAGAGGCACCTCCTCTTTGGTGCTGGGAGAGCTCCTCCGGGCGGCGCCGGGCGGGGGATGATTGTAAAGCGCAAATGTTTCGTGTTTTAAAGGAATAAATAAAAATAAATAGACTGGATTGATTCCAAGGACAGTGAGCCCTGCTTGGAAAAATTCCAAGTGCCTCCAAAGGCTGGGTGGGAACAGGGAAGTACCTCCGTGCTGACAGCTCTGCAAAAATCCTCTTGGCCCAACAAGGGAAGGACTGACCAAGGAGAAGGTCCGGCCATGCTGGGGCCAGTGAGAGAGGGGATCCTGTCATCAGGAGAGCAAACATTAAATAGATCAAAAACATGACAAAGTTGGCCATGGGTGCTCTCCCATTTCCAAAAAACAGCTGGAAAACCCACGCTGCTTTCCACAGGAGAGTGGGATAACGGGACAATAATCCCAACAGGGACTGCTCCCAGCCACACAACCCAAGGGCTGCTGCTTTTTCAAATAAAGGGACTTCGGAGGTTGTTTATTCCCAAACAAAGTTCTGCTTTCACTTCCCTGCCTGTCTGGAATCATTCCCACCTTGCCCTTTCATGGTGGATGAGGCAGGGCCAGCACAGCTCCGATGGAATCAAACGGAGACGTTATTTCGGGAGGTGCTTCAGGAATCACCCCACACGCTGAGGGAGGCCCGGGGAGGTTTTTGGGGGCTGTTGGAAGCTGTGCTATGATTTGACCAATTTTCCTCTGGAAGGAGGAAGGAAAGAAGCTCATTCTACCCATCGATCACCCCCGGAGGCGTCGGGATTTGGGACGGGGAACGAAGGATCCAGCACCGCGACAAGGCAAAGAATCGTCATCGTGTCAATGACCCCGAGCAGAGAGAACGAACCCTCCAGCAGCGTTTGCCATCAGCTGGAGTTGGGATGGTCGGATTTGCCACCAGCTGAAGCTGGGATGGTTGGATTTGCCACCAGCTGGAGTTGGGATGGTTGGTTTCTCTCCCCGGCTCCCCCTGGCCGTGCCCCAGGGCGTTTTTCCATGCCCGGCTCTCTCAGTTCGCCCAGGATTTCCTGTTCTCGGCGTTTTTCTGGCTCTTCTCCAGCCGCAGCGTGGATCCTCCGTCCGCCTTGGCCAGGGCTGTCAGTGAGGCCAGGTTGGAGGTCGAGCCCGAGAAGTTGCCGCTCCTGCGGTTCTCCTGCAGCCTGAGGCCGGAGCTGCGACGCCGTGCCGGCCCCGGGGCCCGCCGGACCCTGCCCGGCTTCACCAGCAGCCCATAGCCCGGGTTACACCTGAAGTACTGCTTCCCCCCGATGGAGCCGTCGTTCTTCCCTGCCAGGAGAGAATCGGGGTGTTACAGGATGCTTTGGGATGGGAGGGACCTTAAAATCCTAAATCCCACCCCGTTCCAACCTTGACATCTCCCACTACCCCAGGGTGCTCCCAGCCCCAATGTCCAGCCTGGCTTTGGACACTCCAGGGATCCAGGGACAGCCACAGCTTCTATGGGAATTCCATTCCAGAGCCTCCCCACCCTTCCAGAGAAGGATTTTTTTTCCTGAAAAGTGGGTTTTATTCTGTGCAAATTGGTGCTGCTGCACCCAGAGAACAAGGCAAGGAAAAGACACTGAGAGGGAAAACGATTGTTCCCTAAAAACACTCCCTGGAGATAAACCTCCCTGCTGAAGCCAGGACTGCATGAAGAGTGACTCTGAGGGACACTCCACCTGCTCCTTCCTCTTCAGAAGAATTCTTTATTTTCTCCTCAAAGTGACAAATAATCTGTTCTATCACTAAAGGTATCAAGAAGGAAGGAAACCCAGCCATTTAAAAGAGCTTTTGGCTTTCTGAGCTGATGTGTGAATTGAGGATTGTTGCTGTTCCCACATCCTAAACCCTCCCCAGAACAGGAAGAAGAATTTCTCTACACTGCTGCTGTTGAGATCTTTCCATTTCCCTTTTTAGATCATTGAAAGTTCTCAGGATCATTCAGGGATTGGGACAGAAACTGTTCCCATTTGTAAAGGGAAGGTGGGAAGATTCAAGAGCTCTTTAAAGGCCACAAGGTCACCCTTTTTGCCTCTGGGGTGTTTCCTTCTCCCTTCCACCATCACCAATTTGTATCCAAAGCACCCTCGTGGGGCCAGAACTTGGGATTTCCACATCCTTGGAGTTCCATCCCCGTTTACAGCGTGGCAGAGATGCCACTCTGTGACCACATTCCCCAAGTGGAGCTCCAGATGTGCCAGAAGCCAGATGTGCTTCAGCAAATCGGGGTCTTAATCCTTGTGGAAACATAAACAGGGAAAAAAGATCCCAGTAACAGCAGCAGCTGAGTCCTCAGCAGGGCAAAACCTTCCTGACTTTTCCATGGAAGCTGCTGCTTGCTGGGATGTGCAAACAGAATCAGCATCCTGACAGAGGGAAGGTGACCCTACAAAATCAAAATGAATTTGTAAATGTGCATTTATGCATTTTTAAACGAGGCACTAATTTGGGACTGAGGAATTCCTGCTGGTTTCAAAGGGATCAGGAGCTGCAGGTCGCTTTCCAGGATGGAAAACTCTGGCTAAAAGGATTGCAATAAAGAGCTTTATGGGGTAACCCAAATCCTCTCACTGTCACTGGACCTCTCCTGATTTCCATCCTGGAGAAAACAAATCCCAGGAAAGCACAACGAGGAGGGGAAAGGGGTTGGGAAGCCTGGGACCCCAGCAGGGATCAAATCCCAGCCATCAACTCCCCTTCCTCCTGTGCTGGAGATGCCCCATTCCCACACCAACAGCCCAGGAACTGCACCCTGCTCTCCAAAAAACCCTGAAAACCCTAAATTCTGGGAATTCCACAGCTTGTACAAGTCAGGCAGGGATGATAAACGAGATGGTGAAAGAAACCTTGAATTTTCTGTATGGCCTGGTGATCATTATTTCACATTGGTTTTCATGTATGCATGCGCATGTATGTGTATATAAATATATATCTATATAAAATATATAAATATATAAAATATATATAGATGTACATGCAGAGAGAAATAGTGTTCTGCAATTTTAAAGCTTATTTGGAAATAAAATCCTATTACCTCTTAATACCTATTAAGGGACTTTGCAACTCATTTAGCCTAGATGTCCCTCGGAGCTAAATCCCACAACTCCTGCTGTACTCTCAGCACCTTCATCGTCCCTGTAGAAGCCCAGGAGAGAATCCCATGGACACCAGGCCTGACTCCTGCAGCTGTCACTCACCAAACTGCATGGAAAAGGAATCCTAAATCCTACTTCAAGTATAAGAAGCCAAAGAAATCACTGAAAAGGGATCACAGAATGGTTTGGGATCTTGAAGGGGTTGGAAGTGAGAGCAGGTTTGGGAAAACACAACAGCAGGGAAGCCCTTTTACATTTCCCTTCTCCAGCCATGGGTAATGGGTAACAAATCCCAAAAAATCCGCTTTAGGATGGGCCACGCTGACTGCTTCCCACCTGATCCGGGGGATGTTTTACCTGAAGGCAAATCCAGCTCCACACCGACCCACGTTCCCTCCTGGAAGTCCGTGGGCCCGATGTACCTCACGGTGCCCGTCTTGTTGGTGCCCACCGTGACGTATTCCCCCTCTTTCAGCCACTCGGGAATTTCGTTGGCCTCTTCTGAGTCGGAAGCCACCTCCAGTTTTTCCTCTGCTGCCTCTGCCCCGTTGTGGCTCAGCCCACGGGTAGTGGAAGTGCCCCTCTCTCCTTCCTGCTGCTCCTCCGTGCTCAGGGAACTCGTGGGGTCCGACCCCAACATGCTGCTGAAGGATTTCAGCTCCGACGTCTTCACCTTCTGGATCCGGAACGGGGAGGGGGCAGCGCCGGGCTGTTCGGGGTGAGCTTTGGGGAACACCAGCTCTGAAGGCCCAGGAGATGTTTCCTTCCTCCTGGCCTGCCCTGCTGACTCCCCAGAGGGTTTGGATATAGACTCTTTGGGAGCAGAGGGAGAGGGAAAAGGTTTGGGATCGGCCGAGATGCCGAGTCCCTGCTCACAGGGCTTCCCGTCGGCTTCGGGGCCATCCCTGGCTCGGGGGGCAGCTCCTGGGAGGCTGCAGGAGAGGGGGTTCTCCCTCTTGGTGCCCTGACAGCTCTCAGGAGCTCTGTCCCAGTGTCCCTGCCCATCAGCAGGAGCTGTGAGGTCACTCCCTGCGGGTGCTCCCGGCGGAGCTGCGGTGTCCCCTCCTGCCGCCAGCGCCTCGGAGAGCGTGGCCGTGGAGACGCTGTGAGAGAAATACCCACTGGAGGCTTCGCTCAGGGGGCTCGGGGGACCCTCCTGGCACTCCTGGGCCTGGGGGTCCCCGGGGGGCTGCTGCAAAGGCACTTTGGGGGGTTTCTCCAGGCTTTTGTCTGTCTGCAGTACGGGGTCCGGGGGCTGCTTCCCGGCTGCTTCCTCTTGGTGCATCTGGAACAGAGGAGAGAGGGAACGTGGGGTTAACTCTGTCACCCAAAATATCTGGGATATAGTGTAGGTGCAAGGATTGTCTAAATCGCTGTGTGGCTGCAATGTCCAGGAGATGGAAGCTGATCCAGCCCCAACAGCCTGGGAGGATTGTCAGCTCGCTGCTTCCATTAACGGGGGAAGTGTCAACCGCGAGAAATACGCCCCCCAATATTTACTGAGAAATTATTTATGTACAGCAATGGTCATTGGCTGTTTGAACAGCAGGATTTATACGGGAATGAGAAGCGGTTTTGATCCATAAGTCTCTCCCAGTTCTTTGGCTCTACTCTGTGTGTGGATAAATCATCCCCCTGCACCTGAAGTGTCATTTCTGTTCCCGACTCCGAACGCCGCTCCCAGCTCGGGGCCGTCAGCGCCTTGCGCTTCCCGAGGACGGAATTAACGGCACCTCCCGAGATTAACAGCCCATTCCAGTGATGGATTTCTTGGCTGTAAAGTTTACTAAATCTGATAGATCGATATCTTCTGCCAGCACATGTACTCTAAAAGATTAGGATGTCTCTAAATCTCTTTGGGAAGGAGGGAGGGAGGAGAGAGCTAATGGGAAGGGGGGGGAAAAAGAAAGAGGTTGGAGAAAGGTAGATTTGAACAAATCCTGTCTCAGGTGAGCTCTTTTGTTTATTATTCAGGATTTTGTGATTTCTCCCATCCAGTGGTTAAGTGGTCCCAAACTCCAGGGTTTTCAGCTTATTCCCAGGTGCCTTTTCTACTGGAAGCAGAAGCAGGGTTTGAAAAAAGCGGGATTTGACTGGATTACAGGAATTTCAGAACCAAAGATTTGCTACTGCTAGGTGAAAATGCAAAAAAAAAAAAAAAAAAAAACACAAAAAAGGAAAATATTTTTAAATAAAATATTCCAGCAGATGAAAGCCAAATTGTTCACTTTCCTACAGCAAGGGCGGTGTCCATGTGGACTGGGAGAGCTTTGCTCTTTCTCTGGATTCTCCATTTAGATAACATAAGCTTTTCTGAGACATTAAAAGCACAGTGGGAATGGCATGGGAGGAAGCTGATGTGCTGCTCAGGAGGCTGAAGTTTTGCTGCAAAGTGGGAGATCCCAGGGTCTGTTTTCTCTCCAGCTTAGCACGAGTTTTTCCATGCTGATATTACAGCAAAACAGAGAATTAAGCTCCACATTCAGAATAACATCCACGTCCTGCTCACAGACACTGTCAGAGCGCAGAAATTTTCCTTTTAAAGCAGCAAAACCATTAAATTTCAACTAATTAACTGAACCTTTAAAAAATAAAAGTGTAACTGGGAATAGGAAAGGAGATTTTAGCAGGACCTATGAATGTCCAGCAGCACAGGCTGCATTTCTCTCTCACAGCAGCACAATGCAGCAGGTTTCAAGTTGCTGATGATCTGGCCACCTCTTGCAGGAGAATATAAAAATCATATTTTTATACAAAATACGAATTTTAATATAAAACTTGATTTTATCATTAAAATTCTTGTCCCACCATGGGATGGGCTCACCTGTTTGATCCTGGCAGCGCTGGCATCCAGAGCGGCCGACTGAACCATAATCCGTGGGACAGCCTGGGGGGAGGAAAATGAAGAGAACTGTTAAAGGGTTAAATATGGCCTGAGTGGGAAATGTGACAGCTTGTATTTGAGATTTTGGGATGCTGAACAAACTTCTATCTGGATGGAAAGGATGGAAAACTAAACTGGACTTTCAGTGCTTAAAGGTGGAATTTGTCAAAAAAAGATGGAAGGAAACTGCACCCAGGCAGAGAAAACAGTTTTAGAGATTTAGGTCAGGTATAAGGATGAAATTTTTCCCTTTGATGGTGGTGAAGCCCTGGCACAGGGTGCCCAGAGAAGCTGTGGCTGCCCCTGATCCCTGGCAGTGTCCAAGGCCAGGATGGATAGGGTTTGGAGCAACCTGGGACAGTGGAAGATGTCCCTGCCCGTGGAATGGGGTGGGATGGGATGAGCTTTAAGGTTCCTCCCAACCCCAACCATTCCATGATTCTGTGGTGATTCCATGGTAATTCCATGGTGATTCCATGAATCTCTGATCTCTAAGAATGCCCATTTCCTCACTGAGGGGTCACTTTGCACACTCCCTGAGGTGACCAGAGAAGAGCCCACCCTGCCACATTGGTGACCTTGAATAGGAGCAGCGATTGTGCCTCTCCCCAGTTACAGAGGCACCCACATTTATCCTGAAGAACCTTTTTCAATTCCACCTATTCCACAGAAATGGAATGGCCACTCTTCACAGAGCCCAGCAGAACACAGCTGGTATTTCTGTGTCATTGAACTCTTTGTGAAACCGACAACTTCAGTGCCAAGCCTTGGAATTTTGTGTCACTGGGATGGAAATCCTTCAGCATTAATGCCCAAAATATGGGTTTTTTTCAGTGTTTTTAAAAGTTCAGTGGCACTGAAGAGAACAGATCGGGTTGGGGCAGCCAGAAATGACCCTGGGAGCTCCAGGAATGGTTCAGCCAAGGTTAGAGCTGATCCAGTCCTAAAAGGGCATTATCCCAAACCCCCACTGCTCTTCCCTTTGTTTTCCCATCCCCATTTCCATTCATCTATTCCTATTCTTTTCCTATTCCTTCCTATTCCTATTCCTATTCCTATTCCTTTATTCTATTCCTATTCCTATTCCTATTCCTATTCCTATTCCTATTCCATCCCCATCCCATCCCATCCATCATTCCCTTTTCCATTCCCATTCCCATTCCATCCCCACCCATTCCCCTTTCCCATTCGATTCCCAGGAATGACTGAGCCAAGCTCCCCCAGACAGGGTTGTGGTCCCATCCCCATGGAACAGCAGCTCCTGGGAATTTCGGCAGCAGGACACAACCCCTGATTCATCAAACAGAGATTTAAAGCAGTTTGCAACACTCAGGATAAAATCTGGAAGTGCAGGGACAATTCCACATTCCCAGACAGAGAAAAAAAAAAAAAAAGGAATCAGTTTTCAAAACCAACAATATTCCTCCTCAAAATAATTTTTAAATTGAGGGCAAAGTCATGAATCCCTCCAATATAAAATCTCCTGCCTTCCATGAGATCTGAAATCCAGTGCGAGTTAATTTATTGGGGTTTTTTGGTGTTTGTTCATTTTCTTCTCTAAATACACTCTGCATTTAAATATTAACCCAAAGAACCCCCTCTCGTTCCACAATCCCTATGTGCAACATTTCACCCTGCCATAAGACTTCAGAATTGCCCATTTCCAGGATAATTTATACAAAATTAACCCCACCATTTCCTGTGCAGCTAAATCACTCAGTTTCTAGGTCCTGGCAGATTAAAAGAGTAATTCATAGCCATTCTAAAGTTGGTTCATCGAGAAATTTGAGCAGTTTGAAACTTTCAAAGCTGCTTTTCCACACTCATCCTCGTCCAAAACTGTTTGTGTTTGAGGATGACAGTGAAAACCGAGCTCAGAGAGAAATCAAAACACCAACAACTGAGTTACAAGGACACACACGAGCTCAGCTGTGGAGCTGCTGATTGAACATCCAAATGAATTTTTACTCAAAACTCTGGAAAAAAAAAGCCTTCAAGATGTTAAAGAAGGTTCTCTGAGGCCACATTATTTACATTTGATTAAGGAATGTCAGTTCTAGCAATTATAGTGTGCACCAGGCCCATCCATGAAACTGATATTTTTTAATGGACTGCTGGAAAAGGGGTTTTGTCTCTTTAGAAAGCCTCTCATTAGTTTTTAGGATTAATTTCGATGCAGAAATCTATTAATTTCTGCATCAGAAGGTGGAAGGGAAACAAGTGACAGCTGCCCTCTGCATGTGGCTGCACCATAAAGCACAAATGAATTATATGGAAATTCTAAGAGTTTATTATCTCATTTTTTTTTAAAAATAAATCTGTGATTCAAGATCTCCCTTAAGACACATGATAGATAAAAAAGCCCTCTGAGCATCCAACAAGATTTTTGGACAGGGAGGTGATCAAAGTCCACTCACCAAATTGGTCACAGGAATTTCAATGCCAAAAAACCAGAAACTGGAATTTGAAATGGTTTTAATTTTGACTGGAACTGAGTATGTACATTTTTAATGTCAGCACCCAGCGATGCCCTGAAATGTAATTACAGGGGCGGAATCCTGGAAATCCAGGATTTCCAGGGAAAGAGCAGGAATTCTGCTTGGTGCACACTGGGAAAGCCTCAGCACGGGGATAAAAAAAAGGAGTTTTAATTCCTACATAAGAGAATTAAGCACAGAGAGATGAAACTTTGATTTTTCATCCTTCTACATATTTTACACAAGGATTTTAAACTTCTCCCCATCAGCAGAAGCCTCCAAATCTTGCACTCTGTGGTTCTCAGCTTTTTACACAACAGGCTGTGAACACAAAAAGCAATTCCAGCCATGGAGACAGATAAAGGAGCAAAGAGGCATTTTCTAACTTTAAAGTATATAAACAGCTTCATCAGAACCCAATCTTTTAGGTACATAAACAGCTTCATCGGAAGCCGCTCCGCGAGTTACATAAAGAATCCTATTATGCCAAATTAATTCAATCTAACTAATTAGAGAGCAGGAAGTTCTTTCAATTATTTTATGTGCTGTCTGAGAAACACACTTGAATACGAGAGCAGATTTCATTAATTGTGGTTCATTATTCTCCAGATTAGTTACTAAACTTGCAGCAGAAGGTCAAAGACAGCAATTTCGTTCACTGCCACCACCTTGACTGGGATGGCTCTGCTTTTTTGGGTTTTTTTTTGAAGCTCAAGCACTCCAAACAAGGGAAAATCACTTTGGAAAGAGGATTTTGGGTGGGCTTGTCACTTATTTTGAAATAAAAAGCTGCTAAAATAATTGAAGAAGTGGGTTTTTATAAAGACTGAAATTCTGTGGGCTCACTCACTTTAAGGGTGATAAAAGGCTGCTAAAATAATTAAGAAATGGATTTTTATAAAGACTGATCAGAACTGATCTCCTTTTTTACCGGCACAGAATCAGAGCTTTGGCACCACACCCCACAGGAATGGTACCGGTGAATTTAACTTCAATTCCAAACTTGGAAAAAAGGTAAATCCTGCTCCTCTGGAAATGATGCTCTAAAGCACCAAAACAACCTCTCCTGACTGGGATGTCTCTGCTTTTTTGGGTTTTTTGAAGCTCAAGCAACCATTCCAAACAAGGGAAGATCACTTTGGAAAGAGAATTTTGTAGACTTGCTCACTTTTACGGGTGATAAAAAGCTGCTAAAGTAATTGCAGAAATGGATTTTTATAAAGACTGATCAGAACTGATCTCCTTTTTTTACCAGCACAGATTCAGAGATTTGGTACCACACCCACTTGGAATGGTCCTGGTGAATTTTAACTTCAATTCCAGACTTGGAAAAAGGGTAAATCCTGCTCCTCTGGAAATGATGCTCAAAAGCACTAAAACCACTGGGATTTCTCTGGGTTTTTTTTCAGGTTTTTTTTTTTTTTTTTTAAGCTCAAGCAACCACTCCAAACAAGGGAAGATCACAATGGAAAGAGAATTTTGGGTGGGCTCACTCACTTTAAGGGTGATGGTGCTCTAAGCAATGGGCAGGACTGAAATAAAAAGCTGCTAAAATAATTGAAAAAGTGGACTTTTATAAAGACTGAAATTTTCTGGGCTCACTCACTTTAAGGGTGATAAAAAGATGTTAAAATAATTGAAGAAATGGATTTTTATAAAGCCTGATCAGAATTGATCTCCTTTTTTACCAGCACAGAATCAGAGATTTGGTACCACACCCACTTAGAATGGTCCTGGAAAAATTTAACTTCAATTCCAAACTTCGAAAAAAGGTAAATCCTGCTCCTCTGGAAATGATGCTCAAAAGTACTAAAACCACTGGGATTTCTCTGCTTTTTTTTGGGTTTTTTTTGAAGCTCAAGCAACCTCTCCAAACAAGGGAAGATCACAGTGGAAAGAGAATTTTGGGTGGGACCGCTCACTTTAAGGGTGATGGTGCTCTAAGCAATAGGCAGGACTGAAATAAAAAGCTGCTAAAATAATTGAAGAAGTTCAAATAACACATCTGATGCCTCTGCAGAGCTCTCCAGCCACTAAAACTCCTAATTTAACTGGAATTAACTGGGAATTAGACACAGTGGATGGGTCAGGCAGGTGGTTTGAGATGATTCCCCAGCACTTTTCCAGAACAGGTTTGAATGACATTAGATAATTAATTACTCTCAAATAATTCAGCACAAAAAAGAGGAGCTTGACAAGAACTTGAACATTCTCCCTCACCTTAAATGGATCCACTCGGTTTTTTGGGGATTTATGTTTAAAAAGCTGCTGTTACAAACCAGCTCATTTGGTTTTTATGGAATTTCCTGAGCTGGAAGGGACCACCAGGATCACTGATCCAACCCCTGTCTCTGCACAGCCCCCCCAAAATCCCACCCTGTGCATCCCTGGGAGCGCTGCCAAACCCTCCTGAAGCTCTTTTGGGAATGTCCCCATTCCCTGGGAGCTGTTCCAGTGCTCCACCACCCTCTGGGGAAGAACCTCTCCCTAAAATCCCCCCTGAACCTCCCCACATCTCAGCTTTCAGCCACAGAAGGACAATTCAGATCCTCCCCTTCACTTTGTCACTTCCATTCCCAAACCCTGCCCTCCCCAAATTATTTTCAGCAACAAAACTCCCGCAGTCCCCAGTTAAGGATCAGAATCTTTTGCAATTAAAACCAAAAAGTCCTTTTGGCTTTGCCTCTTTTACCCTTTTAAAAAAAATTTACCCTTTAAAATTTTGTCATTTGCCATCCACCGCTCCCACCTTACACTTTCATTTCCATCCCCTGCCTCTGTGCACGGGAATTTTGTTCCCCCACCCATCCATCCCCATCTCCAACTCAGCTCTTCTGCCCTCATTTGCACCCTCAAGCCATCAGAAAGCAGGAGCATGGGACATTATGGGATGGGATGGGATGTTTAGGATCCTCAAGCCATCCTGCAGCAACGTCACCTTTTTGTTTTTTTGTGCTGCACAGAAGAAGTTGGAGCTGATTCTGGGGTAATTCCTGCAGGTTTCGCTCTTTTCTGTGCATTTTTTCTTAGGTTAGGATTAGGAATTCTTCCCCCAGAGGGTTGTGGGGCACTGGAACAGCTCCCAAGGAATGGTGACGTTCCCAAAAGAGCTCCAGGAGGGTTTGGCAGTGCTCCCAGGGTGGGATTTTTGGGGGTCTGTGCAGAGTCATGGGGTGGATCAGTGATCCTTGTGAGTCCTTTCCACCACAGGATAATCCAGAATTCCCTGGGATTTCTAACAGCACAGAAAAAGCCCCATTTCCCACAGATGGAGCTGCAATGAAATAGGTGACACCTCTCAAACCAGGGGAGTGTATTTGCCACAAAACTCTTCGGTCCACTGCAAAACCCAAAACCAGAGAAAAATTCCCACATTTCATTGGATTAAAAAACCCAAAAGCAGAGAAAAATTCCCACATTTCACTTGATTACAAAAAAACCAAAAAACAGAAAAAAATTCCCACATTTCATTGGATTAGAAAGCCAAAAGCAGCGAAAATTCCCACCATTCATGGATTAAAACGCCAGAAACAGAGAAAAATTCCCACATTTCACTGGGTTACAAAAGCCAAAAACAGAGAAAAATTCCCACATTTCCATTGGAATTAGAAAGCCAAAAGCAGAGAAAATTCCCAACATTTATTGGCTTACAAACGCCAGAAACAGAGAAAAAATTCCCACATTTCACTGGTTACAAACCCAAAACAGAGAAATTCCCACATTTCACTGGATTAAAAACCCAAAACACAGAACAATTCCCAATTTCACTGGATTAAAAAACCCAAAAGCAGCGAAAAATTCCCACATTTCATTGGATTACAAAAAAAAAAACAAAACCAGAGAAAAATTCCCACATCATTGGATTACAAAAAAAAAACAAAACCAGAGAAAAATTCCCACATGTCACTGGATTAGAAAGCCAAAAGCAGAGAAAAATTCCCACATTTCACTGGATTAAAGAACGCCATAAGCATGAGAAAAATTCCCAATTTCATTGGATTACAAAACCAAAAGCAGAGAAAATTCCCACATTTCATTGGATTACAAACCCAAAAGCAGAGAAAATTCCACATTTCATTGGATTACCAAAAAAAAACAAAACCAGAGAAAAATTCCCACATTTCATTGATTACAAAAAAAAAAACAAAACCAGAGAAAATTCCCACATGTCACGTAGATTAGCAAAGCAGAGAAAAATTCCCACATTTCACTGGATTAAGAAAACCCAAAAGCAGAGAAAAATTCCCACATTCATTGGATTACAAAAGCCAAAAGCAGAGAAAAATTCCCACATTTCATTGGATTACAAACGCCAGAAACAGAGAAAAATTCCCACATTTCACTGGGTTACAAAACCCAAAAGCAGAGAAAAATTCCCACATTTCACTGGATTAAAAAACCCAAAAACAGAGATTCCCACATTTCATTGGATTAAAAAACCCAAAAGCAGAGAAAAATTCCCACATTTCACTGGAATAAAAAAGCCAAAAACAGAGATTCCCACATTTCACTGGATTAAAAAACCCAAAAGCAGAGAAAAATTCCCACATTTCACTGGATTAAAAAAGCCAAAAGCAGAGAAAAATTTCCACATTTCACTGGATTTAAAAACCCAAAAACAGAGATTCCCACATTTCATTGGATTAAAAAAACCAAAAAAACAGAGAAAAATTCCCACATTTCATTGGATTACAAAACCCAAAAGCAGAGAAAAATTCCCACATTTCATTGGATTACACAGATCCAGTGGATTTGGAAAGCCTGGGCTGCTCTCCAGTGCAACCAAGAATTAAAGCATCACAAACTCCTCTTATTTAAAATAAAAAAAAAAAAAAAACAAACAGTAATAGCATTTTCCCCTCCTATTAAAAACAGTTGAGATCACGACCTGGTTGCCTTTCCATAGTAATCCATAACCTCAACTCAAATCTCATTAAAGAGGTGTCTCTGTAGGATAAAACCTGATTTCCAGACAAATCATCCACGGCTGATCTTGAACAGGGAAGGAGTGGGAACAGGTGGTTAAAGTAGAGGCAGGAAATGCTTTTCTCAGCTCTCACTGATTCAGGGAGGACTCAAGAAGGGTCAAAGGCTCTCATGCAATTCTAAGAGCCCCTATTTGCATCTTTCCATCCCCAAATATCTTTAAAGAAAGCCACCACCTTCATTTGAATTCTCTACAGTTCATAGCTGAGGAAGTTTGAACAATTCCAGCCTCACACGGAGAAAAAGCAACGTGAAAATATAAAATGAATCCCCGAAGCTCAAAATATTTTAAATCTTATTCTTCCTTGTGCTAGATGTGTGAGAAGTTACTTTAAAAAATATTTTAAGTGCTGGTAGATTTATATTTAATTATATTTATAATAACTTTTTATTATTTTCAATTTTTTTATTATTATATATTTAATTATTTTTGTATTTATTAAATATTTTACTGGATTTCTATCATGCCAAAACAAATTCCTGGAGTCCCATGATGTTTCTGTAACAAGTTTAGTTGTGGCAAAGAACAGAATACCTGGATCCAGCCATGAAAAAAAAAGATTTTTTTGTTTCAGGGTTTTTTTTGCCTTGTTTTGAGGGGATATTCTGTAAAATGTTTGGCAAGGACAGAAGAGAATACCTGAATCAGCCATCAAAAAATGATTTTTTTGGAATTTCAGGGTTTGTTTTAATTTGTTTTGAGGAAGAGATTCTGTAAAATGTTTGGCAAAGAACAGAACAGAACACCTGGATCCAGCCATGAAAAATGAGGATTTTTTGGAATTTCAGGTTTGTTTTGCTTTGTTTTGAGGAAGATATTCTGTAAATGTTCTGCACAGCAAGAGGTGAGGAAAAAATCTAAATTAACAAGAGATGAGATTCCAGAGCTCCAGGCAAGGGAAGAGGATGACAGAATGGAATCCCAAAACTTCCACATGAGGTCTGGCTCCAGATTCACCTTCACAGCATTTCAGAGAAGTTTTTCTTCTACAGTGAAATATTCTTTATAAATGAGCTACAGCCTCACAAATTAGGAAGATGTTAAAATTTATACTGGGATTTTCTACTTCAGCTGGTGTTTTTTAAAAAGAGAGAAGTGGGGTTTTTTTCAGTCAGCTTGACAAGGCATCAACTTCTGCCCAGAGCACAGAAGCCACATCAGTGTAAGGTTGATAAAAAGCTGCTAAAATAAAAGAAAAATTTTATAAAGGTTGATAAGAACTGATCTCCATTTTAATGATGCAGAACAGAGATCGGATTGGATCAAGGTGGAGCTTTGCAGCACAAGATCCAAAAGGGAAATAAAAGGAAATAAAATTTTCCTGGCACTTGGAATAGGTAACAATGACAAAAATCATGGCCCCAGGTGCAGAAGATGGTGAAAGGTGACAAGAAATTAAAAATAGAATTTTATTTTCCTCCTGGCAACACACAAACACCACTAAATGCCCTCCATGAATTTCCCCATTGTTTCAGCAAAATGGGAAACCCATAAATCACGTTGGGAGTGGAGCTGGCAAATGCCAAAATCCAAATGGGCTGAGTTTGTATCCCAAATATCCAACAGTTCCTCTGCTCTGATGGGATGGAGGGAAAATGAATCCCGAGGTTTTGTTGGGTTTAAATTTTGGTTTCTTCTGCAATAACTTAAAAAGCAGCACTGAGCCACCCCAATATGGATTTCTGGGGGTTTTAAGCTTTACCTGCTGGGCCGGGGGAGAGCTCTGCCTGCCCTTTTTCTCATCTCGGACAGGGAACAGGGATGAGCAGCTTTGGCATCTGAGGCACAAAGGACTTGACAGGATTCAGGTAGGAAGCAGCCAGGCTGCTGATACCTGTTGGAAAAAAATAATATTGAATGATGAAAATTTAATCTTTAGGGAAAGGAGCAAAAAAAAAAAAAAACAAACCCAAATGACCAAAGACCTCTTAAACAAATAAAAAACAACAAACAAAAACAACCCAAACCCTCTAAAAAACCAAAAAACCCCAAAACTGACCCAAACCCCTCTATACAAAAAAAAAAAAACAACAAAAAACCCCAAAAAACCCAAAGCTGACAAAAGATCTCTTAAACAAATAAAAAACACAAACAAAAACAACCCAATGCCTCTAAAAAAACCAAAAACCAACCCCAAAACTAACCCAAACCCTCTATAAAAAAACAAAAAACAAAAACCCAAAGCTGACCAAAAACCTCTTCAAAAACAACCCAAAGATGACCCAAACCTCTCTATAAAAAAACAAAATGCAAAGCTGACCCAAACTCCTTTATAAAGAACAAAACCAACACCAAAGCTGACCCAAACCCCTCTATAAAACAACAAAAAAACAAGTCAAAACTGACCCACACCCTCTGTAAAAAATGTAAAACATTTGGAAACATAAATGGAAATTCACCCTAAGCTGATCCAAAACCCTCTATAAAATACGTAAAAACATTTGGAAAATGCAAATGGAAATTTTGAAAGGTTTGCTCTAATATTTATTTAATATTATAATTTCTTTATACTTATATTTGTTATATTATAATGTTGCTATTATTTTATAATTTTATTTTAAAATAAATATGTGACTTGAGATCTCTCTCTGAAGCCACGTGCTGATAAAAAAGACACCTGAGCATCCAAAAACTGGCAAAAATCAGAGATTTGGTACCACACCCACTGGAATGGTCCTGGTGAAGCTCAACTTTAAACCTGGAAAAGGAGTTCAATCCTGCTCCTTTGGAAATGAGGCTCAGAAATATCATTTGATGCTTTCCAAACGCTTCCACCTTCCCAAATATTTGTTCTTTTTAGTCTAAAATTACTTCGGTGGCCAGAGAACGAGAAGGGAAAGCACCTTGTGAGAGCAGTTCAGATTATGGGACACTCAGGGGTCCATCCCATTTCCAGGGAATTCTCTGAGCTTTATGGGACACTCAGGGCTGCATCCCACTTTTAGGGAATCTCTGAGCTTTATGGGACACTCAGGGGCGCGTGACTCCATCTCATTTCAAGGAAATTCTCTGAGCTCTATGTGATGCTCAGGACCTGAAGGGAATCCATCCCACTTTTAGGGAATTTTCTGAGCTTTTTTTGACACTCAGGACTTGCAGGGACTTTTAGGGAATTCTCTGAGCTGAGCTTTACTGGGTGCTCACGACCTGCAGGATTCCATCCCACTTTTAGAGAATTCTCCAAGCTCAGGTTTATGGGACACTGCAGTGGCTCCATCCCATTTCCAGGAATTACCTCGCTTATGTAACACTGTAATGACTCATCCCACTTTTAGGGAATTCTCTGACCTTTGTGGGACACTGCAGGGACTCCACCCCACTTTTAGGAAATCTCTCAGCTTTTCTGACACTCAGAACCTGCAGGAATTTCATGCCCTTTTAGGGAATTCTCTGAGCTTTATGGGACACTACTCCGGGGCTGCAGTGACTCCATCCCACTTTTAGGGAATTCTCTGAGCTTTTTTTGACACTCAGGACTTGCAGGGACTTTTAGGGAATTCTCTGAGCTGAGCTTTATTGGATGCTCAGGACCTGCAGGGACTCCATCCCACTTTCAGGGAATTCTCTGAGCTCCCTTTGACACTCCCAAACTGCAGGAATTTCATCCTGCTTTTAGGGAATTCTCTGATCTTTTATGGGACACTGTAGGGATTTCATACCACTTTTAGGGAATTCTCTGAGCTTTATGTGACACTCAGGACATGCAGGAATTTCATCTCAATTTTAGGGAATTCTGCAGGGGAGCCCTCACCTGCATCAGGAGCGTGGTTCTGCTGCCCAGGGCTCGGCAGGAGGTTCGGGATGGGCTGATGCCTCTACTGGAGCTTGGAAACACCTTGGGACACATCCTGCTGACTCTCCCATCGACCCTGCAAGGAAAAAAAAAAGGTGTTTTTGTCCGAATTACCACAGGAGCAGGAGCGCAGCACCCTACAAAGCTCAGAGTGCCAGAGCTGAGCACAGACCCTCCCCAGAGGAGCTTTCAGTTACAGACCCAGCCCTGCAAAGATGAGCCTCCTCACACCAAAGCACAGAAAAAAGTTCATTTCTACCCCTCAAAGCTGAAATATTTCACCCAGTTGTGCTGCTGTGTCCTGGAAGGTGAGTGTGGTACAATCAGGTGAGAATCCTATGGTGCTGTTTGCCAAAAATCAGGAATATTTTGTTTATTTACTCAAAAGCAGTGTCAGGAGAAGGGGTGAGAGCAGAGCTCTGAGCAAGACAAGAAATTCAAGCCCTAAAGGTTGCATTTTGTGCCTGGAGCTGGAGAAAGGAGGAGCTGAGCAGTTCAAGAGGAAGTATCAAGATCAGCTGCAGCGCTGTGAGTTTGTGACAGCCTAGAAAAGGAGCTGGAATATCCAGGGACAATCCTGGGGATAGCAGGAGGCACCAAAAAAAAAAAAAAAAATCAGGAGAGGTGAGAGTTTTGACACAGTTACTGAAGAGGAAACGAGATTATTTTCAGTTCTGGAAGAGCTGGGGCAGGTGAGGCAGAAACAGAAACAGGGAAAGAGCAGCTCCTTGGCCTTCCCAGGATGCCAGGCTGGGTTTTCCCATGGATCCCACACAGAATTGTGCACGTGGAGGTGATTTCTGGCTTTTACATAGATCCCACATAGAATTGTTCTTGTGGAGGTGATTTCTCACTTTACACAGTCCCATCTGCACAGGGAGATGATTCTTGCTTCCCATGGATTCACACCATTCTGCATATCGAAGGTGATTTCTCACTTTTACACAGATCCACAAATCATTCTGCACATGGAGGTGATTTTGGGATTTCCACAGATCCCATTGTGCACGTGGAGGTGATTTCTCATTTCCCTACAGATCTCACACACCATTGCGCATGTGGAGATGTTTTCTGGATTTCCCACAGATCCCATGCACCATTCTGAATGTGGAGGTGATTTCTCACTTTGACAACAAATTCTATTCTGCACGTGGAGGTGATTTCTCATTTTATACAGATCCCACACAAATTCTGCACATCGAGGTGATTTCTCACTTTATCAAGATCCCACACACCATTCTGCACATGGAGGTGATTTCTACTTTTACACAGATCCCACACAGATTCTGCACATGGAAGTGATTTCTGGCTTCCTACAGATCCCACACACATTCTGCACGTGGAGGTGTTTTCTGGATTTCCCACGATCCCACACACCATTCTGCACGTGGAGGTATTTTCTGGCATTTCCCACAGATCTCATGCACCATTCTGCACATGGAGGTGATTTCTCTCTTTTACAGCAAATCCATTCTGCACGTGGAGGTGATTTCTCACTTTTACACAGATCCCATTCTGCACATGGAGGTGATTTCTCATTTCTCCAACAGATCCAACACCATTCTGCACGTGGAGGGTGTTCTGGCTTTCCCACAGATCCCACAGAATTGTGCACATGGAGGTGATTTCTGGCTTTCCCCACAGATTCCCATTCGCACATGGAGATGATTCTCTCTTTTACACAGATCCACACACCATTCTTCACATGGAGGTGATTTCTCACTTTTAACACAGATCCACTGTGGTTGGAACTTTCCTCTCAACCTCAGACGCCAGGAAGGCTCAGTGACAAAGGCCTGGCTGACAGAGGGAACCCCAAGCCAACGTTTCACATCAGCACTGGAGTGTGAAAAATCCACGTGGCCAATCCATTTTTTTTCCCAAATTCCATCACTTCCCAGGTAAAACCATTTACAGATTTGCCTTCAAGGATGATTCCAAGTGGCCAGGCTGTGTCTGTGCTGGAAGTTTCAACGATGCAGGACAGGGTTGGTTTTGCTTCACCAAACTGAGTACAAGGGAGCACCAAATTCCACGGGGTTCTCCTGAAAACTTCTCAGGGAGGCTGCGAAATGCCTGCCAAAACAGTTCCTTCTCATTTTTTCAGTTTCTAGGAGACCTGAAGGCATTCAGTGCCCACTGATGAGTTTAAGGGTCAAAAAAGTCCAGAATTATCAGGGTCTTGTGGAAAAGCATTGAGGTGGCAGAGAGTTCTCAGGACAAGTTTGCAAATCTCACCTTCCCACCACCAGCAAGGACAGGATGGTGCAGCCAATCTGATCAAAACTGAAGTTGGATCCCATTTTTTTCTTTGCAAAGAGTTTTGCCACGGCTTCCACATTCATTCTACACCTGAATTTTGCTCGTTTTTTAAAAGACGTAACAAGAAGAGAAATAATTTCACAAGTAAATGGTACCGTGGACACTCTAAAAAGGAGTAACAAGGTATGGATGGACCTGCTGCACCCCAGAGCAGAAGTTTAATGGATTTTTTCCTTTAGGAAAAGGGTGAAATGTACCTTTTCAAGAAACTTCTCACTGTTGGATTGAAGAAATGAATCCGACCCTAAACATAAAAATGCAGGCAACGAATTAATCTGAACTGCAAACTCGAAGTCATGAATGTTTCACAAATAATAATAAGCCAGGACAGAGGAATAGATTTCTCCAGCAGGTTGAAGGTCACAGGGGGCAGCCAGGGCAGAATCATTTCCATGTGATCCATAGTCAGTCCCAGGGAAGTTCTGCTCAGAATAACAAGAGACCGGCACTGGGCAGGGCAGGACCTGTCCTCAGCCCCAGGGTTGGGAACTCAAATTTGGGCACTGAAGATACCTATCTGAAGTCACATGATGGAGCTGGGGCTGGAGCAGCAGGAACCAAGCAGTTTATTATTTAATTTCTTATTTTTGAGAGTTTGGTGTTAAACCTTCTGGAAAGTTTCTGCTTGACCCCCATGCTTAAACCTCCACTCAGCATTATCTCTGACCTGCAGCTCGTTTATGTCTTAAACACATCCAGAGCCCTCATGTGAGGCTGGAAATTTCACACAAAACGCTTCCATGAAACCATCTTTCCTATTCCTCATCCCCTAACTCTTTTTTCTTTTAGTTTGTTTTGTGTATTTTATCAGTGAGTTTCTCTCAGGTGGTCTTAACTCATAAAGATATTAATAAAATAGAAACTCAAACCAAACAGCACAAGACTCAAAATAATCTTGAAATATTGGTTTTGTTGCCTCCTGGCGAGATGTTGGCATTGGATGAAGAAAAAGAGCTACAGAAGGGTGAAACATCCAAAAGTTTCATTTTTGGAGGATGTAACAAAGCTGGTCAATGCTCCTTTTGGATCTGAGGATAATGATCCAGTGAAGGACAAAAGGATCAGGGTGACACGTCCTGAGCTGAGCCTGAGTGCTTCTGGAGAGCACAGAACAAACAGAAAGTTATTAAACACTAAAGAGTATCGTGGATTTCTAGGACAGGGACTCCAGTAGGTAAAGAGCAACAAAATCATTTTCTGAGTCATGATCTGTTGATCAGAAGTGCTCTTCGCTGACTGTTCCAAGAAAAAGAGATTTCAGGCAAATATCTTGACTTTCTTCAGCCCTGTTTGGGGAATGATGAAAAGATGGAGTGGGGAAGAATCAGCAAAACACTTTGAGAATATTTGTCTTGTAGAGAAAGAATGGTGACATTTAGTGACTTTTTCCATGGGAAAAGCCTGTTTTTCTTAGGACTTTTCAGAAATTTTGCTTCAGCCTTAATACTCGGGATGATTCCATTTTCTAAATAATTTTTAAGTATTTTGCCAGGTAATAAAATGAAGGGCGAGAACAGGAATGAGAAAAGGATTGGTTTGGTTGTTCATTTAAGGCACGTTGGTTTTTTTCATTGTATTTATTTTGGAGGCAGTGCAGTTTATCATTTTAGCCTGAAGGTCTAAGATTGTGCCCTCAACTCAAAGATGGCCAACAAACCAAAAATCGATTCCACAGGTGGAGAAACATTTGGGAAAAGAAAATCCTGCAGCAACATGGAGATAAGTTGGAGAGGCATTAATGAATGATTTCACTGGAACTGGACTGAAAGATAACTCATGACAATCTCAATAAAATAAAACAAAAGGAATATTAAACTAGATTAACATGATGACGCTCCCAGAATTTCCCCTGTGGATGTCATCCAAGCACTCTCCTCTGTTGCTGTGAGAATTCGGCACTGCACCGCTCAAAGTTTTTTTTTTATTATTATTATTATTATTATTATTTCTCCCTCACAAGGGTGGTGAGAGGAAGAAGGAAGCTTGGAAATCACAGCCCAGAGGAGTCCTCATTCCATTAACGTTTTTGGCCTCTGCCAAGTGACCAAACTGAGGTAAAATGATTTAATTCAACAAATCCAAAGCAGCCACCAGAAGAACGCACGTCCTTTGATGTGTTTTGATGCAGACTTGGTAAAAGTGTTTTTTTTTCTACAATACCTTCTCTTCCTTCCCTTTTTTCACACCTCTCCATGAAAAACACCAGGAATTTATTTCATGCACAAAATCTTTAGGGCAGGTAGGGATGAGCACTACCTAAGTTGTTTGGAGGCTTTTACCTGACAAATCTTTCCTTGAGGTTGACAGACCATTAAAATGCAGCCACTGGGTAAGAGAAACGAATAATTCTTGTGTTTTTTATTATTTCAGCAGTTCAGAAAAGGCTTGGAAAAGGTGACCAAGGAGCACTGAAAACAAGCAAAGAGCTGGACACACAGCCAGGACAAAAGGCACTTGTTCTCATCAACAGCGGATTACAAATTTCAACTGCACGGGATCAGTTTGCTGAAAAAACCTCTGGTTCCCAGAAAAAACCGAAGTGAAGGCAACATCTTGTTCACGTGGATTTAGAGCTAGAAATGCTGGACCTTTGGGCAAGGAAGGACAATTGCCAGGACAAAATAGCTCTTGTAACAGAAGGGTTTTAAGGCAATTTGTGACATTTTTCATTAATATGTGATTAATCTCATCTTGTGAAACAAATCAGCAGCTGCCTTCCATTCCGTGCCCCTGACTCTCCAGTTTAAATTCAACGCCCAATTTTAAAATTCCGCGTCAAACTGAATTTAATTAAATTAATGCTGCCAACCAAAAGCCCCCTCAGAACATAAAATAAAAACTGCTCCTGTATCTGAAATCAGCATGAGGACATCGACACCCCTGTCTGTGTCACCTGACATTGATGTGCAAGGAGAAATCAAACTCACTCGTCCCTCTGCCCTCATTGTATCTGCAGCGATAATGGAGTAAAAATTGCCCTTTTTCCTCATTTCAGTGAGCAGACAGAGCCTAGAGGTGAACCACGTGCAGCCTGCGACAATATCAAAGTCCATTAAAGTAAATTTAAAAACAGCTCTTGCCTTTCTGAGCCAGTTGGGAAGCTCCATCTTAAGGAGTTATTATTAAAATTCCGCAATGGTGGGCTTAAATATTCCCATATTAAATATTGCCATGTAAATATTCCATAAATCTAAAATGCCAAGAGGTGAGAACCATCCTGCTCCTGGGAACCTCTCTGTGCTGGCAGCCACACAGGGATGTTCTTCCAAGGGGTTTTCTCTCAAAAAAAGTGCAAAAGCCACATGACTCGCTCCATCCTAGAGAAGGATTTCCATCCCTTCAGGGGGGTTAAAATGGAACCATCCAACATAATTTTACTGAAAAATCTGAAAGATGAATTAATGCCTAATATCTGGAGACTCCTGAGCTGCTGTTGGCAGTTGCACTGGACTACATCTTTATTTATTCAAACTCATGTAATATCTTATTTAATCTGGTTTAATTTTATTTAATTTTGTTTAATATTCCCGTTTTTTTTTTGTACAGGGAATGCAGCCCCTGGCCTTCTGAGTGCTGCGAACGGACACCACCCTCACATCTCCAAACTTTACCAGCATTGAATGGTGCTCGTAAAAGCGTGGGAATGATTCTATGATCAACAACAGGAATGAGACCAGGAGCCCTTTTCCAAAAGCTCCTTTAAATAATCCATGGAAAAGGGAGCAGGAATGCAAGGAATAACAGAGAGAAAATAAAGTATGAACCAAAAGGAGAGGATATTCTGGAAGTGCCATCAATATTCTGCAGCCAGTTCAGGTGCTGTTACTGCCTGTAAATTTGTTGATAAATAAATCACTTGTTTGGCGACTTTGCTTGTTATAATAAACACCACCAAATTCCTGGTAAAATAAACCAACAAAACAAAAAATAAACAATAAAATAACAAACAAATGGCTGCTTTGAGAAGGCTTCTTTGCCCACCAGATTTCTCAGCATGGGAAAAGACATCCAGCAAAACAAAACTCTCCCTGTTGAGCCATTCTCAGATCCTTTGTGCCAAATGGACAGGGCTGATCTCCCTGGTGATCTCATGATGTTCTGTGTGCATTTAGGAATTTGTTAAATATTTTTCTGGGATTACAAAAGCTTTTGCTCATCTCCCTATGGAAATGTATTCTTGGATTGCAGACATTGGGTTGGAAGGGTTTAAGAGCAGACCGAATTCCATGGGCAGGGACACTTCGCTGTGCCATGCCACCCAGCCCTGGCCTTGGAACCAGAGATCACTCAAAACCAGGAATCCTGGCTGGGGAGCTGCACTGAGCAACAGTCCCTTGGGATTGAGCTCGCTGCAAAGCAGGGGAGCAGCTCACCACCTCAGCTCCACCTCTGTTCCTGCGGCACAGAGCTCCACAGCAGCTACGACACGGCCAAGAAGCAGCAGAACCTCATGCAAATCACCGCAACGATCCAGCTAAACAAAGCTTCAGGAAAAGGGCTCATTCCTGGGGACTTCGAACACCAAACTAAAGATTGCACGTTTTCCATTGGCCCAGTGTTGTTTGAAAGCAATGTGTCAGGAATTTTAAGAGTTTGATCGCTATAAAAGCCATAAAGGCTGTGGAAGATTTGGGTGAGAAAGTCTCAACGTTTCTCTCATCTCCAGGTTAATATCCATGGCAGATACTTTTACATTTGCTTGCTTTCAATGGCTGTTTTTTCAGCTGAGAGGGGAGATTTCTTCTGAAATTAACCTCACCCTGTCCAGATTGGTGAGAAATGGCACCGAACAGCTCCAGCTCTTAGCAGCACCCAAGGAGAAAAAGTTCTCCGCTTTGTCCCAGCTCCACAGCCGCATTTAATGACGGGATTTCAATGGAAAAACCTTTGCTCTGCGCTATGCAAATGGAGGCACCACCAGCATGCATCTTCAAAGCAGAATAAAAGCGTGTGAGTGAGCAAAATCAACTTTTATAGTGAGATAAATTTATTATCCCACTCATTAGGTGGACCTAATGCATTACCCTGCTGGGACCTTTGGACTCCTGAAACATGCAACGGGGGAAATCATCGAGGGAAGGGGAGGAGAAAAACAGAATTAAGAATCAAAACTTGGAAAATCCTGAATTTTAATAAATCCTTCAAAATAAAGAGCCCGATTCTTTAATTCTCACGTCAAAAAAAAAACGTAAAACACCAAAACAATCCCACAGACTCTCTCCAAAGAGAAGCTGCTACAAGCACTTTTATCACCTGCAATGATATTTTAACATTCTCCCACACAGATCAGATGGGCAGATTTAGCAACCAATGCTGGAGCACTACGATCAAATTCTATTATTCCTCTGACTGCATTATGCATTAAAACGCCTTGTCACCACCAGATTCTCCCCCTCCAAACGACTCCACGCTTGCTGGGCAAATACTATCAGGAGGAGATCCTTCAGTTGATCTTGGGCCTTTGGAAAATAAGCTATAAATTTCATTTTTCACCTTTGGAAGAAACACTTTTGGGTCCTCACTGGTGTTTTTAAGGAATGGGCTGAATTATCACCCACCACAAAATTTAGGGCCACCAGAAAGGTCAGGGATGAATTAATCACCCCCAAATTTAGGTCATTGGAAGACTGGGGCTGAATTATCATCCACCACAAATTTAGGGCACTGGAGATCAGGGCTGAATTATCACCCCAATTTAGGGCCACCAGAATCAGGGATGAATTATCATCCCAAAGTTTGGCCATGGAAGGTTGGGGCTGACATTAATCACCCACCTCAAATTTAGGCCACTGGAAAGATCGGGGATGAATTTCACCCACGAAGTTTAGGGCACCGGAAGATCGGGGCTGAATTATCACCCACAGGTTTAAGGGCCACTGGAAGGTTGAGAAACTTTCCCACACGTCTCTGTTCCTCCTAGAGGAGGATTTAACTGACAGAGGGGACACAATCTCTCCCTTTCTCCCAAATTTCTCCATCCAGCCAGGTGAAAGCTTTGGGAGAGCTCTGCAGCTGCACATCCTGAGAAACCCCAGAAATGCTGGGGATGAGGAAAATCTGGAAATTTTCCCCAAAAAGGTCCAGAGCAGCTATCGAAAGCCATTTCTGTCCAGGAGGAATGGAAGCTCTGTTTTTTTACGAAATTTCCCATTTACCACTCCGTTCACTGGGAGAGAATAAGTCATATCCTTTTTTCCTGTCCAGGTTTTCCCCAGGAAATCTGCAGATACTCACCCCTGTAACTGTCTCAGGTTGTAAGGGGTGGGCTAAATCCTGGCGGCTTGCAGAAAGCTGGAAGAGTCCAAAGAAGCAGAATTAATTTCTTAACAAGAACTCAAAATATTCATAAACCATGCCTCTTGACTAATAAGGTTGAAAAAAACATTTAGTGGTTTAAAGCAGAATCAAAATCCAAGAATACAAGGTGAAAATTTTAATTTTTTGACCCATGAGGAGCCAATTACTCTAGTTTTGATTACCAGTTTTAATCAAATGATTTCTGACCAAATTTTGGGTAGCGAAACCTATTTTCTTATGTAACAAACACGGTAAAAAATTTAAGTTCAGCAAATTTTGCTTTCAAATCTTTTGAAGAAAAGGAGAAAAAAGAAAGTCTCCAACTGGAAAGTAATTAATACTCTCAGGAAAATAAAAGGCACAAGAGGAGACAAAAGAAGGTTCAGTGCAAAATTCCCTGCACTTTGAGGACCTTGAATGAAGAGTGGAGCTGTTGGAGATGCCAGCAGGGAAAACTCACGCCGGTTCACGTTGGGGGAGCTCAGGCTCCTGCGGTAGAGTTTTCCTTTTCCCATCAGCTGCTCTTGAACAGCAACTTCCTGCAGTTCACATGAAAGAAAACCAAAGAAAATAAGTTTATTTGGCAAAGAATTAAAGTCCTATCATCCCAGGATAGTTTTGTCTCTACAACTGAATGTTTCTGAGCTGCCTTGTGGCTGTCTGTGAAGTTTACAACTGGCCAAACTCGTGAGTGGAAAATTTTACCATTGATATTTTGCTGATTGGCACACAGAGGGATTTTTAACAGCTACTCCTGTTCAAGGAGATGACAGAGATGCAAAGACTAAGACTCTCTTTCCGAGCTTGAGCTCCTCTTTTAAATCCTTTAACGAATTACAAATGACAAGGAACTTGCTTTCAACATTGAAAGTGCATCGCACTTCACTTGTGATTTTATAGTGGGCAAGGCACAAGCCCCAGCTTGTTTTGCATAACTTTTCTGGTTGTGCTTGCATTAATTTATAATCCAGTAGGAACAATTTTCAATAAATGGTTTTTCTCTGCATTTTTCTGGTAAACAGATCAAATTCTAGCGCTTAAAATTAACGACCAATCAATGTCTTTATTTTTTCATTGGCAGGATGGCTTTGGTTAATTCTAAGTAGAATGTGGGCGAAACAACAAAAATTTTTACTGGCAAGTTGCAGAAACTATTGCTGAAGGTTCAGAAAGCAGAAGAAAATGCACAAAACTCCTTTTTCTGACCAGAATGAGCAAATTCCCAGCCTAAAACCGCCAAGCATCCCAGAGCATCCCAGAGCTGTGCCCTGAGCAGAAGTCCCAGCCCCATCCATGCTGGGAGCTGGGGCAAGAGACATCTCGCCTGCCCCTGGATCTCTGTCCAACAGGCTCGCTTTGGAGAGTGCACTGGAAGGGTTTTGGGGTTGTTTGTGGCTACTCAGGGGGATGTTTGGATGTCCCCTGCTTCAAGGGTCGGACCTGGCGCAAGACGGTCCAGGGGTGAGATGTCTCCCACGGCCAGGCGCCTCCGCAGCGTATTTTCTCAATGTAGCTCTGAGTCAGCTGAAGCTGCTCCCCACGTTGAGTGCCATCCTGGCCAGTGCTCCCGCTCCTCAACCCCCCTGAGCATCCTGGGCATAAAAAGGGGGCAGCCCTTGAAATAACACCCAAAATCTTCCAACATCGCTCCTGAGAAATTTTTTTTGAACCACGCGGCACGTGTTTCAACACTGCTTGTCCCTTAAGCACAGGGACAATCAGAAATCAGGAAATCATGGATGTTTGGAGTTGGAGAGGGACCTTAAAATCATCCATTCCACCTTCTGCCACAGAAGTTGACACCGTTCCACTATCCCAAGGTTGCTCCAAGCCCTGTCAACCTGTCTTGAACACTCCAGTTTCAGTGAGGCACAACTCACTGTTCACCATCCTCAGAGCAAAGGATTTTATCCCAAATTTATTCTAAATTTCTCTAACCTAATCTAAGATTCTGATCCAAATGAACACCTTGTGCTGGCAACCCTGCATGGGTGCTCCTGTCACTGGCGCAGAATCTCGTGGTTATTGTTTGGAGGCTTTTTGGGCTCTTCTGAGAGTCTCCACAGCGAGATGTTCAACCATTAAATTAGCAAAAGGGCTGCATTCAGTATATTTCATAATTAAAAGGCGGCTCGAGCGCATTTGAGGCATTATCTAACCTGAGAGGAACAAAATTAATGAGCCACAAAGAAAAAAAAACCAACCAAAACATCGCTGGGAAGAGCATTTTCCAGCATTTTCAACACGAAGTGCGAAATGCAGCGGAACATAAAAGAGGCAGGCAGGCAATCAAGAGCTTTGCTCTTTCATGTGTTAATGTTTGCCAACAAAGTGCTCTGACAGAGCATGCTTTGAGAAAAAGAGGAATTGCATCTGAAACCAGGAACATCTCAGGAAACAAAGAGTTGCATAAAGACATTAATGAGAAAAAGCCACTTCGTTATTTTTTCCTCAATCTCCTGCTCCCTGCAGCAGGCAACTCACCTGCTCGTTTCCCTCCTCTTTTTCCTCCCTCTCTCTTTCAAAACTGCCTCTTCAAGGACCGAGCAAACAGAATCCTCACTCAACAAACACACAGCAGCACTGATATAGGGCAGAGGTTGCTGCTCAGTCACAGTGAGTACGGAATATTCCCCATCTTTTACAAACCCAGTTTGTCCTGGCAGCAGCAAGAGCCAGCACACTCAAATCCGAGGGGGAATGCACAAAATTGGGGGGCTCTTGGGCAGATTGGAGACCCTCGAGTTCTTATTTACCTCTGGAATGTTGCGAGACGATCTCAAAAGTGACGCCACGAGCCGGGGAATGGAGCTTCGGGGACATCCTTCGGAGGAACTCTGGCGAAACCCTGCGGGGAGAAAACCGGGAAAAACGGGGGTGAGCGGATTCCAAATGAAATAAAACCAGAAACTATAGAATAAGAGAACCAACTAAAAATAAACACCAGGAAAACGTGGAATAAGACATTCCAACTGAAATAAAACACAAGGAAAATATAGAATAAAAGATTCCAACTGAAATACACCTGGAAAATGTGGTTAGCAAGATTTCCAGCTGAAAGAACACATGGGAAATGTGGGGTTAACAGATTCCAACTGAAATAAATACAGCGAAAACTGGGTTAACAGATTCCAACTGAAATAAACACAAGGAAAATGAGGGCGAACAGATTTGCAGATTCCAACTGAAATAAAACAGCAGGAAAATGTGGGTTAACAGATTCCGATTGAAATAAACAAATGGAAATGTGGGTTAATAAATTCCACTGGAAATAAACACCAGGAAAATCGAATAAGAATTCCAACTGAAATAAACACCATGGAAACATGATTAAGAGATTGCCAACTGAAATAAACACCTGGAAACAGTGGGTCACAGATCCAATTGAAATGAACACATGGGAAATGTGGGTTAACAGTATTCAATTGAAATAAAACAACCAGGAAAATACCAGAAATAAGAGATTCCAACTGAAATAAACACCAGGACAATGTAAGGTTAGCAGATTCAGCTGAAATAAACATATGGGAAATGTGAGTTAACAGATTCACAACTGAAAGAAACAACATAGAAAACAGGAAAACGTTGGGTCAACAGATTCCAGCTGAAGCAAACAGCAGGAAAATGTGGATTAAAGATTCCAAATAAAATAAACATATGGAAAAGTGGGTAAACAGATTCCAACTGAAATAAACACAATGGAAAACATGGTTAAGAGATTCCAACTGAAATAAACGCCAGGAAAATGAGGGTTAACAAGATTCCAACTGAAATAAATACAGTTCACAATGAAAAGAAGCGCAATGCAGAAGTCTAACCATAAATATGTAAGGGGAAAGATTTTCGCCTGGTGAAAATTCACTTTGCTCTCGCCCGCATTGTAGATATGAGAGAAAATTCATTTCTTCCCTTGCACAGGTGACCTCGTTCTCACTAAGCTCAGCTGCTTTTAGAGGTGGAAGTTTTTTTTTTCTCCGTGACAGAGCCCTAGGTGAACTTGTCTGAATATTGACAAGGCACAGACATTAAATTCTTGACCAAAGAGATCGTTAGAAGAATGATTTTAAGGGGCATGGTATTGTTGATTGCTGACTCGGCGCCTCGCAGGGTGGGTTAAGAACTGGCCTGTTGAATTAATGCAGGGATGAGTCATTCCATAGATGCTGCTGAGACAAACTCCGCAGCAAAAGGTTATTGACGGGGGTTTGCAGAAAAACAGCAGCAAAGATTCTGCGTCCGAATGGAAGTAAAAACAGCATGGAGTGAATTTGTAGAGAACAAATTGGATGAAGGCTTCAGCGATGGCGATTATCGGCACGTTCAATTTTCTGTCCATACGGTCTCCCATTCCATGTGACAAAAAAATTCAGTTTTTCTCTGCCATGACAGCATCAGAGAATTTGGGGCTCTGTTCCGAGCCTGGGAAGCTGCCTCCAGGGTTTCTGGTGTGGACCTTTGCTCTTCTCAGATTTTAAACTACAGACATGCAACCAGAGTACAATCAGGCCTCTGCTTTGTCATTAAATCTGCCAGGGGAGTTGGATTCTGAGACAGTGCTGAGCAAATCCTTCCTCTCCCATCTTTTCAGGATTGTTTATTATTTTTCAGGGCCGTGAATGCTGCAAATGGAGTGGACCTCCTGCCTTCCTTGGTAACACCCTGTTACTCGATGCTATAGGATTTTAGTTTCTGTTTCATGTTCTGTAAACCTGTATTCTTAAGTTGGTTTACTCCAACTACACAGACACGTGCTGAGCCCTTTGCTCTCGCCAATTTTCACAAAACAATTCTCTGCAGAACCCAAACTCAAGGACAACTCACTGTGCCAGGCCCAAGAGATTGGAAACACAGAGAATTTGGGAAGCAACTTGGAGTCAAGACTTGGATTGCTGAGCCGCATTGGAGGATTCAGTCCCGATTTTGTGCAAATGGACAAAAGTGAGAAAGGGTGAAAAAACCCGTGAGCCATTGTTCCGCATTGTGGTGCTGCCCTGGCTGGTTGGGACTGTCCCTGAAATGTAAATATTCAATAAATATCACTGTCCTCAAATAGAACTACTTTTTTCTTCTCATCAATTTTTGTCCAGCCTCTGTTTTAAGGGTAAGTTGGGTAAGGCATTCTAAATCACCTATGCAATTATTTGTAACAGCACCAAAGGAA
>CM019216.1:1405107-1446530 GCA_009741485.1 Malurus cyaneus samueli
AAGAGGAGAGAGAGATGCGCGGCGCACATATCGAATTAAAACCCAAAACAGAAGATCCCGCCGTTGGAGACAGTCATTTGAGGTGATTGAAAAACCCGAACAAGCGGTCTAAGAGAAAAATCCTCAGAACAGTTTCTTAACTGATAAGACAGATGACCAAAAACAGAGATCTGCCCGGTACGAGAATTTCAGCACTGAAGATAGAGAAATAAACAGACAAAAGCAGAAAAATCTTCCACATTCACTGGAGTTAATCATCAAAAGGATCTCAAAAGCAGAGAGAATAGATTCGCCAGGTTCGGGCAGGAACATTTCACTGATCGAAAAAAGCGCTTCAAAAGACAGAATTCGTATAGTGTATCTGCGGGGGGCCCGACATTGTCATGGAATTAAATAATAAAAACCAAAGAAAAACAGCAGGGAAAGAAGTTCCTCACATTCAGGAATACAAAACACAAAGAGCAGAGATGGAAAGTTCAGCCGGAACATTTCACTTTGCTAATTAGACACCCAGATGCCCAAGATGACTTCGAAAGCCGGGTCCTTGCCTCTCTACACGTGCACCGTTAGCCGAATCGAAGATAAAGCAGCAATCAAACGGCACCTCGTATTAAGAAGAAAAAGAAAACAGAGACAACAACCAGTAAGCGGTCATACTGAAGCATGTTCCCTCGCTAAGAGAGAACAGTTGAGATCACGACCTGGTTGCCTTTCCATAGTAATCCATAACCTCAACTCAAATCTCATTAAAGAGGTGTCTCGAGGAAAAACCTGATTCCAGACAAATCACCACGCTGATGAAACAGGAAGGAGTGGGAACAGGTGGTTAAAGTAGAGGCAGGAAAGTTTTCTCAGCTCTCACTGATTCAGGGAGGACTCAAGAAGGTGTCAAAGGCTCTCAATGCAATTCTAGAGCCCCTATTTGCATCTTTCCATCCCCAAATATCTTTAAAGAAAGCCACCACCTTCATTTTGAATCTACTCAGTTCAATGCTGAGGAGTTGAACAATTCCAGCCTCAACACGAGAAAAAGCAAGAAAATATAAAATGAATCCCCAGCTCAAAATATTTTAAATCTTATTCTTCCTTGCTAGATGTGTGAGAAGTTACTTTAAAAATTATTTTAAGTGCTGGTAGATTTATTATTTAATTATATTTATAAATAACTTTTTTATTATTTAAATTTTTATTATATAATATTAATTATTTGTATTTATTAAATATTTTACTGGATTCTATCAGCCAAAACAAATTCCTGGAGTCCCATGATGTTTCTGTAACAAGTTTAGTTGTGGCAAAGAACAGAATACCTGGATCCAGCCATGAAAAAAAAAGATTTTTTTGAATTTCAGGGGTTTTTTTGCCTTGTTTTGAGGGGGATATTCTGTAAAATGTTTGGCAAAGGACAGAAGAGAATACCTGAATCCAGCCATCAAAAAATGATTTTTTTTGGAATTTCAGGGTTTGTTTTAATTTGTTTTGAGGAAGAGATTCTGTAAAATGTTTGGCAAAGAACAGAACAGAACACCTGGATCCAGCCATGAAAAAATGAGGATTTTTTGGAATTTCAGGGTTTGTTTTGCTTTGTTTTGAGGAAGATATTCTGTAAAATGTTTGTCTGCACAGCAAGAGGTGAGGAAAAAATCTAAATTAACAAGAGATGAGATTCCAGAGCTCCAGGCAAGGGAAGAGGATGACAGAATGGAATCCCAAAACTTCCACATGAGGTCTGGCTCCAGATTCACCTTCACAGCATTTTCAGAGAAGTTTTTCTTCTACAGTGAAATATTCCTTTATAAATGAGCTACAGCCTCACAAATTAGGAAGATGTTAAAATTTATACTGGGATTTTCTACTTCAGCTGGTGTTTTTTAAAAAGAGAGAAGTGGGGTTTTTTTCAGTCAGCTTGACCAGGCATCAACTTCTGCCCAGAGCACAGAAGCCACATCAGTGTAAGGTTGATAAAAAGCTGCTAAAATAAAAGAAAAATTTTATAAAGGTTGATAAGAACTGATCTCCATTTTAATGATGCAGAATCAGAGATCGGATTGGATCAAGGTGGAGCTTTGCAGCACAAGATCCAAAAGGGAAATAAAAGGAAATAAAATATTTTCCTGGCACTTGGAATAGGTAACAATGAACAAAAATCATGGCCCCAGGTGCAGAAGATGGTGAAAGGTGACAAAGAATTAAAAATAGAATTTTATTTTCCTCCTGGCAACACACAAACACCACTAAATGCCCTCCATGAATTTCCCCATTGTTTCAGCAAAATGGGAAACCCATAAATCACGTTGGGAGTGGAGCTGGCACATGCCAAAATCCAAATGGGCTGAGTTTGTATCCCAAATATCCAACAGTTCCTCTGCTCTGATGGGATGGAGGGAAAATGAATCCCGAGGTTTTGTTGGGTTTAAATTTTGGTTTTCTCTGCAATAACTTAAAAAGCAGCACTGAGCCACCCCAATATTGGATTTTCTGGGGGTTTTAAGCTTTACCTGCTGGGCCAGGGGAGAGCTCTGCCTGCCCTTTTTTCTCATCTCGGACAGGGAACAGGGATTTGAGCAGCTTTGGCATCTGAGGCACAAAGGACTTGACAGGATTCAGGTAGGAAGCAGCCAGGCTGCTGATACCTGTTGGAAAAAAATAATATTGAATGATGAAAATTTAATCTTTAGGGAAAGGAGCAAAAAAAAAAAACAAACCCCAAATCTGACCCAAAGACCTCTTAAACAAATAAAAAAACAACAAACAAAAACCAACCCAAACGCCTCTAAAAAACCAAAAAACCCCAAAACTGACCCAAACCCCTCTATACAAAAAAAAAAAAACAACAAAAACCCCAAAAAACCCAAAGCTGACAAAAAATCTCTTAAACAATAAAAAAACAACAAACAAAACAACCCAAATGCCTCTAAAAAAACCAAAAACCAACCCCAAAACTAACCCAAACCCCTTATAAAAAAACAAAAAAAACAAAAACCCAAAGCTGACCAAAAAACCTCTTCAAAACAACCCAAGATGACCCAAACCTCTCTATAAAAAACAAATGCAAAGCTGACCCAAACTCTTTATAAAGAACAAAACCAAACCAAAGTGACCCAAACCCCTCTATAAAACAAACAAAAAAACAAGTCAAAACTGACCCAAACCCCTCTGTAAAAAATGTAAAAACATTTGGAAACATAAATGGAAATTCACCCTAAGCTGATCCAAAACCCTCTATAAAATACGTTAAAACATTTGGAAAAATGCAAATGGAAATTTGAAGAGTTTGCTCTAATATTTTATTAAATATTATAATTTCTTTATACATGTATATTTTGTTATATTTATAATGTTTGCTATTTATTTTATAATTTTATTTTAAAATAAATATGTGACTTGAGATCTCTCTCTGAAGCCACGTGCTGATAAAAAGACACCTGAGCATCCAAAAAACTGGCACAAAATCAGAGATTTGGTACCACACCCACTGGGAATGGTCCTGGTGAAGCTCAACTTTAAACCTGGAAAAGGAGTTCAATCCTGCTCCTTTGGAAATGAGGCTCAGAAATATCATTTGATGCTTTCCAAACGCTTCCACCTTCCCAAATATTTGTTCTTTTTAGTCTAAAATTACTTCGGTGGCCAAAGAACGAGAAGGGAAAGCACCTTGTGAGAGCAGTTCAGATTTATGGGACACTCAGGGGCTCCATCCCATTTCCAGGGAATTCTCTGAGCTTTATGGGACACTCAGGGGCTGCATCCCACTTTTAGGGAATTCTCTGAGCTTTATGGGACACTCAGGGGCTGCAGTGACTCCATCTCATTTCAAGGAAATTCTCTGAGCTCTATGTGATGCTCAGGACCTGAAGGGAATCCATCCCACTTTTAGGGAATTTTCTGAGCTTTTTTTGACACTCAGGACTTGCAGGGACTTTTAGGGAATTCTCTGAGCTGAGCTTTACTGGGTGCTCAGGACCTGCAGGATTCCATCCCACTTTTAGAGAATTCTCCAAGCTCAGGTTTATGGGACACTGCAGTGGCTCCATCCCATTTCCAGGGAATTACCTCAGCTTTATGTAACACTGTAATGACTCCATCCCACTTTTAGGGAATTCTCTGACCTTTGTGGGACACTGCAGGGACTCCACCCCACTTTTAGGAAATTCTCTCAGCTTTCTTTGACACTCAGAACCTGCAGGAATTTCATGCCCCTTTTAGGGAATTCTCTGAGCTTTATGGGACACTCCGGGGCTGCAGTGACTCTATCCCACTTTTAGGGAATTCTCTGAGCTTTTTTTGACACTCAGGACTTGCAGGGACTTTTAGGGAATTCTCTGAGCTGAGCTTTATTGGATGCTCAGGACCTGCAGGGACTCCATCCCACTTTCAGGGAATTCTCTGAGCTCCCTTTGACACTCCCAAACTGCAGGAATTTCATCCTGCTTTTAGGGAATTCTCTGATCTTTTATGGGACACTGTAGGGATTTCATACCACTTTTAGGGAATTCTCTGAGCTTTATGTGACACTCAGGACATGCAGGAATTTCATCTCAATTTTAGGGAATTCTGCAGGGGAGCCCTCACCTGCATCAGGAGCGTGGTTCTGCTGCCCAGGGCTCGGCAGGGAGGTTCGGGATGGGCTGATGCCTCTACTGGAGCTTGGGACACCTTGGGACACATCCTGCTGACTCTCCCATCGACCCTGCAAGGAAAAAAAAAAGGTGTTTTTGTCCGAATTACCACAGGAGCAGGAGCGCAGCACCCTACAAAGCTCAGAGTGCCAGAGCTGAGCACAGACCCTGCCCCAGAGGAGCTTTCAGTTACAGACCCAGCCCTGCAAAGATGAGCTCCCTCCACACCAAAGCACAGAAAAAAGTTCATTTCTACCCCTCAAAGCTGAAATATTTCACCCAGTTGTGCTGCTGTGTCCTGGAAGGTGAGTGTGGTACAATCAGGTGAGAATCCTATGGTGCTGTTTGCCCAAAATTCAGGAATATTTTGTTTATTTACTCAAAAGCAGTGTCAGGAGAAGGGGTGAGAGCAGAGCTCTGAGCAAGACAAGAAATTCAAGCCCTAAAGGTTGCATTTTGTGCCTGGAGCTGGAGAAAGGAGGAGCTGAGCAGTTCAAGAGGAAGTATCAAGATCAGCTGCAGCGCTGTGAGTTTGTGACAGCCTAGAAAAGGAGCTGAAATATCCAGGGACAATCCTGGGGATAGCAGGAGGCACCAAAAAAAAAAAAAAAATCAGGAGAGGTGAGAGTTTTGACACAGTTACTGAAGAGGAAACGAGATTATTTTCAGTTCTGGAAGAGCCTGGGGCAGGTGAGGCAGAAACAGAAACAGGGAAAGAGCAGCTCCTTGGCCTTCCCAGGATGCCAGGGTTGGGTTTTCCCATGGATCCCACACAGAATTGTGCACGTGGAGGTGATTTCTGGCTTTTACATAGATCCCACATAGAATTGTGCTTGTGGAGGTGATTTCTCACTTTTACACAGATCCCATTCTGCACAGGGAGATGATTTCTTGCTTTCCCATGGATTCCACACACCATTCTGCATATCGAGGTGATTTCTCACTTTTACACAGATCCCACAAATCATTCTGCACATGGAGGTGATTTTGGGATTTCCCACAGATCCCATTGTGCACGTGGAGGTGATTTCTCATTTCCCTACAGATCTCACACACCATTGCGCATGTGGAGATGTTTTCTGGATTTCCCACAGATCCCATGCACCATTCTGAATGTGGAGGTGATTTCTCACTTTGACACAAATTCTATTCTGCACGTGGAGGTGATTTCTCATTTTTATACAGATCCCACACAGAATTCTGCACATCGAGGTGATTTCTCACTTTATCAAAGATCCCACACACCATTCTGCACATGGAGGTGATTTCTCACTTTTACACAGATCCCACACAAGATTCTGCACATGGAAGTGATTTCTGGCTTCCCTACAGATCCCACACACCATTCTGCACGTGGAGGTGTTTTCTGGATTTCCCACAGATCCCACACACCATTCTGCACGTGGAGGTATTTTCTGGATTTCTCACAGATCTCATGCACCATTCTGCACATGGAGGTGATTTCTCTCTTTTACACAAATCCCATTCTGCACGTGGAGGTGATTTCTCACTTTTACACAGATCCCATTCTGCACATGGAGGTGATTTCTCATTTCTCCACAGATCCCACACACCATTCTGCACGTGGAGGTGATTTCTTGGCTTTCCCACAGATCCCACAGAATTGTGCACATGGAGGTGATTTCTGGCTTTCCCCACAGATCCCATTCTGCACATGGAGATGATTTCTCTCTTTTACACAGATCCCACACACCATTCTTCACATGGAGGTGATTTCTCACTTCTACACAGATCCACTGTGGGTTTGGAACTTTCCTCTCAACCTCAGAGCCAGGAACTGGCTCAGTGACAAAGGCCTGGCTGACAGAGGGAACCCCAAGCCACCGTTTCACATCAGCACTGGAGTGTGAAAAATCCACGTGGCCAAATCCATTTTTTTCCCAAATTCCATCACTTCCCAGGTAAAACCATTTACAGATTTGCCTTCAAGGATGATTCCAAGTGGCCAGGCTGTGTCTGTGCTGGAAGTTTCAACGGATGCAGGACAGGGTTTGGTTTTGCTTCACCAAACTGAGTCACAAGGGAGGCACCAAATTCCACGGGGTTCTCCTGAAAACTTCTCAGGGAGGCTGCGAAATGCCTGCCAAAACAGTTCCTTCTCATTTTTTCAGTTTCTAGGAGACCTGAAGGCAATTCAGTGCCCACTGATGAGTTTAAGGGTCAAAAAAGTCCAGAATTATCAGGGTCTTGTGGAAAAGCATTGAGGTGGCAGAGAGTTCTCAGGACAAGTTTGCAAATCTTCACCTTCCCACCACCAGCAAGGACAGGATGGTGCAGCCAATCTGATCAAAACTGAAGTTGGATCCCATTTTTTTCTTTGCAAAGAGTTTTGCCACGGCTTCCACATTCATTCTACACCTGAATTTTGCTCGTTTTTAAAAGACGTAACAAGAAGAGAAATAATTTCACAGTAAAATGGTACCGTGGACACTCTAAAAAGGAGTTACAAGGTATGGATGGACCTGCTGCACCCCAGAGCAGAAGTTTAATGGATTTTTTCCTTTAGGAAAAGGGTGAAAATGTACCTTTTCAAGAAACTTCTCACTGTTGGATTGAAGAAATGAATCCGACCTCAAACATAAAAATGACAGGCAACGAATTAATCTGAACTGCAACTCGAAGTCATGAATGTTTCACAAATAATAAATAAGCCAGGACAGGAGGAATAGATTTCTCCAGCAGGTTGAAGGTCACAGGGGGCAGCCCAGGGCAAGAATCATTTCCATGTGGATCCATAAGTCAGTCCCAGGGAAGTTCTGCTCAGAATAACAAGAGACCGGCACTGGGGCAGGGCAGGACCTGTCCTCAGCCCTCAGGGGTTGGGAACTCAAATTTGGGCACTGAGATACCTATCCTGAATGTCACAGTGATGGAGCTGGGGCTGGGAGCAGCAGGAACACAGCAGTTTATTATTTAATTTCTTATTTTTGAGAGTTTGGTGTTTAAACCCTTCTGGAAAGTTTCCTGCTTGACCCCCATGCTTAAACCTCCAACTCCAGCATTATCTCTGACCTGCAGCTCGTTTATGTCTTAAACACATCCAAGAGCCTCATGTGAGGCTGGAAATTTCCACAAAACGCTTCCATGAAACCATCTTTCCTATTCCTCATCCCCTAACTCTTTTTTCTTTTTAGTTTGTTTTTGTATTTTTATCAGTGAGGTTTCTCTCAGGTGGTCTTAACTCATAAAGATATTAATAAAAAATAGAAGACTCAAACCAAACAGCACAAGACTCAAAATAATCTTGAAATATTGGTTTTGTTGCCTCCTGGCAGATGTTGGCATTGGATGAAGAAAAAGAGCTACAGAAGGGTGGAAAACATCCAAAAGGTTCATTTTTGGAGGATGTAACAAAGCTGGGTCAATGCTCCTTTTGGATCTGAGGATAATGATCCACTGAAGGACAAAAGGATCAGGGTGACACGTCCTGAGCTGAGCCTGAGTGCTTCTGGAGAGCACAGAACAAACAGAAAGATTATTAAAACACTAAAGAGTATCGTGGATTTCTAGGACAGGGACTCCAAGTAGGTAAAGAGCAACAAAATCATTTTCTGAGTCATGATCTGTTGAGTCAGAAGTGCTCTTCGCTGACTGTTCCAAGAAAAAGAGATTTCAGGCAAATATCTTGACTTTCTAGCCCTGTTTGGGGAATGATGAAAAGATGGAGTGGGGAAGAATCAGCAAAACACTTCGAGAATATTTGTCTTGTAGAGAAAGAATGGTGACATTTAGTGACTTTTTCCATGGGAAAAGCCTGTTTTTCTTAGGATCTTTCAGAAATTTTGCTTCAGCCTTAATACTGCGGATGATTCCATTTTCTAAATAATTTTAAGTATTTTGCCAGGCTAAATAAAATGAAGGGCCTGAGAACAGGAATGAGAAAAGGATTGGTTTGGTTGTTCATTTAAGGCACGTTGGTTTTTTTCATTGTATTTATTTTGGAGGCAGTGCAGTTTATCATTTTAGCCTGAAGGTCTAAGATTTGTGACCCTCAACTCAAAGATGCCAACAAACCAACAAAATCAGATTCCACAGGTGGAGAAACATTTGGAAAAGAAAATCCTGCAGACAACTGGAAGCGTCAACTGTTGTGCAGAGGGAAAAGGCAATTAATGAATGATTTCACTGAACTGGACTGAAAGATAACTCATGACAATCTCAATAAAATAAAACCAAAAGGAATTATTAAACTAGATTAACATGATGACGCTCCCAAATTTCCCCTGTGGATGTCATCCAGCACTCTCCTCTGTTGCTGTGAGAATTCGGCAACTGCACCGCTCAAAGTTTTTTTTATTATTATTATTATTATTATTAATTTTTCTCCCTCAGCAAGGGTGGTGAGAGGAAGAGGAAGCTTGGAAATCACAGCCCAGAGGAGTCTTCATTCCATTAACGTTTTTGGCCTCTGCCAAGTGACCAAACTGAGGTAAAATGATTTAATTCAACAAATCCAAAGCAGCCACCAGAAGAACGCACGTCCTTTGATGTGTTTTGATGCAGACCTTGGTAAAGTGTTTTTTTTTCTACAATACCTTCTCCTTCTTCCCTTTTTTCACACCTCTTCCATGAAAAAAACAACCCAGGGAATTTATTTCATGCACAAAATCTTTAGGGCAGGTAGGGATGAGCACTACCTAAGTTGTTTGGAGGCTTTTACCTGACAAATCTTTCCTTGAGGTTGACAGACCATTAAAATGCAGCCACTGGGTAAGAGAAACGAATAATTCTTGTGTTTTATTATTTCAGCAGTTCAGAAAAGGCTTAGGAAAAGGTGACCAAGGAGCACTGAAACACAAGCAAAGAGCTGGGACACACAGCCAGGACAAAAGGCACTTGTTCTCATCAACAGCGAGATTACAAATTCAACCTGCACGGGATCAGTTTGCTGAAAAAAACCTCTGGTTCCCAGAAAAAACCTGAAGTTGAATGGCACCATCTTGTTTCACGTGGATTTAGAGCTAGAAATGCTGGACCTTTGGGCAAGGAAGGACAATTGTCCAGGACAAAATAGCTCTTGTACAGAAGGGTTTTAAGAGCAATTTGTGACATTTTTCATTAATATGTGATTTAATCTCATCTGTGAAACAAATCAGAGCTGCCTTCCATTCACTGTGCCCCTGACTCATCCAGTTAAATCAACCCAATTTTTAAATTCCGCGTCCAACTGAATTTAATTAAATTAAATCTCCAACAAAAGCCCCCTCGAACATAAAAATAAAAACTGCTCCCTGTATCTGAAATCAGCATGAGGACACTCGACACCCCTGTCTGTGTCACCTGACATTGATGTGCAAGGAGAAATCAAACTCATCTCCCTCTGCCCTCATTGTATCTGCAGCGATAATGGAGTAAAAATTGCCTTTTTCTCATTTCAGTGAGCAGACAGAGCCTAGAGGTGACACCACGTGCAGCCCTGCTGACAATATCAAAGTCCATTAAAGTAAATTTAAAAACAGCTCCTTGCCTTCTGAGCCAGTTGGGAAGCTCCATCTTAGGAGTTATTATTAAAAATTCCCAATGGTGGCTTAAATATTCCCATATTAAATATTGCCATGTTAAATATTCCCATAAATCTTAAATGCAGAGGTGAGAACCATCCTGCTCCTGGGAACCTCTCTGTGCTGGCAGCACACAGGGATGTTCTTTCAAGGTGGTTTCTTCTCAAAAAGTGCCAAAGCCACAGCTCTGCTCCAGTCCTGAAGAAGGATTTTCCCATCCCTTCATGGGTAGTGACCATCCATACATAATTTTACTGAAAAAGTCTGAAAGATGAATTAATGCCCTAATTCTGGAGACTCCTGAGCTGCCTGTTGCAGTTGCACTGACACCATCTTTAATTCTTATTCAAACTCATGTAATATTCTTATTTAATCTTGTTTAATTTTATTTATTTTGTTTAATATTCCCTTTTTTTTTTTTGTACAGGGGAATGAGCCCTGGCTCTTCTGAGTGCTGGAGAACGGAGCACCACCCACATTCCAAACTTTACCAGCATGGATGGTGCTCGTAAATCGTGGAATGATTCCTATGATCACACAGGAATGAGACTCAGGAGCCCTTTCCACAAAGCTCCTTAAAAATCCATGGAAAAGGGAGCAGGAATGCAAGGAATAACAGAGAGAAAAATAAAGTAATGGAACCAAAAGGAGAGGAATATTCTGGAATGTGCCATCAATATTCTGCAGCCAGTTCAGGTGCTGTTACTGCCCTGTAAATTTGTGATAAATTAAATCACTTGTTTGGGACTTGCTTGTTATAATAAACACCACCAAATTCCTGTAAAATAACAACAAAATAACAATAAAATAACAATAAAAGAACAACAAATGGCTGCTGGAGAAGGCTTCTTTGCCACCAGATTTCTCAGCATGGGACAAAGACATCCAGCTAAAACAAAACTCTCCCTGTTGAGCCATTCTCAGATCCTTTGTGCCACAATGGACAGGGCTGATCTCCCTGGTGATCTCATGATGTCTGTGTGCATTTAGGAATTTGTTAAATATTTTTCTGGGATTACAAAAGCTTTTGCTCATCTCCCTATGGAAATGTATTCTTGATTGGCAGAATTGGGTTGGAAGGGTTTAAAGACACCGAATTCCATGGGCAGGGACATCTTCGCTGTGCCAGTGCCACCCAGCCTGGCCTTGGAACCAGAGATCCACTCAAAACCAGGAATTCCTGGCTGGGGAGGCTGCACTGAGCAACAAGTGCCTTGGATTGAAGCTCGCTGCAAAGCAAGGGGAGCAGCTCCACCACCTCAGCTCCACCTCTGTTCCTGCGGCACAGAGCTCCAGCAGCAGCTACGACCACGGCCAAGAGCAGCAGAACCTCATGCAAATCACCGCCAACGATCCCAGCTAAACAAAGCTCAGGAAAAGGGCTCATTCCTCGGGGACTTCGAACACCAAACTAAAGATCTGCACGTTTTCCATTGGCCCAGTGTTGTTTGAAAGCAATGTGTTCAAAGGAATTAAGAGTTGATCGCTATAAAAGCCATAAAGGCTGTGGAAGATTTGGGAGAAAGTCTCAACGTTTCTCTCATCTCCAGGTTAATATCCACTGGCAGATACTTTTACATTTGCTTGTTTCATGGCTGTTTTTTCAGCTGAGAGGGGGTGATTTCTTCTGAAATGGCTTCACCCTGTGCAGAAATTGGTGAGAAATGGCACCGAACAGCTCCAGATCTGTAACAGCACCCAAGGAGAAAAGTTCTCCGCTTTGTCCCAGCTCACGCCGCATTAATGACGGGATTTCAATGGAAAAACTCGTTTGCTCTGCGCTATGCAAATGAGGCACCACCAGCAGCATCTTCAAAGCAGGGAATAAAAGCGTGTGAGTGAGCAAAATCAACTTTTATAGTGAGATAAATTTATTATCCCACTCATTAGGTGGACCTAATGCATTACCTCTGCTGGGACCTTTGGACTCTGAAACATGCAACGGGGGAAATCATCGAGGGGAAGGGAGGAGAAAAACAGAATTAAGAATCAAAACTTGAAAATCCTGAATTTTAATAATCCTTCAAAATAAAGAGCCCTGATCTTTAATTCTCACGTCAAAAAAAAACGTAAAACACCAAAACATCCCACAACTCTCTCCAAAGAGAAGCTGCTACAAGCACTTTTATCACCTGCACGTATTTTAACATTCTCCCCACGGATCAGATGGAGCAGATTTAGCAACCAATGCTGGAGCACTACATCAAAATTCTATTATTCCCTGCAACTGCATTATGCATTAAAACGCCTTGTCACCACCAGATTCTCCCCCTCCAAATGACTCCACACTTGCTGGGCAGAATATCTATCAGGAGGAGATCCTTCAGTTGATCTGGGCCTTTGGAAAATAAGCTTAAATTTCATTTTTCACCTTTGGAAGAAACACTTTGGGTCCTCACTGGTGTTTTTAAGGAATGGGCTGAATTATCACCCACCACAAATTTAGGGCCACCAGAAGGTCAGGGATGAATTATCACCCCCAAATTTAGGGTCATTGGAAGACTGGGGCTGAATTATCATCCACCACAAATTTAGGGCCACTGGAAGATCAGGGCTGAATTATCACCCCAAGTTTAGGGCCACCAGAAGATCAGGGATGAATTATCATCCCCAAGTTTGTGGCCAGTGGAAGGTTGGGGCTGAATTATCACCCACCTCAAATTTAGGGCCACTGGAAGATCGGGGATGAATTATCACCCACAAGTTTAGGGCCACCGGAAGATCGGGGCTGAATTATCACCCACAGGTTTAGGGCCACTGGAAGGTTGAGAACTTTCCCCACACGTCTCTGTTCCATCCTAGAGGAGGATTTAACTGACAGAGGGACACAAATCTCTCCCTTTCTCCCAGAATTTCTCCATCCAGCCAGGTGAAAGCTTTGGGAGAGCTCTGCAGCTGCACAATCCTGAGAACCCCAGAAATGCTGGGATGAGGAAAATCTGGAAATTTCCCCAAAAAGGTCCAGAGCAGCTATCGAAAGCCATTTCTGTCCCAGGAGGACATGGAAGCTCTGTTTTTTTACAGAAATTTCCCATTTACACTCCTGTCACTGGGAGAGAATAGTCACTTCCTTTTTTCCTGTCCAGGTTTTCCCAGGAAATCTGCAGATACTCACCCTGTAACTGCTCAGGTTGTAAGGGGGGGCTAAATCCTGGCGGCTTGCAGAAAGCTGGAAGAGTCCAAAGAAGCAGAATTATTTCTTAACAAGAACTCAAAATATTCATAACCATGCCTCTTGACTAATAAGGTTGAAAAGAAACATTTAGTGGTTAAAGCAGAATCAAAATCCAAGAAATACAAGGTGAAATTTTAATTTTTGACCCATGAGGAGCCAGAATTTTACTCTAGTTTGATTACCAGTTTTATCAAATGATTTCTGACCAAATTTTGGGTAGCAGAAACCTCATTTTTCTTATGTACAACACTGGTAAAAAATTTAAGTTCAGCAAATATTTGCTTTCAAATCTTTTGAAGAAAAGGAGAAAAAAAAAGTCTTCAACTTGGAAAGTAAATTAATTATCTTCAGGAAAAATAAAAGGGCACAGAGGAGACAAAAAGAAGGAAATTCAGTGCAAAATTCCCTGACTTGAGGACCTGTGAATGAAGAGTGGAGCTGTTGGAGATGCCAGCAGGGAAAACTCACCCGGTTCACGTTGGGGGAGCTCAGGCTCCTGCGGTAGAGTTTTCCTTTTCCCATCAGCTGCTCCTTGACAGCAACTTCCTGCCAGTCACATGGAAGAAAACCAAAGAAAATAAGTTTATTTGGCAAGAATTAAAGTCCTGATCATCCCAGGATAGTTTTGTCTCTACAACTGAAATGTTTCTGAGCTGCCTTGTGGCTGTCTGTGAAGTTTACATGGCCAAACTCGTGAGTGGATAAATTTTACCATCTGATATTTTGCTGATTGGCACACAGAGGATTTTACAGCTACTCCTGATTCAAGGAGATGACAGAGATGCAAAGACTAAGACTCTCTTTCCGAGCTGAGCTCCTCTTTTAATCCTTTAAACGAATTACAAATGACAAGGAACTTGCTTTCAACATTGAAAGTGCATCGCACTTCACTGTGAATTTATAGTGGGCAGGCACAAGCCCCAGCTTGTTTTGCATAACTTTTCTGGTTGTGCTTGCATAATTTATATCCAGTAGAACAATTTTCAATAAATGTTTTTCTCCCCTGCATTTTTCCTGGTAAACAGATCAAATTCTAGCGCTTAAAATTAACCCAATCAATGTCTTTATTTTTTTCATTGGCAGGATGGCTTTGGTTAATTCTAAGTAGAATGTGGGCGAAACAACAAAAATTTTACTGGCAGTTGCAGAAACTATTGCTGAAGGTTCAGAAAGCAGAAGAAAATGCCACAAAACTCCTTTTTCTGAACCAGAATGAGCAATTCCCAGCCTTAAAACCCAGCCAAGCATCCCAGAGCATCCCAGAGCTGTGCCCTGAGCAGAGCTCCCAGCCCCATCCATGCTGGGAGCTGGGCAAGGACATCTCTGCTCCCCTGGATCTCTGTCACAGGCTCGCTTTGGAGTGCACTGGAGGGGTTTTTGGGGTTGTTTGTGTGCACTCAGGGGGATGTTTGGATTGTCCCACTGCTTTCAGGGTCGGACCTGGCGCAGACGGTCCAGGGTGAGGATGTTCTCCACGGCCAGGACGCTCCGCAGGTATTTCTCAATGTAGGCTTCTGAGTCAGCTGAAGCTGCATCCTCCACGTTTGCTGCCATCCTGGCCAGTGCCTCCCGCTCCTCAGCCCCCTGAGCATCCTGGGGACATGAAAAGAGGGGGCAGCCTTTGAAAATAAACCCAAAATCTTCAACATCGCTCCTGGAGAAATTGTGTTTTTGAACCACGCGGCACTGGTTCAACACTGCTTGTCCTTAAGCACAGGGACAGATCAGAATCATGGAAATCATGGGATGGTCTGGAGTGGAAGGGACCTTAAAATTCATCCCATTCCACCCCCTGCCACAGGAAGTGACACCTTCCACTATCCCAGGTTGCTCCAAGCCCTGTCCAACCTGGTCTTGGACACTTCCAGGTTTCAGTGAGGCACAACTTCACTGCTTCACCATCCTCAGAGCAAAGGATTTTATCCCAATATTTATTCTAAATTTCTTCCTAACACCTAATCTAAGATTCTGATCCAAATGAACACCTTGTGCTGTGCAACCTGCATGGGTGCTCCTGTCACTGGCGCAGACATCTCGTGGTTATTGTTTGGAGGCTTTTTGGGCTCTTCCTGAGAGTCTCACAGCGAGATGTCACCATTAATTAGCAAAAGGGCTGCATTCAGGTATTTCATAATTAAAAGGCGCTCGAGCGCATTTGAGGCATTATCTAACCTGAGAGGAAAACAAAATTTCAAGTGAGCCACAAGAAAAAAAAAACCAACCAGAACATCGCTGGAGAAGCATTTTCAGCATTTTCAACACGAAGTGCGAAATGCAGCGGAACATAAAAGAGGCAGGCAGCAATCAGAGCTTTGGCTCTTCATGTGTTAATGTTGCCACAAGTGCTCTGACAGAGCAGCTCTTAGGAAAAAAGAGGATTTGCATCTGACCAGGAACATGCTCAGGAAACAAGAGTTGCATAAAGACATTACTGAGAAAAAGCCACTTCGTTATTTTTTCCTCAGATTCTCCTGCTCCCCGCAGCAGGCACTTCACCTGCTCGGTTTTCCTCCCTCTTTTTCCTCCCTCTCTCTTTCTAAACTGCCTCTTCAAGGACCTGAGCAAACAGAATCTCACTCAACAAAACACAGCAGCACTGATAAGGCAGAGGTTGCTGCTCAGTCACAGTGAGTACAGGAATATTCCCCATCTTTTACAAACCCCAGTTTGTCCTGGCAGCAGCAAGAGCCAGCACACTCAAATCGAGGGGGAATGCACAAAATTGGGGGCTCTTGGCAGATTGGAGACCCTCTGAGTTCTTATTTACCTCTGGAATGTTGGAGACGATCTCAAAAGTGACGCCACAGCCGGGGATGGAGCTTCGGGGGGACATCCTTCGGAGGAAACTCTGCGCGAAACCCTGCGGGGAGAAAACACCGGGAAAACGGGGGTGAGCGGATTCCAAATGAAATAAACACCAAGAAACTATAGAATAAGAGATTCCAACTAAAATAAACACCAGGAAAACGTGGAATAAGACATTCCAACTGAAATAAACACAAGGAAAATATAGAATAAAAGATTCCAACTGAAATAAACACCTGGAAAATGTGGGTTAGCAGATTCCAGCTGAAATGAACACATGGGAAATGTGGGTTAACAGATTCCAACTGAAATAAATACCAGGAAAACATGGGTTAACAGATTCCAACTGAAATAAACACAAGGAAAATGAGGGCGAACAGATTGCAGATTCCAACTGAAATAAAACAGCAGGAAAATGTGGGTTAACAGATTCCGATTGAAATAAACACATGGAAAATGTGGGTTAATAGATTCCAACTGAAATAAACATCAGGAAAATGTGGAATAAGAGATACCAACTGAAATAAACACCAGGAAATGCAGAATAAGAGATTGCAACTGAAATAAACACCAGGAAAACGTGGGTCAACAGACTCCAATTGAAATAAACACATGGGAAATGTGGGTTAACAGATTCCAATTGAAATAAACACCAGGAAAATACAGAATAAGAGATTCCAACTGAAATAAACACCAGGAAAATGTAGGTTAGCAGATTCCAGCTGAAATAAACATATGGGAAATGTGAGTTAACAGATTCCAACTGAAAGAAACACATAGAAAACATGGAAAACGTGGGTCAACAGATTCCAGCTGAAGCAAACAGCAGGAAAATGTGGATTAACAGATTCCAAATAAAATAAACATATGGAAAAAGTGGGTAAACAGATTCCAACTGAAATAAACACATGGAAAACATGGATTAAGAGATTCCAACTGAAATAAACGCCAGGAAAATGAGGGTTAACAGATTCCAACTGAAATAAATACAGTTCACAATGAAAGAAGCGCAAATGCAGAAGTCTAACCAATAAATATGTAAGAGGCAAAGATTTTCGCTTGGTGAAAATCATTTGCTTGCCCGCATTGTAGATATAGAGAAAGATTCACTTTCTTCCTTGCAAGGTGACTGTTTCACTAAGCATCAGCTGCTTTTAGAGGTGGAAGTTTTTTGTTTCTCCTGACAGAGCCCTAGGTGACTTGTCTCGAATATTGACAAGCACAGACATTAAATTCTTGACCAAAGAGATCGTTATGAAGAATGATTTAAGGGGCATGGTCATTGTTGATGCTGACTCGGCGCCTCGCAGGGTTAAGAACTGGCCTGTTGAATTAATGCAGGGATGAGTCATTCCAAGATGCTGCTGAGACAAACTCCCAGCAAAGGTTATTGACGGGGGTTTGCAGAAAAACAGCAGCAAAGATTCTGCGTCGAATGGAAGTAAAAACCAGCATTGAGTGAATTTGTAGAGAACAGAATTGATGAAGGCTTCACGCGATGGCGATTATCGGCACGTTCAATTTATCTGTCCAATACGGTCTCCCATTCCATGTGACAAAAAATTCAGTTTTTCTCCTGCCTGATGACAGCATCAAGAATTGGGGCTCTGTTCCCAGCCCTGGGAGCTGCCTCCAGGGTTTCTGGGTGTGACCTTTGCTCTTCTCAGATTTTAACTACAGACATGCAACCAGAGTAACAATCCAGGTTTTCTGCTTTGTCATTATCCCTGCCAGGGGAGGTTGGATTCTGAGACAGTGCTGAGCAAACTCCTTCCTCTCCCATCTTTCTCAGGATTTGTATTATTTTCAGGGCGTGATGCTGCAAATGGAGTGACCTCCCTGCTTTCCATTGGTCAAACACCCTGTTCTCGATGCCTTAGGATTTTAGTTTCTGTATTTTCATGTCTCTGTAATCCTGTAATTCTTAAGTGTTTAACTCCAGACTACACAGACAGTGCTGAGCTCCTGCTCTCCCATTTTTACACAAAACAATTCCTCTGCAGCCCCAAACTCAAGGACACCTCACTGTGCCAGGCCCCAAGAGATGGAAACAACAGAGAATTTGGGAAGCCAACTTGGAGTCAATGACTGCATTGGCTGAGCTGCAATTGGAGGATTCAGTCCCGATTTTGTGCAAATGGACAAAAGTGAGAAAGGGTGAAAAACCCCTGAGCCATTGTCCATTGTGGGTGCTGCCCCTGGCTGGGTTGGGACTGCCCTGAATGTAAAATATTCAATAAATATCACTGTCCCTTCAATAAATAGAACTACTTTTTATTCTCTCAATTTTGTCCAGCCTCTGTTTTAGGTAAGTTGGGTAAGGCATCTCTCTCACCTATGCATTATTGTAACAGCACCAAGAGGAAAACATAAAGGGCCAAGAGCGATTAACTCTGATAAATTAACATGAGGGATCTCTCCTCCAGCTATTCCTGGCTGATTTCTAAATACCTGCAGGTGTAAACAGAAATGGTTGTAGCAGCAGTGTGTAAACTTCAGACAGGACATGGGCAACAGAGAAGTTCCTTCGTGCAAAATAGAAACTCCAAGCTCACGAGAAATTATCTCTTCATATAGGGGTTAAATAAAACGTTACACAGCAAGGGCCTTGTTACCCTTGTAAAACTCTTGCTCTCTCCTGTTACTTCAGCTAACCAGAAAAGGATTCTGGGAATGACTCAGCTAAACTTGGAGGAGAAAACCAAATTCCATAAGCCTGGAAAAGAAATGACAGGGCCAGTGAGAGCTCACACCGTGGTGTATCATGGTTGGTTCTGGCCATGGCGTCTTCCTGGTGTGATTTACGGTGGTTGATTCTGACCATGGCGTGTTCCTGGTGTGATTTACAGTGGTTGGTTCTGACCATGGTGTGTCCCTGGTGTGATTTATGGTGGTTGGCTCCGACACTTCGTTGAGCTTCACAAGAATGCAAACCCATAACGAGCTAAGGGTTAAAACCCCTGGTTTTTGCAATAAATTGATCCCTCTTTCCACCTGCCTAGGGGCTCCGTGTTGTTTCTCATCATTACACTCTTCCCAGTGAGAAAAGACGTGAAGTTTTTTAAGTTTTTGACCGAAGAGAAAAATTAATTTCTCACATTTAGCTACCACAGAGCCTTAAAACCCAAACTGTGCCATCATCCACAACATAAGGGATACCAGGAAAATCACCTGGCAGCTCACAGCCCATTTGGACACCGCCGACCCGGCGCTTCCATCCAGGCTGAGATGGGATGATGGACACAGAAATCTGAGGAAATTTGAGTCCAGGGAACTGGGAAGGGCTGCCAGAACCTTACCTGCCTGCCATAGACGTTGACACAGATGCGCTTGCGCAGCACCAGCTGCATCTCTGCGGGGTGGCTGAGCTGGACCGTGGCTCTGACAATCAGGTAAACCCTCTCCTCCGCCGCCGTGCCCTTGCTGAGCTGGATGCAGTCGTGGACTGTGGAGTCCCAGAGGCTTCTGCCTTCACCTGCAAAAAAAAAAAACAGAAAAAAAAATATAATGTATCTCTAATAAGCATAATTAGGTGTATAATTAACTGCAATTAATTAAGCATAATTAGCAAAAATACATAATACATAAATTCTGAGAGTCGGTTTCTCCGTTTCGCTCCCCGCGAGGGAAAAAGCCCCGCACTTTAGAAGAGGCCATTTAAAAATCAAGATCAGTTCGCCAAATGAAGATGTTGGGATTAAAAATGCCAACTTGCTCAAACTCTGGAACATTTCCTCTTGAAAAAAGAGCTTTGAATACCCAGGATCATTGCAAATAAATTATAAAATATGCACAAGTGCAGGACCATTTGGACTAATTTATTGAGATAAACCAGAGAGCAACCAAGATTGCAGTGGAAATCTTCCATCACACCACAAAAATTCTCCTGTTTGTATTTGAGAAATAACTTTGCTGAAGTATTTTTAGCAATACAAAAGCTGGAATTTTCATTCTTGCATTCTTAAAATATAGGTATCACTGAAGATTTAAACAGTTTATCTTCAAGCCATAAGAAAACTGGTCTGGAAGCCAAATTTTCAGGTTTTAAAAACAAATCAGGAAAAAAAAATCCCTAACAGACTATCAAGAAGAAAGCTTCTCTAAAAACAGAAGAAGAAATAAATTTCAGAGAAAGAAGCAACATTTTAAGGAATAAGGCAAGTCAGAGGTTCTAAACCTAACTGTAGAAATTATAAATGAAAAATTGTGAAATTGTAGAACTGTGAGTTATGAGGCAAAATGGAGCATAATGAGTGTAACAACACAGAGGTAAAAATGTTAACAATTAAGACTATGTGATTTTTCAGTTGGGGCTTTTGTACTCTTAATTTGCTCAGGGGTTTTCTTTGTTGAACACAACCTGAATTCCCAATTTGGAATGTGTGGATTTGGATGGAGGAAGATCCTCGAGTTTTACTCTTTCCCAAATCATGGCATCACTCCTGGTGAATATTCCTTGAAAACACAGTTGCTCCCAGCAGAACCAAGTGCTGTAGGATTTCCATGACACTTTTCATGTATTATTTTCACACGTAGATATACAAAGAGAGCAATTAAAAGATTCAATTCCCTGGTGTGCAGCTTCTCCCACCTCGCTGTCGTGATGCTTCACAATCTGCAGCTCGAAGAACTCCTCCTCCTCCTCAGCCACCAGAGTGGCATCCCAGCCTCCTGCCTCTGGGTCATCCAGATTATCCTGGGAGCTGAAATCATCAGCTGCAAACAGGAGGGGACGTGGAAGGTGAGGAAACACAAAGCAATCACCCCTTTTAACGAACATCAGCAAGCCGTGAATTCACATTTTCATCCCCAGCTTGGCTGTTTAGACTTCACCTCCAAAGTTAAAAGCTCCTGAATTGTTCCACTTCCAGAAAAATTCCCATTTCTATACAGAAAATGTGCACAAAGAGTTGGGGGCACAGATTGAGGGATGCCTAATACAGGCAGGACTCTCCCCCCGTGGCAAACATGCCCCTCTCCTGGTTCCCATTTTTGCCAGGAGCACGTGACAAACACATTTTTTCAGGCTGGATTTTGTGCTGGGATGTACTGAAACATGGGATTATTAAAACCTTCCATAAATAACATCGTGATTTTGAAACATGAAGCCATGTGTTTCAGGCAAAACGGGCACTTCTCCAATTAATCCACCTGCTATTCCAGGCATTTCTTAATTTTATGAGCTTGCTTCCATTCTAGAACATCAATGGCTAGATAAAGTTTGTTCCAAAGTACTCTGTCATCCACTTACCATTCAAGTCAAGGAATATAACAGGAATGTGAGTTTCCATCCCAGCCACAGGAGTCCTAAAATACAAGACAGGGACAATGGCAGCATTTAAAATAACAGAGATTCACCCAGCACACGTCCCTGATGATCCAACCCCCCCAGACTATCGAATTCAGGCTGCAATTTTGAGCCAGACCATGGATTACCTTGGCAAACCTCTTTATTTTAATTTACTGCTGCAGATTCTGAGAGACTCGGATAAATTAGTATTTCTTTTATACCAGCTCTCTTAGAATCATTATCTGCTTTGACCTCTGCTTTCTGAAATGTTTTCTCCTTCTTAAATGCTGATAGCAAAAATTAAGTTTATTTACTCTGACACACTGAAATGCAAACCCCTCTGAATTAATGATGGGAGGGAAAATGGGGAAGAGGGAATCAGAAAAACCAGCCTCAAAGCTTTAAAATTAACACTGATGCTGCCACTCCACACAGTTATCACTCCTTCTCACAAAATACATATTTAAGAGCCAAAGGTGATGAATTTATAGTGAACAAGAGCAGGCTGGAGTCTTATGTAATATATGAAGGGCTTGAATCACACTGAACATTTCTTCTGGTGCAAATGTGCAGAACCAGATTCTTTCTGGAGCAAATTTCCTGCAGCCCCACCGTTTTCCAACCTAATGAAACATTTTTATGTGAAAGCTGATACGTTTCCAACAAACATTTGCTATTTTTTTACATTTTAGAAGCACCAACTTTAACAACCTTCAGCTTCAAACTCGACCTCACTCAGTTCCATCAATAAATGCTGTCAGAGCTTTGCTCAGAGAAGATATTCAGGAATTTTGAGGTGGACTCAAACTCCTTCTGCATCCTTCTCTGCAGTTGTTGCTGCAGCCTCAGCCCAGTGCTCTCCACTATTTTTTACTTTTAACACTCAGAAAATGATGTGGAGCATTTGCTGACTTCACAGAGTTTGTTCTCAAGGCAAGAGAGCAACAAAATGCTCCAGGAGATGCAGTTTTACGATGAAGGAGCAGCCTTTTAAGTGAATGAAGTAGGTAGTTAACATATGAGCTAATTTTTGGAAATGGTGAGGGCAGTGGTAATAAATATTGATTCCTTTTTGCAGGAGGTTCTAATTACACTCTGATCAATAACGGCAGCGTTTACTAAACAGCATTTCTGCATTTCAGAGACACAAACTCATGAAATAATTGAAGCAGGAGGCCTGATTTGAACAATTTTGCTCACGCAGGGGTGAAGCGGCCAGGATGAGAAAAACCAAAAATCCAAAGCAGGGAGGGGCTGAGCGTTATTTTAACATTCCTCCTGTAGGAATGGGGTTCCTACCACTCTGCTGGAGCTCCAGGGATGCCACTGCCAGCAGAAGGCACCATCACAGCGTTCCTCTCCTCCGTGAGGGTCAGTCTCATCTCCAGGAGCTGCGCCTCGCGATCGGCGTCGTCCTCTGATTTATCTGGAAGGAGGATTTTGGTCAGGGCGCCAGGGATTTTATTTTTGGTTAGGGTGTGTCAGGGATTTGACAGCACCAGGGAGGAGCAAACCCCGCTCTGCTCGCACTTCAGCACAAAATGGAGCACCCCGAAACAACAAATTGTTTCATAAAGGCTTCTCTAACTTGAATTGCACTCCCCCAAAAAAACAAATTATTATTGAGTTCAGAGATCCAGCTCTCCAGCATTAATTTCATCCCCCAAAAAAGCAAGTTATGGCTCAGTTCTAGGATCCAGCTCTGCAACTTCATTTTAACCACTCCCCAAAAAAGCAAATTACTGTTAAATTCAGAGATCCAGCTCTCCAACTTCACTTTAACCATCCCCCAAAAAAGCAAATTACTGTTGAGTCCAGAGATCCAGATCTCCACCTTTAATTTTACCCACCAAAAAAGTAAATTACTGGTAAATTCAGAGATCCAGCTCTCCAGCTTAAATTTCACCCCCCAAAAAGTAAATTACTGTTGAGTTTAGAGATCCAGCTCTCCACCTTTAATTCACCCCCCAAAAAAGTAAATTACTGTTAAATTCAGAGATCCAGCTCTTCAACTTCATTTTAACCACCCCCCAAAAAAGCAAATTAATGTTGAGTTCAGAGATCCAGCTCTCCACCTTTAATTTCACCCCACCAAAAAAAGTAAATTACTGGTAAATTCAGAGAGCTGGACCTTTAACTTTAACTCTCCAGCTTTAATTTAACCCCCCAAAAAAGAAAATTACTGCTGAGTTTAGAGATCCAGCTCTCCAACTTCATTTTAACCACCTCCCAAAAATGCAAATTATTACTGAGTTCAGAGATCCAGCTCTCCATGAATTTTTTTTCTACATTTGACAATATATTAAGATTAAAAACTGGGTGCACCTCTCTCAGCCTTTTGCTGTTATTCCATTTGACATTTTCCTTACCAGGCTTCCCCACGAGTTTCTGGAGCTGCTGATCCAGGTACTCCTGGCGCTTCGTTAAGGCACAGAGCCACTTCCTACGGAGCCTCTCCAAGTCCCTGTCCTGCAAAGGGGACAAAAATCAGATTAAATATTAAAACTTTCACATTAAATGTTGCCAAGGTTCCCTAATTGTGGCTTGCAATTTTCCTCAACCTTCCTGCTCCTCCCACACCCAAAAACAGATAAGGAAGACAGACAGACACTTCAAACCCTATAAATTTCCACATCTTCTTTGCAGTATTTTTTTTTGCTTGCCACCTCTTGAGCTGTTTGTATTATCCATATGAAAAAAAAACCAACTTCACTTTATACAATTTTTTGCCCCCAAATGACCCCAAAACTCCACTGGTGCTGGAAAACCCAGTCCTCACCACTCCCTCTGTTCAGCAACCTCACATCAGGAATCCATCCCTACCCCACATCCCATTGTTCCCAGGAAGGGCACTTAAAAATGAATATTTTAAAGGAATTTTTCTCAAGTGCTCATGTCCTTCAAAAAAAAAAAAAACCCTAAAAAAAAAAAAATCCAAAAACCCCCTCATTATCCTTAAGAACATTCAGTTCTTCCTCTAACATGGTTTAACCTGAAAATTTCTGCATTTGTCACAGAGAATTTGAAATTTTTACCTGATAACTGTCCATTTCCTCCTCTTCTTCCTAGGCCAAAACACAGAAACCATGCCATTAATTTTTTTTTTTTGATAGAAGGAAACACACTGAATGCCAAAGGTGCAACTATTTTAAGCAAATTTAGGAGTTTACATGAAAATTTGAGCTCAGCAATGACAGAGTCAGAGCATTAAAATATTCTGACATCACAAAGATTTGCTGCTGTCATCTCACCTGAACAATCCCGACAGGAGGAGAACTGTACAAATCTCCTGGAATTATCAGGAAATTAACACAGCAGCGACCAGGAGTGACTATGCAGAAGTTCCACCTTTTATTCCCGTTATTTTCTGATTTTCTGCTTGTGGTTTTCTGATTATTCACCTTTGATTCTCGACCTTCATCCCAAAGAGAGTCACCTGCAATGAGCAGAGCTGCCCCTCCTCTCAGGAAATGGGTGAGGAATTCCAATCCTCATGGAATTATCAATTACCTGGTTAAGCACTAACGAGCCACCAGAGCCCACTTCTCCACCTTAATCACAAAAGCAAAAACTTAGCTAAGCTGAAATTAAAAAGCCAGAGTGAAGGGGCATTTCCTCAGTTCAAGGTCTTTGGGAAAATCTTCCACATTCCACAGACACTTGATTTACCTGAGAGAAATGCTAAGGAGAATTATTATCTTAGGACTATCAGCTTAGGATTTAGCATTACTATTATTATTATTTATTATTATTATTAATTATTACTATCATCATTACAATAATATTATTATCATTATTTAACTTTAAATATTATTGTTTTCTCATTATTATTTTATTTTTTTTTTTTTTTTTTTTTTTTTTTTTTTTTTGTTTTTTTTATTTTATATTTTTCTCTTTTTTGTTCTTATTCTTATTTCTATAATATTTATTGCTTATTTTATTTTTTATTTTTCTTATTAATTATTCATTATAATTATTATAATTATATTATTTCAATTCCTATTATTATATATTTATTATTGTTTGCAATTTTATTGTTTTATTGTATTTTCTTCTATTTAACTTTATAATATATTGTTTCTCATTATTTTTTTCATTATTTTTATTGTTTTTATATTTATTGTTTCTATTATTATTATATCATATAATTTATATCATCATTATTCTTATTTTATAATATATTTATTGCTCCTTATTTTATTTTATTTTTATTATTAAATCTTTATAGTTATTATATTATTTTATTCCTATTTATTTATATATTCATTATTGTTTGAAAATATTTTTTAATTCCTATTTTATTATATATTATTGTTTGGAAGTTATATTATTATTATATAATAATAATATATAATAATAATAATAATAATAATAATAATATAATAATAATAATAATAATAATAATAATAATAATAATAATAATAATCCAGGTGCTCATGTCCAAATCCTACTTTAAGCAACGGATCCCATAAAACCTGGTTTTCCATGGGCCTTTCCCATGGGGGTTATCAATGTCAGGCACATTTCTCTGGTCTTTTAAGTGGAATTTAAGCATTTTTTCCTAATTTTGGGCATTTCCAGCTCAGTGGGACGAGGCTGGAACAGCTCCATGGATGAGGAATTCACAGGGGAAGGAATGGGGTGAGGCAGACAGGACGTACCCCTGAGATTTGGGAAAAAGGAACACTTGGAGATTGTGAAAAAAAATCAAGAAAAAACTGCCAGAATCATTCTGTCCTGGGAGAGAAAACTGCTCCATTCAGGAGCTTTCCAGGAAGAAAATGTGGATGGAAAAGCTGCAGGAGCATAACGGGAAAGAACGGGAATAATCTGCCAGGATACTGCTGGAAAAATGGGAAAAAACCTTCTTTTTGTACCCTGGCACATGATGGAAAGGGACTGCCCAGGTTGGGAGACAACAAAAACCTCTGAGTTCTTCAGAGCTCAAAGGAAAAACCATCCTGATCAAGCAAAAAAGGGGAGCAGATATGGATTGAATTATACTCTGTCAAGAGGGTAAATAATTTGGGATATCTCCTACTTTTCCATTTAGCTGGCCTTGTGTCAAGCAAGGCAACAAATGAAAAACATTGGAGTTTTTTACACCAGATTTTGGCTTTGCCAGCCCCCAGGAGTGACTGAATTTTAATTTTTTTGGAGATTTTTGTTGCACTAGATTTTGGCTTTGCCATCTCCAGGGAGTGACTGAATTTTAATTTATTTGGAGATTTTTGTTGCACCAGATTTTGGCTTTGACAGCTCCAGGAGTGACTGAATTTTAATTTATCTGTTGGGAAAAAATTCAAAGTGCACCAGAAACTCAAAGGAATACTGCAAGAAGACAAAACCTAAAACATTTAACAGGAGGTGCAGTGTGTGTGAAGCTGTCAAACACCTGGTAATTCTAACATTTGTAACTGGATGCTGGCTTATTTTACTTTGAATTTTTAATTTGAATACTTTCAGTTCATTTTTAATTTGTGTACTTACTTAAAATCGCTTCTATGTTTAATACTGAAGTAAAATCTACAGGAAAAACTCTGAATTTTAGGAACATTGGTATTTTCTTTCCTTCTTTGAGTGGTGTTTTAAGGCCGTGCTGTTTTCAAAGACAGGAAAAAAAAATCCAACCAAAAGAAAAAGGCACAGAACATCTTAAAATTGTTACTTCTGCCACGGAAAATGATTTTTGATTAAGAGGAAGATCTTCCACAACAGTTTCTGAATGACAGAGGTTTAGATTTGAACTCCCCTGAACAATCCCTAAACCCTAATCAACACAATTGTACCAATCCTATTGCTTTATGGACTTAAGGAGGCTGAAAAAATATCCCCCAAAACCACACTAAGGCTTGAAAGGCACAGAGTTGGCTCCAGGCTGCAGCTGACAGTAAATATTCAGGGTTTTACCTGATAATTCTGTGACTTGATGTGTTTTATCTGAACACAGCCAATGCCCACAGATAATATGGATTCCTCCATCAAGGGCAAGGTCCCAGATTCCTGCACAGACTTCACTTCAACCTGGATTCGTCGAGATTGGCCCTGTCCAAAAGAACAAATTGAAATGCTGGTTAAAAAAAAATAAATAAATAAAAATTAAGTGCTGAAAGTTTAATTCCAGAGAGACCTCTACTGGCAGCCTTAGGCAAGAATGTTGTATTTTTATTTGGGGAAAAAACTGTGTGGAGGAATGCAATCCCAATGATCCAGTGCTCAAGAGATCCCCCTCCAGGATTTATGTATTTACAGAGAAAAATAAATAAAAATAAAATCATTTCATTATTATAAAATAATAAGAAAAAGAAAAGTTCAGCATTCAGCAATTCACTGTTCTGGAGGGCTTTCAAACATACACTTAAAGGATTTTAATTTTAATGCTTCTGAAAGAGGAAAATGGGATCTGCTTCCCACCTTACAAAAGAGAGCAAATTTTGTTGAGAGCAAATTTTCATTTGGTGAGCTACTGGAATTTCAATGAACTTTTCCTGACTCTCCTCTCCTTGACTGAAAATTCTGACCCACTGATGGTATCAGTGCAGCAAAGCAACTGCTGTTTAGTAAAATAGTTAGGAAAAAAAAACCAACATAAAAATTAAAAAAAAACCAACAAAAAAAATAAAATAAAAATAAAAAAATAAAAGTAAATAAAAATAAAACAAAAATCAAAGGAGTTGGTGAGGTCAGAGGAGCAGCCTGTATCCAAGTTTTACTGATTCCTGGTGTTCTTTGGGCAGCAGCTTATCATTTAAAAATGTGAGCTATGCAGTTAAGCATTAACAATTTAACTCAAGGAACAAAGGAGTGCTCAGCTGCAGGGATCAAATAAAGGGGAACTCTGGGCCTCTTGAAAAAATAATGAGGTTCAGTGGAGACTGATGGCCCTTCTGCCAGGGGCTGGCACAGGACAGGGCACAGGACAGGGCAAAAAGGTGACAGGGGAGTTTTGATCACCTTCAAGCTGAGTTTTGCTCTGTTTCCCTGCCAGGGACCCCACTTCACAGCTGTTTTTTTCACATTTTGTACCTAAGCTGGACACTTCTGATGCCTTAGGATATCAGTTTCTATTTTTTTCTGTAATTCTGTAATTTTTTTGTGTTTAACTCCAGACTCCACAGACAGTGCTGAGCTCCTGCTCTCCCATTTTTACACAAAACAATTCCACTCAAGGACACCTCACTGTGCCAGGCCCCAAGAGATGGAAACAACACAGAACTGGGGGAGCCAACTTGGAGTCAATAACTGCATTGGCTGAGCTGCAATTGGAGGATTCAGCCCCGATTTTGTGCAAATGGACAAAAGTGAGAAAGGGTGAAAAACCCGTGAGCCATTGTCCATTGTGGGAGGGCTGGGATTGCCCTTAATATAAAATACTCAATAAATATCACCGCCCTGCAATAAACAGAACTGTTTTTTATTCTCAGAATTCTGTCCAGCCTCTGTTTTAGGTAAGCCACATAAAGCATCATGTCCCTGGACACCTCGGCCATACAAAAAAAAGCTCCTCAGCCTCTCCCTCTGTGTTTTTCCAGCAATTGGAACCCTGCAGGTGCCACCTCACCTGCCGGAGCTGGAAAATGCCACCCGTGCTGACGTCCTTGGCAGGGGTCACCTCGACAGGGCAGTACTCCCCGTTCTCATTCAGCTCCAGGATCTGAACCCACAGCTCCACTTTGCGGGTCACCTCACTCCACCTGCAAAAAAAAATACACATACTCGCTTTTTTTTTGTTTGTTCGTTTTTTTCCCCAAAGAAATAGGAATTAAAACAGCAAAACACTGAGCTCAGGCTGCAGATGGAAGCTGCAACAAGCATTGCAATAAATGCATCATTTGTGAGCACACAGGGTTAGAACTTGTGCAGCGCTTCTGAATTTCCCTGACAGCTGTTTGAGCAAAACATCAGGAAGAAACCTTTTCCTGATTCCAATAAAAAACCTCAATTTCACGTTTAAGCTCTGGTCTCAACTCCTGCCACAGCAGCCCAGCGTTGTCAGGGCAATCGGATGGAGATGGAGACAGAAGAATGAAATATGACATTGTCTGCCAAGCTGCAGAGATTCAGAGCACTCCCCTGACCTTCATCACATCACTGCCTTCTCTCCAATTCTTCCCACAGCTTAATAAGAAATTGGGATTTTTGTAAAACCTCAAAATTAAAAAGGACAGAGGCACTCACCAGGCAGTTATCAAACATAACTATTTGCCACATTTCCCTTTTATTTTAAATGTCTTAATTTCTTAATTTCTGACTTAAATTTTAAATTCTGAATTTTTATTTAAGTTTAATATTAGATTTAAATTTTAGTTTTTTTATGCTGCTCAATACTCAATATAACCTTAAGCTGGAATTAAAAAAAGAGAAGTAACTGCCAATAAATCAAGATGCAGAGCTACATTCTAATTGAAGAGGCAAAACAACTCCCATTTCAGAAAATGCTCCTCTCAGATTACTTTGGGGACAACAAATGCTGCCAGCAAATAAACAACACCCCCCTGCAGTCGGAATTACCAATATTGCTGCATATTTATTGCAAATTGAGTTAGTAAACAACACAAATTTTCCACTGGAAGCATTACAGGGATGGCATTTCACAGCCAGGAATGAATTGGAGTTACCCAGTTCAAAATGTGACTCCTTACCCCAAACCTGCTTCAAAACTGGGCACTCAGACAGCGATTTTTCCACAATTCTGACCTGAGGATGTGTTTTCTGTGTTTACCTGTCACGAAGGCTGCGTGTTTTGGCCTGAATGATTCCCAAATCCCACAGGGCTGGGTTTTTTCGGTCCCCGCTCTGCTTGTGCCCATAAACTTCAATGGCCAAAGCACCATCGTAAAGATGTTCCATGAAGTCTTCAGAAATATTCACAGAAACCTCCTGGAAGCGACAGAGCAGTTGATAATTGTGACTACACGGCTCAGGCTGGGAGATTTTACTGCTTTGACTTTAATAAAAAAGCATTTAATTAAGTCCTCCTGCTTCCCAAGACATAATATTGTAAAATCAGGAGAAAAGTCACAAAGGAATGTGATTTTCTAAAGATTAAAGTCCATGAGGAGCTGAAAAATGACCACAGGCTATTGCAAGCCCTGAGCCAGTGGTCCAGAAAAACATCAAAGTGTAGGTTCTGATGTTCAAAATCAGAAAATCAAACCTCATCAGAAGGTGTTACATCTATTTCACAAATGGGAAGAGGAATAAACTGCTCTGTGTAATGAGAAATGAGAGAACACGATGGGAACTGGGGAATTTGGCTGGGATTCATCCAAGCTGACTTTGGATGTCCCCATTAAAGACGTTCCAAAACCAATGGGAAAAAATAGTTTATCCTAAATAGTCTGTTCTGACTTTTAACAACCCAACCTCAACATCTCCAGCAGGATAAAACTGGGACATTTCTCTCCATTTCATCAGAATGATCAGCTCAGTTACTGACATCAAATATACTCAGATAAATATCCCGATCCACAGCCAATTTTACTGTGGGCAAACTCATCTGTTTCTCTGCTGAACTGATGTTTTCCTCACTTCACCTTCAGTGATTTTGGAAAAGGTGAACAGTGTAGAGGAAATAAATTTAAATGGACTCTGAAGATAATTCAAATTCTTACTAAAAAAGACATCAGTGTATCGGCATCATGAAACTAAAAATTATATTAGGGCATCATGAAATATTATAATGTGAGCAAAAAGGCAATTAGAACTGCTACACAAACCTAAACCTGATTTTTTTTTTGTTTGTCTTACAAAATTAAAAAAGAAATTACATTGCAGTGGTCAAAGACAACCATACACCGTGGCTCCTTGCTGATGGAGGATTGGGAAGGATCCACCTCAGGGGCAACATTAACTGGCTCTGCTTGATCCCAGAACGTGTATTTGCAGAACACAAAGTTGGACAGGTGCTGTGGCAAACCCGTAGCTTGAAGTATTTTAATCTGGAAAGGAGGTGAAAAAGAAATTTATTGATCAGGCGCGGAATTAAAAATCCTTAGAGAACAATGTTCCACTGCAAAGGATAAGAAAAAGTAAAATAAGAGGAGCAAAACAAAAAACAATTTAAAAAATTGAATTTCTGCACTGATACTCATTTGGAGTGCATCAGCTGGGCACAGTCACTAGATGTCACCAGGCTCATATTTCCTGGGAGGAATGTTTTGCTCATTTTTAATGGTGAAATGCATCAAAACCATTGCAATTGAAGAGGAATTCAATAAAAATCTCAAACTTCCACTGGCTCCTTTATTCTCCAAAAATTCTTTAAGATTTAAGATATTACTTGTCCTTACTCTGCGATGCTGGAAACAATCCCAAATCAACCTCAAGAATGCAAAATCAGCTTGTCCCCGTTTTCAAAATTAAGGCCAAATAGAAAAAAACGTTGTGAATTCTCATTCAGATCTAAGCAAAGCCACCATATTCACCAGTTATTTAATAAATTTTATTCTTAATTTGTCAAATTAAGACCAAATGAGCTGGATTTCTGCAGTAAGATTCTCAATATTTGGCAGGAATATTTTTTGCTCAAATGCCCCATCCTGCTTTTAAGTACATGGAGCTCTACGGGACAGCATAAAATATGGGAAAAAAACCACAATTTCTCCCAAATTGTTCATATTGTCCTGAAGTCAGCAAGGTTGGCAACCTTTTTTTTCCCCTCTCCCTTCTCTTACCTGCAGCTTGCAGTTGTATTACAGCACAGAACTGCTGGTAAATACTTCATACTGATTTTATTATCAACAGTAATTAGCACACTGTATATATTTTACAAAATATTTCATATTTAGAAACATTTAGAAATATTGAGAGAGAACAGAAATACTGAGAGAGAGAGAAAGAAATATTGAGAGACAGAAGGAAATACTGAGAGAGAAAGAAATATTGAGAGAGAAGGAAATATTGAAAGAGAAAAATATTGAGAGAGAGAAATATTGAGAAAAAGAGAAATATTGAGAGAGAGAAAAATACAGAGAGAAAAAAGAAATCTTGAGAAAGAAATATTGAGAGAAAAAGAAGGAAATATTGAGAGAAAGAAATGTTGACAGAGAGAAATATTGAGAGAGAAAAATATTGAGAAAGAGAAGGAAATATTGCAAGAGAAATATTAAGAGAAATACTGAGAGAAAAAAAAAGGAAGTATTGAGAGAAAGAGAAATATTGAGAGAGAAATACTGAGAGAAAAAGGAAATATTGAGAAAGAAATATTGAGAGAAAAAGAAGGAAATACTGAGAAAGAGAAGGAAATATTGAGAGAGAGAAAGACATGTTGAGAAAGAAAAGGAAACATTGAGAGAGAAAAAGAAATATTGTGAGAGAACAGTGGGAGTTTATCAGATTCTGTCACACTTTTGGAACAGATATTGAAGAGCCAATCCCAGTAGATCTTCCCTGGCTTCTTAAACTCCTGGGAAAAACACAGTTAAGGAAAGGAACAAATCCCTTCTAATTATCCTGTATTATTTCAGCCATTCCAGAAAAAAAACCCCGAGGTTACAAAGAGAAATCCAGCATCCAGAAGCCAAGGATTTCTCTCTGACTCAGCATGGAAACAGAGAAGGTCACTCAGAGGTTGGGATACACCAGGAACTCACCCTGCAGACGAGTTTTCTCTCCTGGACGTCGTTGTCATTGGAATAGTCGGGACTGTCCTCACCTCCCACCAGCCTGTCATCGATCTCCCCACTCACTCGGACAACTTCCACGTGGAGACGACCTGAAACCTGCCAAGGCAGGAGGCAGAATGATTTTTGTGCCAGAAACCAGTGCCAGGTCCATCCCCTCCCAGTCTGCAAGCAGACAACATTTTATTTCTTTTCATGTTGCTCTTGCCCTCTGCGTTTGTTGCACCAAGCGAAAAACGATTCAGAGAACAATCAAAGAGCTTTTGGTGCAAAAACCACAAAGAAATCAGCCCCTGGGGTGACTTTGGGAACAGCCTGACCCTCAAAGCAGTGTCTGGAGAGTCTGCAAAGTGCACATTTGGTGCAGAGCCTGGTGTGCTCTGCTGCCTTTGAAGCTGCTCTTACAGAATTTATTTAACAATTTATTTTCTCGATAGCAGGCAGTGAAACCGGCTGAGCTACACCTCATCCTAAATACTCATTTTGGGTTATTTCCCTCAAAAAGGTGATCAGGAAGCTTTCTCCTTTCACCATCACCATGCTGGGATTCAGAGCTGTCTGAAAACTCCATTAAAGTATTATGGGATTGAACAACCCCACGCTGTCAGCAAAGAACTGGTGCACGTGAAACCGGGAATTCCCATCCTAGTAATTAGAGCCACAGGCTGTAATTAAGTTGAGAAGGGACAGATGACAAAGAATGACAAACCTCTCCCTTCTGATTGATGATTGGGACAGCATATTGCAGCTTGACGTCGTAGAACAGGCACTCAAGGAAAACGTTGGCGACTCCAATAAGGCTGTGGTTCTCCTGCTCGTCGTAGAAGGGATCAGCTCTCCTGAAATAAGCTCTCATCACCTGCAGGAAAAACCAGAGGCACCTCAGAAACCCAAATCTTGAAGAAAACACATCTCAAAGTGTTGCAGAGAAAGAAAGGAGTATAGCAAGAGGCTGGATTAGATCAGAACAGGAATGAATTTTGCTTTGGATGAAGTCCTCAGCAATTTCTCTGAACTCTGTCACATTCCTGAACATAACTGTTACCCATTGTGTGCTCCATTCCCTCGCGAAATTATCCAGAGTGCCAAGATGAGGGTGAATGAATTCTGAGGATCAATACAGTCCAGGGAAAAGCAAAACCTGCAGAAAACTCAGCTCTTTGCATATTCCTTGCCCACCTCCACCCAGCAATCCTCCTGAAAATGTAACAGGAATTAATTACCAGAGAACTCTTCACTTACTGGATTGTCTTCCTCACAGTCTTTCCACTCCTGGTACAGGTCCCTCATATCCACCAGGCGATTTTCCAGTTTTTCCAGTGACCAGATCTGTTTGCCTTTCCCTTTCCTCCTCACCTGGATGGCGGGCTCACTGAGAATTGCACCTCTCTGCCAAACGAGCACACCAAGATTTAATTCATGTCACAGCAGTGAAAAAAGAGGTTAAAACTAACACAAACTTGAGAATATCTTTGGGAAAAGTCTGTTCTTTCCCAAACCCAGGCGTGACAGGCTGTGAGTTCAGCTGTCACAGTGTGTTGGTGCTCAGCTGAATTGGGAAGTCAAATCACAGCCACAGGCAGGGGTTTCCGTGGATTTTCACCTTGCATAAGTGTTAGAAATGGGAACATTTAAGCATTTCACAAATATCCTTGAGGATATCCAGGCCTGGAGCTCCAGCCAAAATCACTACTGCCTGCAACTTTCAACCAGTGCAGACACTTAACCCCCTTCACCATCCTGTTCCTGGATGAGTCTTACCCAGAAAACAGAAAAAACTTTCTAAAACTGATTAAAATTATAATTCTGTACTAAGGACAGTGTGAGTATCACCAAAATACTGATTTGGCCTCAAGCACAGAACTAACACAGCTCAAGCAGCCAGCCTGAGACATGGAATTGTGGGTTCAGCTCCCTCCTTCCCAAATTTCTGAGATGCCTGGAGATAAATAATCCAAATCCTCTCTGCTCCAGCTCCTCCCTCCACAATGGAGATGGCAGAATTTTGGCAGCTCCCTGGGATGATGCAAAGCCAAATGCCCACAGAGGGATGGCAAATACCTGAAAGAGGTGTCACCCAGCAAGTGACAACTTCAGCACTAGAGGAAAGGTCTTGCACCAAAACATTGATCATTTATGGCACATTATGGGATTTTTCATGGTATAAAACAAGATAAAGATGTAGCAGAGACGTATTAATGTACTTTAGTGGACTGGAAAATTATCTCAGCCATCATAACCAGAATAAAAAATACCCGAAAATAGAGAGACAGACTCACTGAGAAACCATTTAACTCAGTCAGGGTAGCTGTACCTTGCTGTTGGCATTAAGGCTCGAGGCTGGGATCTGGAGGGTCACTTTGTACTCTGTCCTCTTGTCCAACTCCTCTCCGATGAAATTGGCTTCTCTCACATACAAATTGGCTTTAACAATCTGCTCTCGCAGCTTCCTCAGGCTGTGGGTCAGCATTTCCTCTCTGAAAGGAAGGGATTGGGGAGGGAGGACAGGAAAAATCACGAGGTTTATGTGCTGGAAGCAGAATAAATGGGTGAGAAGCCAGCTGAGAGATGTGGGTGAGGATTTCAGAGGGAGGGGACAGGGGGGTTGGTACAAATAAAGGAGAAATGAACCCCCCAGAGACACCCAGGAGCACCCTTGGGTCCACACCCCTGGTTCTTGTCGGAGGAGTTAAAAAACCTCCAGCTGAACTTGCAGGAGTCTGTTTTGCTTTCACTGGGCAATGCTTTGGGAAATGTTTCCTGGAAGGTTTGGGATCCTGACAGGACTCTGGATTTTCCTGCAAAGCTTTGGGCACCGTCCTGCACAACACCCAGTGTCCAGCTCTGGGGATCTGTGATGGTTTTGTGATCCCAACAAAAGGAGGATGTGGAAGGAGTCCAGAGGAGGTCATGGAGCTGCTCCAAGGGCTGGAATCCCTCTGGAGCCAGGCTGGGAGAGCTGAGGGTGCTCACCTGGAGAGAAGAAGGCTCGAGGAAAACCTCAGAGCTCCTTCCAGAGACTAAAGGGGCTCCTGGAGAGCTGGAGAGGGACTGGGGACAAGGGATGGAGGGACAGGACACAGGGAATGGGGAGATTGGGATGGAATTCCTGGCTGTGAGGGCGGTGACAGGCTGTGATGGAATTACCCGAGAAGCTGTGGCTGCCCCTGGATTCCTGGAAGTGTCCAAAGCCAGGTTGGACAGGATTTGGAGCAACCTGGGATAGTGGAAGGTGTCCCTGCCCAGTGGCACTGGAAGATCTTTCAAGTCCCTTCCCACCCAAATAATTTTACCATTTTTAACACAAGAATCAGGTGAATGAAATTATATTTCATCCGGGAAAAAAAAGAATTATCTGCATGAATTTATCAGTCAGAAAATGCGGCTGCTGCTGGCTTTAGACATTTCCATGCACCTGTTAAACAGGCAGCTCCTTCCAGAGCTTTCCCACCACAGATGGGAATGTTCCTATCACACAGAGAGGTTTATTCACTCACTGCCCCTCCTGCCAAGAGTGGGAGAGAGTCAGCGGTGCAGCGCAGGAATCTGGTGCCACAAAATACCCCAGGCACACAGCTCACACCTTTTCTCAAATATTTTTTACTCTCAAAGTTGCTTCTCCAGCCATATATATTAAATTTACATTTTTCATGACAATGTCGTCACCACACTCATTTATTTAGCGTTTCCCCTTCTTCCTGCAGCTGCTCTTTGTGACAGCAATGGTGGAAAAGATCATTTAGGGGCTGAAGTAAATAACCTCAGTGTCATCACCCAGGAAGAGGCAGAGAGGACAGTGACCCCTCTCTAGTTATGAAATGGCTTTTGCAATGCTCTGGATTAAAATTGTTTCTGTCATCCTCTTACTCCTGTTTTTTATTTGCATTCTGGTGGCCAGGACCTGCCCAGGTCACAGCTGAATCTGAGCCAAGAGGAAAAAGAAACTTCCAGCAACTGAATCATGACCCATGAAAGAACAATTCACATCGGAGCTTCAAAATTACATCCAATCACCTCATCTTAAATTTGCTGCTGAGCAGAATAGAGTTTCTCCTTAATAACAGTGCAGGAACTCATTATTATTTCTGATATTTTCTACTACTTTAGGTCTGGTTATTCTGGAGCTGCTCAAGGCCAGGTTGGACAGGGCTTGGAGCAACTTGAGACAGTGGAAAGTGTTCTCCCTGTGGCACGGGTGGCACTGGATGAGCTTTGAGGTCCCTTCCACCTGAGCTGTTCCATCATTCTGTGATTCTCACACAAATTTTGGCCATGTCCTGCCCAATCCCAACCACAAATCCTCGCAGGAACCCATCAGCGCTTCCAAGTGATGTCTTTGGATTTTTAATTTCTATATTTTCATAAATCTGTATTCTTGTTCTTCTCTAGTACAGCACTAGAGCTCCTGCTCTCCCATCTTCAGACAAAACAATTCCTCTCTGAGCCTGAAATCCAAGGACATTTCGCTGCCTCAGAGCCCCAAAATATGGAAACAACAGAGAATTTGGGGGAGCAGCATCACCTGAAGGTGTCATTGGGGCCCGATGTGTCCATAAGGCAGAACTTATAAAAGAGGAAAATCTCATGACTCGGGGTCCATTTGGGGTGTTTGTCTGCCCTCAATGTACCAATAGGCCTAGATTAAATTTCTCTGCTTTATTCTCTGAACTTTGTCTGGTGGGTTTCAGTTGAGCCTTGTTTTAACCATCAGTTTCCAGCGACTCTTTTGGACCGAGCAAGATCCAGCCCACCCCTCCCTGAACCAAATCTCCCCAAATTCACTGCAGAGCTTTGGCTGACCCCCCTGAAGGTCCCAGTGGGTCACTCACCTCTCCTCTGCCCATTGCCTGAGGCGCTGCTGGGCGCTGGGTGAGTGGAAGGAGAAGCGCTCCATGCTGCGAAAATGCTGCTTCTCGGGCGAGAGGCGGCGCCGCAGCTGCTCCAGCTCGTGCTCGTACATCAACCTCTGCCTCTCCAGGGCTGACCTCTTCTCCTCCTCGTGCTGCTGCTCCAGGCTTTGCAGGATTGACTGCATCGGGTCTAGGAACAATTGGGAAATAAAGTGTTACGGGGAAATCCACGCTGAAGAGCGTCCTGGAGGTGTGGTGCGAGCACGGGTAGCAGGTAAAAAGAGGAAGATTCCCATTTTTGTTGTAGTGTGTGTTTAAGAAGTGTTGCTGAGTTCTGAAGGAAAATAAATATTTACAGGACAGAGGGTTTAGGGGAATTAAGAAAAGGGAAAGCCCAAGATGGAAGAAAAACAAAAAAAAAGTTCTCCTGTTTCCCAAAATAATGTCATTCTGGGATAGCTGCATAAGACCACAAAAACTCAAAAACACGGATTCAGAGACAGAAATCACCACAGTTAATGCCTGAGTGAGACATAACACAAGGAAAATAAACAGCCAAGAGAAAACATTTTGATTTGAGACTGCAGTTCCACCAGCATTCCAATTCTGGCTTTCCCCTCAGCAAGAACGGCCAAACCAAACAGTCTGCCACGGTTATTTTTCCCTCCTTGAGCACAAATATGGCTGTGGTGAGTCATTCACGAGAAAAAATTCTCCACAAGGAAGTTAGAAGGGAAACATTCCGTGGTTCTCCTCAAGTTCTGAGCATATTCCCAATAATTCCTGATGCTCCTCACCATTGCTCCCAAGGGCCTTCATGGTGACCTCCATCTGGGCGTACTCGTAGCTGAAATTAATCTCGCTGGACACCTCACTGGAATTGTCTCCATCCACATCCAACTGCTCCACGCTGTTGCTGCACTTCATGGAGTTCTCCCGCTCCTCCTCCTCGTGATCTGCCTTCTTCTTCTTCTTTGGCAAATTCAGCCTTTAAAGAAGAGGGAAAATTTTTAATGAGCTGTTCGTTGGTCAGCTCTGAAACGTGGGGTTGCTTTCAAATATTGTTAAAATTCTCTCCAAATCAGTAAATTTTTCCCTTTCTGATTTCACTGATCTCCTGTGGGTGTAGTTTTCCTCAGAGTAAAATGGGAGTAGAAGGCAAATTAAATAATATATTCTATACTCTCATAATAAAGCACCTGATACTATAAATATTGTTAAAATTCTCTCCAAATCAGTAAATTTTTTTCCTTTCTGATTTCATTGATCTCCCATGGGTGTAGTTTTCCTCAGAGTAAACTGGGAGTAGAAGGTAAATGAAATAATCCATTCTATACTCTCATAATAAAGCACTTGATACTGTAAATATTGTTAAAATTCTCACCAAATCAGTAAATTTTTCTCTTTCTGATTTTATTGATCTCCTGTGGGTGTAGTTTTCCTCAGGGCAAAATGGAAGTAGAAGGTGAATTCAATAATCCACTCCAAACTCTCATAATAAAGCACTTGATACTGTAAATATTGTTTAAATTTGCTGCAAATCAGTAAATTTTTCCCTTTCTGATTTTATTGATCTCCCATGGGCACAATTTTCTCCAGAATAAAATAGGAGTAGAAGGTAAATTAACTAATCCACTCCACACTCTCATCATCAAATACCTGATATTATCAATAACACAGTTTAGATAATCATGAAATTTTTCCAGTCATTCCACATCCCAATAATTTCAGAGCAATAACGAAACCCTATCTCACTTTTTAATGTGGACTCTCCTTTTAAGCATATAAGAAAGCAATGAAATTTTAGATTATCACTCAAATCCACTGCTCTTTGAGGCATTTCAGAGGGTTTCAAGGCACAATTTTTGCACAGAAAACACCCACCAGTGATGCTGTCTGATACAGGAGGGTCACAGATATGGCTAGAACCCACAGAAAGCACAGTGACCTTGTAATATTTAGCATTAAAAAGCATTGCTTTCACAATCCTCACCTTTCCTCACACCTTAAACCAAAACAAATTCAGTTTTTACAATTCCTTTCCAAACCTTTGTTACCTGAAGAAATGGTTGTTTCCCCACAGGATTCTGTCTCCGTGGTGGAGCTGGATGGGACACACCACAGCAGAACCGTTCACAAATGTCCTGTGAAAAGGCCAAAATCTGAAGCAAATGCATCTCTATAAAATTTAATTTTTCCCCTTCCCATTACAGCTTTCATCACTGGAACAAGTAAAGGCGGGAGAAAATATTTATGGATTGCATACAGGCAAAATATTCCCAGAAAATTCACTGATCTACCCTGTGCTGTTTCATACACACCTCAAATTCAGCTTCTTTCAACTTCTTAAGCCATGAAATTCAGTGTATTCACATAAATATTACTACATTTGTGTCTGGGGAGTAAAATTAAATCTTAAAAATGAGGGGTCTGAAAATAAAAATTCACTAGGAAAAAACACTTTCACACTGCTTTGAAATACAGACACAAAATGGAAACATTTGAATAGGAAAATACACACCTTTGCTACATAAACAGCTTAAAGACACTAATTAAAATAATCAGGAGCTATGCAGAAATTTATTTCTGAGTGAGATTAAGTTTGAAAACCGGATCGCAGGAAAACTCAAATTTGAAGGGAATCTCAGGTCAGCACCCAGCCCAATCTGCTCCGAGCAGGATCAGCCACAAATCAGTGAAAAGTTTGGATTCTGGGTATTAAAAATAAATTATTGGAGATGCTGACACTGCACCACATTTTGTGATCAATTTGAATATGGCAGCTGCTTTTCAAGTAGAGCCACTTAATTGAATAAAGCCACAAACGCTTCAGCAGCTCTTTGCATATCAACAGATTTCCTGGAAAATGAATTCAGATTTTGACAGAGTTCCATCTGCACAGCTGCAAATCTGTGAGTATCTACTTGCTGAAAGCACATGCAGTTCACTCATCTTCTCTTTGAAAATTCGGGCTGCAAACACCCTCTTTGAGAGAAATCTCACTGCAATGAAACATCAGCTGACAGAGGTGCAGGTGACCATTCAAATGGAAAAGCAGAATGCAGGAAGTAGAATTTTTCTTATTCAAAACAGATAGATAAGTTTATTTTCCAGTAATTTTCTGCAGCACTAATCACAAAATGAGATGAAATGGTAATTATTAAGCAGCTGGAGCTGCATTTGATTCCTTTACCTGGTGTTTTTTTGGGGGGTCAGCATAACCTGGCCTTCTGGGGTGATGTCGATGATGCAGTGCTCAGGGAGAATTCCCATCCCACACAGCTGGATGTCTTGAGAGTTGTCTGAGCCTATCAACGTGTGCTCCTGAGGAAAAATGAATTCAGATGTTAAGGATGGACTGCAAAGGTTCACTGGGTCTGATTGCCCCGTTCTCCTTCTGGATGTGTCATCTGGTCCCAAAATCTCACAGCTGTTCAATGCTTCCCTTCGAGGGAAAAAGAGAAAAAAATCAATCTTTGTCTTAAAATAACAAGGAAAGTTTACAGGCAACAGCTAAACCCGAAAATGAAGAGGTTTT
>CM019216.1:1454648-1518058 GCA_009741485.1 Malurus cyaneus samueli
ACTCTGTGAAGGGGAAAGTCAACTGTCAAGTTCTGTTGTGGCTTCTTTGGAGAGAAAAGGACACTGACACCAAAAGGTAAAAAAAAACCCCAAACCCACAACTTGGCAACTCCTATATCTGGAAACGAGCTTTGAAAATGTAACCTGTCATAATGAGTCAGTGCTTTTGTTCACTCTAGGAAGTTATTTATGCACATTTCTGTAAGAACAATTAGATGGGCAACAAACGTAATGAACTGAAAGGAGCACAGGGCTGTGAATGCAGGGTTTGACCTTTTCTGTGCAGCCTCTGAAAAGCAAATTGCTCTGGATTTTCCCTGCTCTTTGTCAATGCCATTGGAATGACAACGAGGGTGGGATTTTCATACTTGGGAAAGGAAATATTTATTATTTCATCCTTAGGAAACACGACTTCATTGCTTTGGACTGCTGCCATTATTTTGGGAGCAACGCTAAAAAACGAAACAAATGGGGATTATCTCCAACTCTCAGAGTACTGTTAAGTCAGTGGCTGATATTTTAGAGGCATTTTTAGATATTTAATGTTATGATATTTAACTTGAGAGGCTTTAGAAGAAACTGATATACACACAGTGGATGTTTAGATTATTAGGGAGCTCAAAGGGGAAGAGTCCAAAATGCACCAATCATTTGTAATAAGAACAGCCAGCATTCCCTGCATGCCTTCTGATGCAAATGCTGTAATCGTGATTTTTCTGAACTGCGAACCAGAGGGGTTACATCACCATTGCTCTGGCCCCTTTGGGAACAGAAGTTAGGATTACACTGATTCTTGGCCTTCATCTAACATTTAGACCATGTTTCTCCTGAAGTTTCACTGTGGAAGCCATCACAGAATAGGCTGGAAAAGACCTTGGAGAACATCGAGTCCAACCTCTGACCTAACACCACCTTATCAACCAAACCATGGCACTGAGTGTGACATCCAGTCTGTTTTTAAACCCCTCCAAGGATGGTGACTCCACCACTTCCCTGGGGAGTCCATTCCAATGCCCAATCACTCTTTCTGTGACGAATTTTTTCCTGCTATCCCATATAAATTTCCTCTGGTGCAGTTTAAGGCTGTGTCCTCTCACCCTGTCGCTGCTGCCTGGAAGGAGAGACCAACCCCACCTGACTACACCCTCCTGTCAGGGAGCTGTGGAGAGACATTGCCCAGTGCCTCTAGAAGATCCACCAGCTGGGAATAGGCAAGAAAACTTTATTTAAAATTCACATCTCACAGGATGTGGCCACACCAAATTCTTAAATATATTGGGAAAGCTGTGCCTAGAAACTTACCCAGCTTTAACTGGAGCTGTCCATGTCTCCATTATCCACCCTTCTGGAGATGTCCATGTCTGCATCACCAAGCCCTAGCTGGAGCTCTCCGTGTCTCCATTATCCAGCTTTAATGGGAGCTCTCCATGTCTCCATCACCCAGCCTTCCCTGGAGCTCTCCATGTCTCCAACACCCAGCCCTCACTGGAGCTCTCCATGTCTCCAACATCCAGCTGTAACTGGAGCTCTCCATGTCTCCATCAGCCAGCAGCAACTGGAGCTCTCCATGTCTCCATTATCCAGCTTTAATGGAAGCTCTCCATGTCTCCATTATCCAGCAGCAACTGGAGCTCACCATGTCTCCATTATCCAGCTTTAACTGGAGCTTTCTATGTCTTCATCACCCAGCTATAACTGGAGCTCCCCATGTCTCCATCACCCAGCCTTCTCTGGAGCTCTCCATGTCTCGTTGGAGCTCTCCATGTCTCCATCACCCAGCCCTCACTGGAGCTCTCCATGTCTCCATCATCCACCCTTCCCAGGAGCTCTCCACGTCTCCATGTCCTGTGCATCACACAGTAAAATGGAGAATGTCCACCAAGGAGTTCAGCATCTCACTCATTGCCCGTGTTTCAAGACGGACGCATGGAAAAATTGGAAAAAATTCTACAAAGGGAGATGGAAGCAACCCCTGGACACCCTCTAACATTTCCTCGCATGATTCCTTCCAGAGACCCGGCTGAGCCCGGGGTGTTTGTGGGATTTGCAAGGCTCTCAGCTGGTACCTCAGCCTTGGTGAGCTGCTCCCGCAGTTTCTCCACCTCCTCGCGGAGCTCGCGGATGATGCGGGCGTTGGGGTCCTCGTTGACCACGGCGTGGTTGACGATGTTCTTGGCCCTGTCCGCGTAGCGCAGCGTCGACAGTGTCTCGTCGTAGTTGTCGGCCGCAGGGCTCACCGTGGCCACCATGGCTGTCTTGCTGTTGCCCCCGAGGCTGTCCTGGAAGGGTGGGGGGTGTTTAGAATCAACATTTGTATTTTGGTTCAAAATTAAAGAGTTTACACTATGTATGTCAAGATAAAGTTGTGTTTTTCAATGTGAGCTTTGAAAGCACGTTTAGGGAATGTCATTCTCAGCTTTTGATATTCTTGGCTTTTTTAGTTTCACAGGAATGAAAAAAAAGTCCCTTTTTTGGGCTTTACAGGGCCTGGTAAAGGCTTCAAAGGTTTCACTATTTTTTGCTTATAAACCAGAAATTAAACCACTTCATCACTGAACTTCTCAGACACTACTGAGGCAGCTCAGGAAAAACCACGATGAATTCATATTATCTAGTTTTGAAAACTACAAAACAGACATCTTCAAAAAATAAATCATTGAAAGATCTCTCCATAAACAATACAGCCCATTTTATTCTTATAAACATTCCAGAACGGGGCCCTTCCCCCATCACTGACACAGCTCACAAATCTAAACTGAGTTATGTAAGAAATTACCCTCCTGCATGGTGGCTGACAGAGAAGAAAGGCAGGAAACAAAGAAGGAAGGAAGAAAGGAGAAAGGGAGGAAAGTGAGGAAGAGAGGAAAGATTCAATCCTTTTATTCATCATAAAATTGTGGTTTACAATTTTGACCAGTCTAAAAGATAGAATATTCTGGTTTAAATTCTGCAGCAGATTATTTTTTGTTTGGATGCTTGATTTATTTTGTTTTTTTTTAATTTTTGAGGGTTTTGCTTGTTTATTTGTTTCCACCCAATAACCCTTTCTGAGACGACCCACGCTCTTAATTTTCATCTTCAATAACCCATGAAATGTAGGTCAGGCATTGCCATTAGAACAATCTGACTGCATTAGCTGCTTGTCAAACCATCTCAATTCCCAGCCACACGTGGAGCTTTCCCCAGCAATCATTAAAATGCCCCTTTAAGTCTCTCCCCAAGACTCTCCTTTTTGGCTGCGTGATGCCTAAACCGGTTTGACAGCAGTCAGGCTGTTGGCAGCACTTGGCTGTCTCTGGTCATGCAAAAGGGCATGGAACTCATATGAAATGTAAATATACAGATATTTATAGTGCTCAACACAGTCAGCACATGCAGGTGAGTGTATTTATCCAGAAATCAGCTGCAAAGAACAGATTTCTGACTGATCTTACCATAGGTTTCCTCATCCAAGGATTAGACAATGTTTACTCCCAATAAATCCATGGCTTGGGAGGGGCGACTCTACCACAGAAATGTTATTTTTAACTGAACACTTGAAGACTGCCAGGAGCACATGGGATTTCCTGGCCAAAAATTAGGAATGACACCCTGCAGTCCCTGCTTTGCATAAAAAGATGAAGTTTGGCAAATCCAAAATCCAACTTCAACAGTCTGCATTTTGGTAATGTCCTTCACTTCACTCATCAGCTTCAAAATAGGATGAATTCATTATTTGAAAGACAGTGATACACCAGGACCCACAATACACCCATTACAAATCGGGCAAAGTCTCTCTTGCAGCAATTCAAACTCAATGCCAGACTGTCTGATGAAGTTTTACGTATAAAAACCCTTGTGCTGATTTCACTGATTTCTTTAATGTTAAGCAAGAAATGTGGACAAACAAAGAATCAGCCTCTCATTAGTGAAGAGAATTTGAAAATTATCCTGGCAAGGCTGGGCTTGCATGTGTTAATGAGACAGAGAGGAAATAAATAAGTTATTTCTAAGAACAAACTAGCCCTGTCTCCTCTAGCAGCAAGATTACAGTGAAAACAGCATAAAATACAGAGCTCAGAAATGGTATTTTTAATAGCAGCCATCAGGCTTCTGATTACCATGGGAAAACAAGATGCTTGTGCCAGAATAATTTGATTAAATCGAGAGGTGACAGAAGTGACAAAGCAATTTTGCTCCCTACACACAACCTGATGCCACCGCTCAAGCAATGACATTTTTCACCTGGTACTTTTGGCTAAAGATCCTCAACCAAATGAAGTAAAAAGTTTCAGATCTGCAAGTGTCCTGAACAGTTTTCCCAATTGTATGACAGCTATTCCTGCAGTTAGAGCACATTTAGTCTGCTTTGATACCATAACTGTAAGCTGAAAGTCAGAGAGAAAGACGCCACCATCTCATGGCTTCTCCAAACAGGGCTCTTTAGAGGAACAAATCCCTCCTTTAATCTCTAATTTAAAAAAATGTTTAAATTCACCCCCTTTCAAAATAAAGCCTCAATGAGCTTGTTTGTAAAAAAAACCTCAAAAAAGCCCCCAACCCTTTTGTTGGCCCTGAACATGGCTGGATGTCAGACACAAAGAGGGTTGGCCTGAAAGGAGGCAGAACAAAAGCCAGAATGCCTCGGACAGGTGCTGGACAGGAATTGCAGTCTGCTCCCTGGATTTGTTTAGAAATGGAGCAGCAGAACGAATTCCAACAAGGCTGGAAATTCATCAGGGAGGTTTCCTCACCCTGCTGGCTCAGGGGTGCTGTGCTGTGGCATTGGTGCCATCCTCGCTGAGAGCCAAAAAAATCACTTCTTTCTTATTATTTAGAGTAAAAACTCAGTGTGAATATAGAAAGGTAAAAATGTATTGAAACACTGAAAAAGTTGAAGTGCAAGAACATTGTGCTGTAAGCACTTATTTTCGTTTGTGTTGTGTCATTCGCATTTTTGCGTGGCTATTTCACATTCATATCTGTGATGTTCACACCAGGGAGTAGAGATAAATCATTTCACAAGTTATTCTAAAAGGTTCATTAAAAGACAGCACTGAAAAAAAAAAGGAAGTTTGTGTACCAAGGGGTTTTATTTTACTCAGGCACTGAATTCAACTTCATTTTCAAATCTCTGCAAGGAAAACTTCGTTTTTTTATCTCCACAGCCCTGTAAAACCTGCTCATACAGGATCTAGCAAAGGCTTCAAAGGTTTCTTTCTATGTTTTTGGCTTACAAACCAGAAATAAAAACACTTCATCACTGAACTTCTCAGACACTGCTGAGGGAGCTCAGGAGAAATCATGAATTTAGATTATCATTCAGATTATTTAAGAAAACTTTGTCTTTTTTCTTTCCATATTTTTTTTTCCATTTATGTCTTTTCCCTCCATAAATCAGAGGGACATGAAATTCAAACTGCTAAGAATGGGTGGGAAACCAAGATAACAAAATATAGCCAGAGCATCTACAAAAATAAGAGGACAAAGAAAGGCTGGTAGTGCCAAAAATCAGTTTTTTCCCAGATTATCTTGTTCAACCAACAAATATCCTTAGCTGCTCCTGTTTAACAATTAAACAGAGCACAAGGGGAAAAAAATTTGACATATTGGGTTGTCATTTAGATTATTGAGATCTCATCCAAGTGCTCCTTTTACCCCCAAAATAAGACCAAATAAAAGTCCTGTGCAGCTCAGAAAATTATTTGACTGCTCATTTCACATGAGCACCATCTCTGAAATCTCCTGAGCTGTTCCTCAGACTGTAACTGGGATAATGCTCTGCAATTATCCTCTGCTGACAAAAGTGGAATATCTGAACAAATAAATGAGATAATTAGAAGGTAATAGTCTTAATCAACATCTTCAGAGCTGACCATGCCAGTATGTAAAATTCAGCTGCATGCAGAAATAACCCAAATTAAATCAGCCCCGAGGCTGTGTGTGAAGCTGTACTTACACTGACCCATAAAAGACACTGCTTTTCATTTTATTTTTAAAGTTCCTTCATCCTTAGGCCATTGCAGGTCAGCAGAAGACAGGGAACATATTTAGTCTGCAAAAATACCAAGGGCTTACATCCAGCTCATTTCCAAAGAGAATTATGGTTAACATCAAACCCAGAAAATGAGGCAAAACCCACGGAATTTTGATTTAATCAAGGCTCCTCTCCCCTTTTCCTCTCTTTTATTTTACTATAAAAAAAGAAGAAGAATAAAAAAACAACTTACTTACTTTAAGTAACCAAGTGAGCACAGAGTCACGATATGGAACAAATTTGTTCTTGTTCTTGCCAGCAGCCTGATCTGCCAGGGCAGAAATAACCAGCCCCAGAGTGGTGAGGGATCTGCCCAGAGAGCACAAACAGTTATTAACCAGGGTAAATATTCATAAGTCAAATGCATATTTAGACAGTGACTTTCTCTCCAAAAACATGCTCTGAGCAAAAAATTCCAAGTATAATTTTGATCATTCTTTCTTCCCAAAAGCTCCACTCCTTTTTTTTTCAGGATGTTTTCAGTCTTAACAATCAAGTCTTCACAATGAAATCTGTGGCAGTTGCAGAAACACAAATGTTTTTTAAAYAGATGGAGCTCTCATTCCCATCTGTAAGAGTTTTGCATGTCAGAAGTAGAGAGAAGGAAAGAAAATTGACTACAAGAGCCTCAGCTTATTTTACAAGCAGGCTGTATTTAGCAGGAAATGGTGATGAAAAAGGGAAAATAAATAATCTCCAAGCCTTACTTGTTGATGTTACTCCCTTCTTTCAGCCTGTCTCCTGCAGCACCAGTTTTAGTTGCTCTTTCACTCCCTGCCAAGTCCACCAGGCTCAGCTTGCCCACCTTCTCCCCTGATGTCTAGGGAAGGAACCAGAGAACAGCCACTCTTAGCTCACTTAAATCAAATTTCATTGTTTGATGTGTTTTACAACAGGAATCAAGCTTCATTTTTCATGTACTCTTGTTTTAAGCCCTTTGAGAATGGCTGGATTTGAGCAGCGTCCTGTGCTTGCTGCCAGCTGCACAGAAACAATATTGGAGTCAGGGATGATGTGAAATCAGGGACTCTGATATCTTCAGGACATTTCAGAATCTCCAAGGGAGATGCAGACAGGACACACTAATGAAGTGTTGAACAACAAAAAATTCAGAATTATTACAAAGGAGTCACAACCAGAGATGAGAGGTTAACAATCCCATCTTGAAAAGTCTCCTAAAATCATCAGATTTTACACCAGAAAAACTTCTGGTTTTCAGAGAGGAGGAAAGAACTTGATGAGACACACATTATAATTTACATACATTATCACAACTGCAAAGTCTCCTTTATCCCTCTCAGCCTCCTGTGCCACGACCCCAGCTCTGTGAGCATTTAAACCTGTAACACAGATTGCAATACAAATCTTTTTTTTTCATCTTTTTGACCCAAAATGATGTTCTGAACCACTCCATGGATTTCCTTTGCCAATTTGAAACTGAAGAGCCAACTGTCCATGAGAACAGCTTGCTCACCTTGTGCTCTTCTGCAGCATCTGCACCTTCAGCATCTCAGTGCCCCAGTGCAAAGTGCTGGGTTCCCATAAATTAAAATCATTATTATTGTTATTATTATTATTATTGTTATTATTGTTGTGTTATTATAATCACAATAATAGAAACAATAAAAAACTTAATTATTCACAACATCATTCAGTATAATATATATTATGATATATAATTATGATGTCTAATGTACCTTAATATGGTCATATATTAACATATTAATACTGTACATTAATATATTAAGTGATATATTTTAATTTATTAATACATAGTAGTATATAATATATAGTGAATTGTTATATATCATATTTGTATACTGATGTATTAATATATTATAGTTATTAATACTATTAATAATAGTTATGAAATAATATACAGATCTATAATAGTAATTATAAATATAATGATAATGATAATTATCATTATAGTGATGATTATAAATGTAGTAATAATAGGGATAATTAGAATCAATATCCTTTCAAAAATGTCACCCTAAACCTCTCAAAATATGGTGTAATCATGAAATGTGCTGTTTCCAGGACTGAAAGGACCAGCAGATGGGAGAGCAGAGAAATCTGTTCCAGCAGTTCCCACAGGGTCACTGGAAGGTGCAGAGAGGATGAAGAGTCACAAGGATCACTCTGCTGAGCAGGAGCACACAAAAACCAAGTACGAAAAGCAGGCAGTAGAGCCACAGACAAACTGGAATGACAAATTATGGAAAATAAAAAAAATCAGCACAGTATGGAGCTGATTTGAAGTGCAAAGTTAAAAAAAAAATCCAAATAAAGAATAACAAGGAAAAATTACGTGGATAAAATTGGTGGAAACTGAGAAGTAAGGAGGAAAAAAGCCCAAGTGTTCATTATGCTTTCCAATATATTCAATATTTGGAAATATATTTAGAGATTTACTCCATGGACACCCAAAATTTCTCTAAGGCTTTGAAAATATTAAAGATCTTCCCAAGCACAGAACTTATAAGCAAAGTTTAAAGATGCTTATTTCAGTTTGAGTTTATCACAATTTTCTGTGAGGGACTAAATAACATTGACAAAACATATTTCACACACCCCTCCAAGGCATATTTATGTCTAAGGAAATAGCAATTATTTTTAGATTTAAATGCTTTTTAGATATTTAATATCCACACATGAAAGCATTAATGGCATACAACATAAAATGCCTGAAATGAGTATATTTCTCAATTAATCAAGTTGATAATTTATACAAATTTGCATTAAATAACCATGGGAAGGGGATCAACAGAAATACACTCAGGTGTTCTTTTATTTTTCACCCACACATTTTATTTTTAGTCTGGACTACAAACTGCTGCCTTGAAAGAATTGTTCCTTTCCTGTTAAATACATTCAAACAAGAGACACATCCCAGCCTGACATTGCAAATAATTGAATTTTCTTACCCCTGACTGTGTGTCATAGAGGGTGTGGGTGAGGATGATCTTGAAGACAGCGTGGGACCGACTGCTCTCCTCATTCATGTTGGTGGCAGCCACTGTGCGAGATTTGTTGCCCTCAGACATCAAGGACTCGATGTCCTAAATACAATTTTCACAGCCATGAGCGTATCTGTATTAATATCCTTCTCAATTACCTCCAGAAATCATCTCATTTTGGTCAAACGCAGTGTTTTCTCACTAAGCTTCCCATTTTGTTCAGAAAAATGGGAGGAAAAAATAAAAGCGATCCTCCCTTTAAAGCCTTGAAACTCCACAGTGTTGTGACTTCACCCACTCCTCAACCTTAAAATTAATTATCAACCTTAATATGAAATTATCAGCAAAAATAATGCACCTGGCTGCACACAGCAACACTCAAAAGCACAGAAAGAAGTGAAGGAACAGCAATTCATGTTTGAACTCTGTCACATTTGAGCCTCAGCTGTCACGGGATCAGAATCTGGAATACTGACAGAAGGCTCAGAGGTTTATAAAAAAGAACCTTGCTGAACAAGTCAATAAATTCCTCAAAATTTTAAGAGCTTTGATCTGTTGTGATGCTTGAGAAAAGTGCAGCTCCCCTGCACTGGGGTTTCACATCAATTCTGGGAAATTGTGAAAACCTCGGAGTCTTGGGCTGAACTTCTGTTTGTGTCTCTACCTGGGCAATGCCAAAACAACTCAAAAAAACAGCCAAACAAAGGACCACCACAAATTCTGGATGACACAAAGCTGCTGGGCAACATGGAAAGGCAAAGCATGGAATGGGTCCTGTCAAAGCAGAAACCACCAAGGAGTGGTGGGTAAACAATGGGGAAACTGCAATAGTGGGGACTGCACTATTTTCATGTTTTGGTTAAGGTGACAGAATTCCACCCCATATTTACCCATTTTTCCCATAGTAAGTTACTGCTCCTTAAAAATTTGACATTTTGTGAATGTACATATGAATATTTATTATCCTGCAAGCAAGTTTCATGGGATGCTCTCCAGGATTTGCTTTGTAAACAAGCATTAGTTGGTAATTCTGGGGAAATGACTGACTGGAGCATGACAGGCAAAAATGTGACTCAGTGGGGTACTGAGAGCCTGTCCGTGCCTAATCCTGGCCTGTCATTAATCACAGAGCACTTTCTCATCACAGAGCACACTCATCTCAAACTGGGAGCAAATCTGCTCCATCCAACAGCTGAACCACTTCCAGAATTATTGACCAGCATGGGATGAAGTGAGTTCTGCTCTTAGCCCTGCTCTCCCCAGGGATCACAACACAACAACCCACAGCTCCCTTGCTCTAAGATCACTGATTAGGAGTATTTTAATAATCCTGTCCAGTTTAAGGGACAGCACCTGGTGTTTAGGATGTCAAGACAAGCCTTTCATGAAGTTGATCCTTACCTTGTAGCTAGCAACAGCTAGTTTGGATAGGCCATCTACGTAAGGGCCATAAACACTGTGTTCTCTAACCTTTAATGACTGACGGCTTCTGGTTGGGGGGAAAAAAAAGGGATTTGTAAGCACATGACCGACTCAAAGACAACATTTACACAAAGCAAACTCCTCACTGACACATCTCCAACAGGAGGGTCCCACAAATACCCCCCGAAGCACAGAGCCAGGACCAGAATGCAAACAAGGAAAGCTTTTTATGTCTGCACGGAAAAAGCTGACACGGACAATGTTGTCACTTCAGAAAAGGTGAGTTTGCTCCAAGTTTTTAGTCTTACTACTTTGTTTTGATTTATAATGAGATGCTGAGATCAGGGAGCAGGAAAAGCCATGCCAGGCAAATGCTTTGTATGGGATTCATTAAGGCAAACTGGTTATGGGAAGGAAGAGTGTAGTACAAACACTACAGGGCCATTCACACACAAATCCCGTACCCTTTGGGGTCAAGGAGATCTCGGACTTTCTCGTTGTAAATCTCCATGTAGGACACTTCCACTTTGAAACTCTGCTCTTCGTTTTCTTCTTTCTGTGCTCTTTCGAAGAGCCCACTGCAAAGTCTGGGGATTAATCCGGGCTGGTCAGCAGTACCCATCATGGTGTAGGATTTTCCAGATCCTGGGTGAGGAAAGCTCTGATTAGGGTCCGTGCAACAAAGGTTCCTGCTGTGCAGGATATTGATAGGGAATAGAAGAGGTTAAAAATGTACTTTTGTATTTCAGTGGAAGAGATTTGTTCAATTTTCTACTTTGAAGTAACCCAAACACCACTAAGCTAAAGTCTCAATTAATTAAAAAGAAAACAGGAAATTCAGCTCAGAGTGCTGGAGAACTTTCAGGCAGACACAACCTTACAACACAATAACATCCACAATGAGAAAAGTCTTCATATTACCCTTCAAATATCACATTAAAATGACAATTCAAGATTATTTTAACAGCTGAGGCAGAAAATTAGAGCGATGCTCTGAGCTCAAGGACGATCACAGTCATGCCAAAGATTATAATCTGAAGTGTGAGAAACAAGGGTAGCCAGCAGCAACAGAATCTTACTGCTCATCCTGCCCCCCTCCTATCTGATGTTACCAAAGAGGAAAACATTCCTTATCTACCTTAGAAGGCATTTCTCCTCAAACAATGTCACAGGAGGCACAGAAAGAGCCTGCAGGCAGAACAGAACACCTTGGGAGGGAGGGAACACTTTCTGCTGCTCTGGGACTCACCCGTCTGCCCATAGGCAAAGATACAAGCATTGTAGCCTTCGAAGGCATTCTGAAGAATATTCTCTCCAAGGCACTTGAAAACGACATCTTGACCTAGAAAACAGAAAACACAAGCCCAGCATTATAACACAGCAAGAGCTTTTTGTCCCTTGGTTTGGATTCTTTGAAAATTAAGGAAAAACTGTGAGGGTTTTCCTGCTGTGGCTGTCTAAATCACATCCAGGGTTTGCTCCCTGGAAAGGAGCAGAAAATGAGCTCCAGATTTGTGCTGCTGTAAAAATCAGGAGCTGGGATTATTGTGGATACACCTGGGTGTGCTGAAAGGAGCATCCCATAAAGGTGCATGCTCAGAGGTTTTATCAGCATAGAATCCATGACCAACTGCAGAATTTCATCTGCTGGGGAATGCCATCTCCTCAAAATACACTCAACCTGTACATTTTAATGACAGTCAGTTGATTGTAATTTCAGGGAATCAGCAGAGCAATGGATTTAGATTATCTGTATAATTACAATTACAGTATAATATATAGATTAAATATTATATAATTATTATTTTATCTATAAATAGATATTATGTACTATATATTATGTATTATATATTATACATTATTATGTGTTATCAAGATATATTGTTATAACTATACACAAATTATAATATATTATATTAGATATATTACTATAATATCATATATTATCTATATATTATACATCTATATCTTATCTGTATGAGATATTCAATAACACCACAAGCAGATTTTTGCAGAGAAATAATCATAACTATGTGGAAGATATGGATATTCACAGGATATTTTGCACTGGCATAAAAATTAGGGTTTATCACTTCTTTTGTAATTGAACTTTGAGCTTTTTGGATCACTTTCCAAGCAGAGGAAAAAAGGCTTAAAATATTCAGGTAGTAACTACTGAAACAAAATCTCTGTTTTCAGAATTACTTTTACAAGCAGCAAAATGAAAGTCTGAACAAGGCATGGCAGAATTTTATGGACTGAAAAGTTTAGTCAAATAATGTTCCTTGAAGCCCTTCTTTTCTCTCATTGACGTTTACATCTTTCCAGTCAAACCCATGCAAAATTCCCCACAAAAATCACCAAGAGCTGTGCACAGCAGAATAGGTTTGGACCAAACACTCCCACAGTGTAACAGATCAAAATATCAGTTGTATAGGCAGCAGCATTAGTTTGAGAAACACAATATGTCATATTCCTACGTAATTTCTATGGCTGAAAGTGTCGCATTTGTCTCAGTTCTTTGATAAATTATTATTCATTAATTATTTGTTAAAGAAATTAAAATTGAAAAGCACACACATCCGATTTTTCCTGTGACTTTTTATAAAAGAAATGTTAACAAGTGCCATTGATCCCCAATTTTAACAAGTATGAAAGAAATAAATTATAGAACAGTAAAACCAAATATATTTCATATTTTACCATAACTATTCACCAACATGTGTTATAACAATACATAGAAAGCTTTTAACTGAATACTTTCTCACCTTAATTAACATACACTTATATTAAGCTTTTATTAATTAATTTAATTAGAATTCCTTTATTAAGTTGTACTATGATGCCAAACTGCCATCAGCACTGAAAAACATGAAATTACAGCTAAAAAAAGTTGGAATTACATTTGAAAAACGTAAAATTACATACAGTAATATTCCTTGAAAGAAATAAATGGATTTGATGCTTTTAAAACTTTATTTAAAACACTGTGAATTTTTACAGTATTTTAAATAAAGCTGTAAATATGAATAAAGCATCATGGTGCTGGGTTTCTCCACTCCCTACACTGCACATGGGTGTCATCTTTAGAGAGGAGAAACTGGGATGACTGAAAATTTCCCTCTTCCTTGTGACAGCAGCCAGTCACATATGGCTGAGCCCTGTAGCATGGATTGTGTTTTCATCAGATCATTCCCACTTGGAGACAAAAAAGCCACAATAAATATTGGTACCTGCGAATTTTTCTTTGACAGATTCATCCATAGACCAAAAGCAGTGATCGTAAGCGAACACCTGCAGGGAAACAGGCAGATCTCAAAAAAACTGCCAAATCCAACATGATATTCACATTTTGACATTCTGAAATTAAAACAATTCCCACTGAATTCCTTATTTCCTAGAAGTTTGAAGCCTAAGCAAACATTTCATTTTTTTGTATATTTTTATTTCTTCCAACCCTACTCCCCACTCTCTGTGTACCAACTGTGTGGATGTCAAGGACCCTCTCCCCATCTCCCTCCAAACCCATCCTTGCAAATTCATTTTTCACCAGAGTTTCTCTTTTGCAAACTGACAGATGTCCTCTAGCTCTTTCTGCTTCCCATCTCCCCGTGCCCTCTTGTCTGCACAAATTAAAAACAAGCCTTAGGGAAGGAACTCTCTCCATACAAGAGGAGTATGTATTTATTTACATTCCACGATAAAGCAAAGCAGCCATCAAAATTAAGTATTTGCAAAGAATAATGGAAAGCAAATCAGTTTTATCAGCAAAAGAGCTGATTAGAATAATTTAATTGAAAAGTTTCTATTAAACTATTAGAAATCTAATAATTTTACTGGAAAAGTTTCATTTTTGCCATAAATCCATTGAAAGGTCCATGGGCACCTTTCATCCTGAAAGATAATCTGAAATAATACAATGTATATTTTGGGACAGATGTTTGCAAAAAAAGCTCCCCTGGGTACGTATCTGCAAGGAAAAATATTAATTAGGGTCATGTTTGACCTACATTCATGGGCAAAATTTATTCTGTAGGATGTAGGAAAAGGGAAGTGCAACGTGGGGCTCTCTGGATGTGGATTTCCCCTTTAAGCTTGATGGAAGCTGCTCTTTCCCCTTTGGATGTTTTGCATTTCTACAGTGCTGACTGCCAACATTTATGGAAATGCTTAACACAGCAAAATCCTTGAAATTTAAATAATTTATCTTCAAAAATACATTGTTTCCCCCCTTATAGCACAGTGATGTACCAGCATCAAGAGATAAAGCAGTTATTTTATATCCTTTAACTGAGGAAACAACGGCTTGTGTGTTTAAATTTAAGGTGGGGTTTTTTCCTCTGAATTTTTTTAATTTCCTTTGAATATTTTACAACTTAACATATTATTAGAACATCCCAAGCCTTCAGAACATTTAGTAAAACATCACTGGCTGGATGAGCACATCCACCGAGCTGAACCCTGAGATGTCAGGGCAGAGTCTTCAAACCGGGCGCAAAGTCACGGGACCAGAGAAACAAAACGAGTTTGCTCGAACACAAATACCAAAAAATGCTTTTAAAAAGCCCACAAAGAACAAGTATCTCCCATTCAGAGGCTGCAGTGCTGAGTCTGTATGTTCTCATTTGTTCCTCTGACTCATTTCTTGGCACGGGCTGTGCAGAGAATTTCTGTATTGAGGAGATGCTTGGAGTTTCTTACTCAGCAGCTGAGCAGCAACGGAGCTTTTCAAAATGCTTTTAATATTTGGATAAGCCAAGACTGAGCAAGTGATGGGACAATTCCCACACCCTGAGAAAAGCCCTTACCTTTGGGTGAGTCCTGCTGGTCCCCAAGGCAGCGGGAAGGGTTTGGTACAAGGTCAGAAAAAAAAAAAGACAAAAGAAAAACAAGGATCGTTAGTTGTAGTGATTTTAACTTAATTATGCTACAATTAATGACTGGAATGTTGTATTTAAAAAGTTCATTTCCCTCCTCAGACTTCTCCTTGCTTACAGATCCCAAATAATTTTATAAACCTTTCCAGGAGTAAGATTTGAGATGCTGCTCTGAGCTGATTTAAAATTCAAAGCCACTGATTTTCCTCATGCAGCATCTCTTCCTCGTTTTCTCACAGGTTTATTTTTCTTGTAACACCTCTTCATCTGGGTGTCACCACCTCTTAAAAACAAAGTACTCAAGCAACATAAAAGTTTCCAAAACCATTTGAACAGGAACTTCAGGAGTGTTATTCAAGAGGAAATCTCAGAGTCCAACCCTTGGGCTTGCCCAGCTCAGCTCTCTCATGGTTGCTGGGACAGCAGAGCAAACATTTGCTTCCCTAAAAGAATGAGCAGAGAGCAGCAATTCCTCCAGCCCGTTATGTGCAGAATTTAAACATTTGGGGGGGTTTGTTTGTTGTTTTTAAGCAAGTACAAAATGACTGGAGTCATTTTAAAGGAGTGACCTTTAAAACACCAGCACGATCAGTGACTGCAGGTTCCCCACATCAGAAGCTGGAGAAAAGCAGCAAACACACAACAAACCCCTGATATTCCCCTGTCCTGGACCTTCCCCGTGACATTAGGAAACTCTTGACATCAGCAACGAGTAAAGTCTTGTGACAAGCAATGCTGATTCCTTTTGAGCAGAGGAGGAGAAAGGCAGGGGAGCCGTACAGGATTAACCTCAGAGCTCTTGCTGCTCACAGGTGTTGAGAAGCGAGTTTAAAAACAAAAATTTCTGAGCGTTGCCTCTCAAAAATAATTATTTATTACACAAATCCATCACCTCTCTTTACTCGTGCCTGGATCTGTTGTGGGGTTTTGCTGGACAGAAGAGGAATGATGGTGGCTTGGGAGAGAAGAGTGATTATTTCAGCCAAGGTCACCGCGTGGCACAGGGTCAGCCAAGCCTGCAGTGACAACATGACCCCCTTTCTCTGCCATCTGGCAGGGGTGGAAAAAAGGCTCTCCCGAGATCCTTGGCAGGGAGCTTGAGGTGGATTCTCCGCTGTTACTCCCGGGTGGATTTTATTGAGGGAATCTCCTTCACTGGGGTTTGGATCCAGACTCAGGAGAGTCCAGAGAGCCCCTCTGGATTCCTGTCTGAGAGACACAAGAGCATTTTCGTGGCTTGCTGTGCTCTGAAATGCTTACAGACCCTTCTAGGGAAGCTCTGCTTCCAGAGCAGAGTTAATTCCCATTCCTACAAGAATGGGAATTACTTCACCCTACTTTTGTAAAAACCAAGGGAACTGCAAGCCTGGAGTTCAGCACTCAGAGATTGGACACTGCTGCTCACTCAGCCCTGCTCACATTCCCCAGCCCAGCCCCAAAGCAGGATTAAATTGCCACAGCCCGGCTGATCTGCCCAGCCCTCAATATGGGGCATATTACAGAGTATTTGGGTTAAAGCAGCCATAAGGATGTCATCCCACAAGGTCTAGTCCATAGATAATTTTAAGAGGATGGATTATACAGGGCTCTGTATCGTTGAGCTTAAGCTTTAGTCTGAACTGAGAATCTCATTGTCTGCACAAACCCACAAACCCAGCTCTGGGGTCTTGCTTAACACAAATGGGAGCAAAAGAAACCCCACAAAACCCAGTGAGCAGCATTTGGGACACAACCCAGCTGCACAGAGCTGCACTTGTGCCCATGAAGAGAATAAATGGGACAAACGTTTCCCCAAGGAAAGCATTAAGGGTGAGCCTGCATCACCCAGCATTGTGCTGCACACACACACACGAGCCCATTAATGCTGCAGCTGCATGCTGCGCCCACAAAGCCATAAAAAGATTTCTAGCCTGGTTCAAAATCCCTTGGGAAATGAAGAGATGGGGAAATATAGCACCCAGAGCAGCCTGGGTGGCTGCAGGGACACACTGGGAGTGCTGGGTGGTCACACCCAAGAGCTCCAGTCTGCCTCAGGGGGGAGGAAAAGGTGAATACTGAGAACAGCATCAAAATAGCAATTTCTGAGCGCTGTCTCTCAAAAATAATTATTTATTACACAAATCCATCACCTCTCTTTACTCATGCCTGTGGGATTTTGTTGGACAGAACAGGAATGATGGTGGCTTGGGAGGGCAGGTGACAGGGAAGGATCAGGGAAGGATTTCCTACGACAAAACACCAATAACAGGAACCCATCAGAGAACAGGGAAGGGATTTCCTCACTCTACTCTGCTCTTGTCAGATCCCACCCAGAATCCTGCACACAGTTCCGGTGTCCCCAGAATAAGAAGGACACAGGAAATGTCCTTCACCCCTTAGTGGAGAAAGTCCAGATGAAGCCACAACGTTGGTAAAAAGACTGGAACATCTCCCCTATGGAATCAGGCTGAGGAATTTGGGGTTGTTCATCCTGGAGAAGAGAAGGTTGTGTGGAGACCTTCTGAAGGGCCACAGGGAAGCCTGAGAGAGACTGTTCATCAGGAGCTGCAGTGACAGGACAAAGAAAAATGGGTTCAAACTGGAAGAGGGGAAATTTGGATTCGATATACGGAAGGAATTTTTTCCCTGGGAGGGTGGGGAGTCCCTGGAAGAGAATTCCCAGAGAAGCTGTGGCTGCCTCTGGATCCCTAGAACTGTCCAAGGCCAGGTTGGACGGGACTTGGAGCACCCTGGGATAGTGGAAGATGTCCCTGCTCATGGCAGAGGTGGGACTGGATGAGATTTGAGATCCCTTCCAAACCAAACTATTCTGGGATTCTTTTTTTGTCAAAGGATATTGGATGCACACGTTTGTATTCAGGTACTTGTGTAAATATCACAGAGCCCATGTGAAAATCAACTCTGTCAAAATGGCTCTGGTTGGTTTTTTTGCGTTTTTGTGGAATTCAGACAAACTCAGACTCAAACTGGTTTAAGTAGGGGCTCTGTAGGGGTTATGGATTGGATAACAGAGCTGGGTGATCTGCCAAAGGTGGGAAACTTGCTGGACGTGAGGAATCCTCAAAACACCCTTTCAAGGTTTAAATTCAGAACAGGATGACTTTAAGATCCCTTCCACAGGATGGTTGTTAAGATTCCTTCCTGCCCAAACCATTCTGAGATTCCATGATTTCCTATGAAGAAGGCTGGTGCTGGCAAAAAAAAACCCCAGGATCCCAACAATGTCAGTTTATAATGAACAGTAACAGGGACACCTTCCACTGTCCCAGGGTGCTCCAAACCCATCCAGACTGGCCTTGGACACTGCCAGGGATCCAGGGGCAGCCACAGCTTCTCTGGGAATTCTATTCCAGGGCCTCCCCACCCTCCCAGGGAACAATTCCTTCCCAATATCCCACTCAAATCTCCCATTTTCCAGTTTGAAGCCATTCCCTGTGTCCTGTCCCTCCATCCCTTGTCCCCAGCCCTCTCCATCCCCACGATGCTGCCATTCCGAGGCACAGGCAGCTCCTCACAGCCCAAAAAATTCCCATCTCTCTCGGATGCAAAAGCATCCAGGGCAGGGAGGGAAAAGTTCTCTCCCAGCTGCAGAAGGATGTCACTGAGATGCTCCCAGCTCCTTGTTTTCACTTGTATCCAGCCTGACAGGAATTTGCCAGCTCCCTTCTTTTATCTCTTCTCAACTCAATGTCAAACAGAAGCAGGGGGAATCGAATGTAGCTAATTCAATTCTGAAATTAAAAAAGGAGGAAGACTATCCTGAAACAACTGCCTGCATTTAACAGTATTTTATTTGTCTCAGTCCACAGTGGGGGGTTGGAATGAGATGATTTTTAAGGTGTTTTCCAACCCATATAATTCCATCATTCCATTAATAAATCTGCTGTTTTGAGAGTGAATGAAGACATGCAGCCTGAATAATCATTTCTTTTTAAAGTACCTCTCACACTGTGTAAATGTATCCTGATCAATCTTCCTGATCAGGACACATCTGTTCTCCTATAAACATTCTGGTGCTCCCACAGATTTCAGTGTAAAAATATTTATCAAATCAGAGCTGAGACCATCAGTGTATGTGTAATACCACACTGCTTTGGGTTTTTTAACAGAATAATTAAATTACATCTTCAAACACAATAAACTGTTCAACCATAGTCATTTGCAGCATTTTAGCAACACCCAGATCAGTTTTTCCATGTTCAAAAGGCGAAGGAAGGATCAGTGAGCTGAAGGAGATTTCAGACTGTGCAAATCTCGAGGGGAAAACACCCCAGCCCATGAGCAGAGGTGAAGGCTGGCTGGGGAGAGGAGAGCTCAGCCCTTATCTCTTCTGTCTGGCTGACCCCAGAGCTCCGAGATAGCAGCCAGCTGGCAAATCAGCACATGCTCTAAATCAGTCACAGCACATCTCCCTTCTCGTCTGGATCACAAACAGGCAGATGGGGCAAAGGGAGGAGAAAGGTGGGAGGTGACAAGGCAGGAAGAAGGGAAAGAGCTCCAGAAGCTGCGGGACAGGAGCTGACATGCCAGGTATAGGCTTTCTGCTCTGTGCTTTCCTGAAAAAAGAACATTTTCTGTGCCAACAGCGACTGCAACAACACCCAAACTGTACTTTTGTCTGATACTGCCAAGTGGAACAAGACCACTCTGGATTTATGGAATTGAAACATAACAGTCTATCATTTCCAGAAACTTCTGGACTAGTAAAACATAATCCAAATTTGAGGGTTAGAGAAAAGGAAAAGGAGAAGCAACAATTACAACTACAAATCAGGAAAAGCCTCAGCACATCTCCAGAAATCCTTCTTGCTTTCTATTTTCAATCTTCCATAACCACTGCAAAAACAAGCCTATCGAATTCCAGTGTAATTAGTGCTATTTTATGCCCTTCAGCATAAAACTCTAGAAAGCAGACAAAAATACAACTAGGAAAGCAAAGGGATGGGGGAAAACTCCTTGGGGTTTGCAAATAGAAAGGTGTCAGTGGCTCCCAGAGATTGCTCTGTAAGGCCACATCTTTATGCTCCCAGCTGAGTTTTTAAAAAATTACTAAAAATTAAGTTGGCATCATGTATAACAGTAATTTACCCTTTGGACCCAGTCATTCTGGAGTTCTGGGATTTCATTAATAAGCTGTTGCAGATAGAAGAAGTACATTATCCTAGATTTTGACATGCACAACTGCATCATTCACCAATATTCCATGAAATCCAAGAACTAAAGCTACCTCGGGCAGAGTTTGTCATCCCCACAGATCTTTCCTTCTTTCCTTTTCCTGGGTTAAATATGGCCCAAAATAGCACTGGTATGGAAAACCCTGAACTATAATTTCTTTTGTGGTTCCCGTACAGTGTTTTCTGGGAATCCCAGAACAATTTGGGTTGGAAGTGACCTTATAAAGATTGTCCCATTCCAATCCTGTGCTCCTGGCAGTGATACCTTCCACTATAAAGTTGCTTTTCCTTGTTCCATCTAACTCATCTGCCTTGAGCTTTCCTACTCAAACCTAGAAAAGTGTTTTTCCTTATTCCATCTCACTTACCTGCCTTGAGCTTCCCTACTCAAACCCAGCAGAGTCAGGAGCACCTCAGAGACATCAAAGATCCCATTCCCAGCATCTCACCAGCTCAGAGCTTTGCTACCAAATGAAGATCAGTTTGAAAAGCAGTGGGTTAAAATAAATTGGATTTCATGACTGAGGGCTTCTCAAGAGAATTCATCCTTCAAGACAAGGTTTTTGAGTCTTGAGGGTATTTGGGCACTGAACAGCTCCCCAGGGAATGGTGACAATCCCAAAAGAGCTCCAGGAGTGTTTGGACAGCACTCCCAGGGGTGCACAGGGTGGGATTGTTGGGGTTGGACCCCATGACCCTTCTGGGTCCCTTCCAGCTCAGCTGGAAGAATTATAGAAAATTATTTTCTATAATTTTATGACCCCTGGCTGTACCTCAGAGGGCAAAAATTGGTTGTAGATAAGTGAAATTCCAAAGGAAGTGCTCTCACTGCCTCAACATCAGACACCTGCCTGAGCAGGAGATGGGATATAACAACCCACCATTGCAGAGTCTTTTATTCTGAAATAATGTGGATTATCATTCCCAAGCTTCCCTATCCTTCCCTGTACTACAGCACCTTCCCAGAGTGGAGAAGCTGATAAGAGCTGCAGAAATGACTGAAGAGCTCCAGTACCAGCAAGGCTCAAGGTCAACAAATTCGGGCACAGCAGACATGAGGGAGGCACAAAAAAAAAATAATACCAGGAAGATCTTGCATTTGTTTGAAGCTTGGGAGCCCAGTTATCTTCATGAAGCAGATATTTTAATTTGTACTTTATGGCTATTTTTTTCCTGTATGATACAAGAACCCAGAATTAAGTATTCTGAAGAGCCAGCACTACAATGGTCAGAGTTTTACTGCCTAAATTTCAAATGCAGAATTTATTTCATGGCATTAAAAAGAAAAAAAAAAAAAAAGTGCGAGCCAATGGTGAAATAAAATGTAGACAACAGATTGAATGGTTTTACTAACACAGAAATAAAGACAGCAGAAGGACAGCTGGTAAGAAAAAGTAGAATTCTTTGAGAAGCTCTTTCCTCTCTTTCTACATCTCAGACAAACACGACTTGCAACCCATTTTGCTGCTGCCAGGTAGAAAATGAGAGGAAAAGTCAACTAAATCAAGTCTGATCACTTCAAGCTTATCCCATGATACACAGAAATCCATTTCCCCAGAATGTTTCAGCCTATAAAGTGCTCAAGGTTATTTGGTTTAAGTGTTGTTTAACAGTTTATAAATATTTTCACCCCATTTCTACATGCAGGCCAAGTGGCATCAAAATGCTGAGTCCCACCAAACTCCAATTTTTGATAACATCCTCCAAATAAAATCATTCTTAGAGTCTCATTTTTATCTCCACGGCAATACCGAGTTCTCTGAGAGAAAACACACCCAACCAAAAAAAAAAAAAAGATTTTTGCCATGAGAAACTTTAGGCTTTGAACTGGATATGTTAAAGGAACAAAGGTAATCACTGTTCCTTGGAAAATTCCTCCTGTGCTCCAAGGCATTCCAGACGTAGCTGGAGGTTACTTCATTTCTACTGACAAAATTAATTTTTGCTAGCTCACACAAAACAATCCAGAAGAAAAAAAAAAAAGCTCCCAACCCCAAGAAGTCGGGCTGAGCAGCAGCTTTGTGGGTTTGGCGTATTTTGTAGTTGGAGCTCAATTTTCTGTATTGTTGGTACTATAATCTGCTTAGTCCTGCCCACATTCAAGCGGTGTGTGGATCCCATAAAGCTGGTGTTATGACAGGGGGATTACAACTTGATCCTTTTGTTTGTAAATACTGAGATGTCGGGGTCCCATTGTGTTCTGGAGAATGTCTGGTGAACAGCCAGTACCTCAAACTTTTAATTCCTATTGTGAATGACAGTATTTTTTAATAGGGTGGGCTGTAGGTACGTTTTTATAACCATGTGAGGCAGGGAAAAGCCTCCTTAGGATGTGGGAGAGCTCCTCCAGGAAATCCCAAATGGGAAATGATGGCAGGTGGAGCAGCATGTACAGGAAAATACAGAATTTATGGTGATCTTGTCCTACAGCATAAACAAACTCAGTTTTCACATCCAGGATAACCTTTAGCCAAGCCACTGACATTTGGGATTAATCCCACAATGATCTCCTGGGCACTGTGGAAAGCAAAGGATTGGAACTGAAAGGAATTTAAACCTTGAAATGGTGTTTTGAGAACTTCCTCATGTCCAGCAAGTTTTCCCACTTTTGGCAGATCACCAAGCTGTGTCATCCAATCCATAACCCCAGCAGAGCCCCTACTTAAACCAGTTTGAGTTTGTCTGAATTCCTCGAAAACACAAAAAAACCCAATCAGAACCACTTTGAAAGAGTCGATTTTCACATGGACTCTGCGATATTTACACAAGTGCCTGAATAGAAGTGTGTGCATCCAATATCCTTTGAAGAAAGAAGAATCCCAGAATAGTTTGGTTCGGAAGGGATCTCAAATCTCATCCAGTCCCAAGGGACACTTTCCTCTGTCCCAGGGTGCTCCAATCCCTGTACAACCTGGCCTTGGACACTTCCAGGGATTCAGGGGCAGCCACAACTTCTCTGGGAAATCTGTTCCAGGGCATCCCCACTCTCTCAGGGATGAATTTCTCCTAAAATCTTCTTCAGCCCCTCTCTGCTTCAAAAAAAAAAAAAGGATGACAAAAAGGGAAAAAGAGAGCGGTTTGCAGGGACCCACAGTCTTGAAGGCACCAGAGCAGCCCCCAAGCCCTTCACCCTCACATTAATCAATCACTGTACACTGAGGAAATCACTCTAAGGACTCTTCAACTCAGGGAAACAAAATGCCTCACTCAGAGCATCCAGAAAATTTTGGTAATGTTTTCTGTTTCTTTTAAAGAGACACCTACTCCCTCCAAATACAGTATGAAAAAAAGAGGTGTCTCCTATGGATATCTCTGAGTAGTTGCTAATTCCCCATCTATTCTCCCGTTGATACTAAAGTCCAGCTTATCTAAAACAGAGGCTGGACAAAATTGAGAGAATAAAAAGTAGTTCTATTTATTGAAGGGACAGTGATATTTATTGAATATTTTATATTCAGGGCAGTCCCAACCCAGCCAGGGGCAGCACCCACAATGGACAATGGCTCACGGGTTTTTCACCCTTTCTCACTTTTGTCCATTTGCACAAAATCGGGGCTGAATCCTCCAATTGCAGCTGCAGCCAATGCAGTCATTCACTCCAAGTTGGCTCCCCCAATTCTCTGTTGTTTCCATCTCTTGGGGCCTGGCACAGGGAGTGTCCTTGAGTTTGGGGCTGCAGAGGAATTGTTTTATGTAAAAATGGGAGAGAAGGAGCTCAGCACTGTCTGTGGAGTCTGGAGTTAAACACTAAAGAATTACAGCGTTACAGAGACATGGAAATATAGAAAATAAAATCCTCAGGCATCACTGCTGAATTCCCAACACCATGAGGCAGTTCTGTACTCCAACACCTGATACTCGACATTTTATGACATCCCCAAAGAACTTTCAGTCCTTTATCTCATCACTGAGAGATATCCAGGCAATTTGTGTGAGATAGTCACAGATGGAATTTGGGAGACACCTTCCAACCCAGAGGCCTAAATAAGAACTCAAACTGCTTCTCCACTTTCTTTTTTGGTTCCACAGGTCTGCCTTGTCCTCCAGTGGAGAATCCCATCCTCCTCCCTCTGGAAAGGGTGATGAGAAGCTGCTTGAGGAGATGCCTGGATTTGGTTCCCCAAATTCTCCAGCACATCCACCAGGCATTAAGCAAGCAGGAAATGCCTGAAGTGGCAGCAGTTCAAAAGGGAACTCTGCTGTGGCCACATTTTGTAAAGAAATCAATCTCAATGGTGTGGTCTGTGAATGCACAGGGGATTTAGAAAATTGGGAATTTCACTGGATACAGCAGCCAGTCACTCTCTGAATCTCAGTGCTATTTCAGCACCATTGGGTCACCAAAATGAATTTACACCTCAGAGTCATTTTCGGTGTCTCCAGAACCAGATGCCTGCTAAGCACAGCGTTCTTCTACGGTAAAGTCTATCCAAGCCTGGTTTGGATCCAACTCCAAACAAGGGACTGGAGCAGCATTTAAAATGACAAACAGCCAGGAAACCACAAATGGTGGATGGGGAGGAGGGAGAAGATAAGAGCTGGAGGCAAGAAGGGCTGCTCATTAGCATAAAAAAGTGATTTATCTCAGCCCCACGGTTCAGTGACTGCCCGAATTTCCTCACTTCAGCACATCCACATTCCCTGATTCCGGTGATAACCCAGAAGCTGCTGCACAATATCTGTGTGCAAAATCCCAAACCTGGATAACCCGGAGGCTGCTGCACAATCTGTGTGCAAAATCCCAAACCTCGATAACTCAGAGGATTCTGCACAATATCTGTGTGCAAAATCCCAAGCCTTGATAACCCCAGAAGATTCTGCACAATATCTGTGTGCAAAATTCCAAACCTCCATAACCCAGAGGATTTGCACATATACTGTGTGCAATCCAAAACCTTGATAACCAGAGAATTCTGCACAATATCTGTGTGCAAAATCCCAACCCAACCATTCCCTTGACATCCCGGGAGCCTGGGACATGAAAGGAACAGCACAGCTGACCTGAACCACACTGAACGGGAAGAGCAGCTTGTCAAGGCTCTGGCATCTCAAAAAGAGCACTTCAACACAATCCTGACATGCATTAGAAGCCTCAAACGTTCATTTAGAGTAAAATGAGTGTTTATGTAGCTCAAAAAAGAATCATGTCACGCTGTCTTTGCTCTTCCCAGGAGCACAGACTCTGAACCCTCCCTGAACAGCTCTTTCAGTGCTGTCTGAATTCCTCCAGCCCATTTGAGACAACTGATAGTGTGGAGATAAGGAAGCAGGCAGCAATCAATATCCTTATCACCATCCCTGGAAAGATTGAAAGGTTACAGAAATGTGGTGCTCAGGGACATGTTTCAATGCTGGGCTCGATGATTTTAAAGCTCTTTTCCAACCTAAACAATTCCACAGTTCTATTATTCCAACTTCTACCCAATATTCCATCCAGCCCTACCCTCCAGACTGAAATCTTATTTCAGCATGAGGAAATAAATCCAAACTTTGTCCCAGAGAAGCTGAGACCAGAAAAAACTGCTTTCCAGGGTAACATTTTTGCACCAAGCTCTCTTCTGCCTGACCTAGAAAAGCAATCCTTCTACTCAGTGCACCATTCCCATCAGCTGTTTTTCCTTCCCAGCATGAGGATGAGAAATAAGCTATAATTGACCTGTTTGCTGAAAAGCAAAGGAAAAAAATACAGCATATTATGAAAATTACAGGCAAGCCTTCACCAAGACAGCTCGGCTCCCATGTCCTGCATTTGCCCCGCTAATGGCTCCAGACTGCTGAAAAAAACAGTCAGAGTGCTCTAGGCAGAATTAAATATTTGTTTAAAGCTGGAATTACATTAATATGAACAGATCTGCATGGATAACTTGTTCTGAAGATAAAAAAAATAATATCTTCGGAGTGAGAAGCAAAGAGAGACCCCAGGCTCTGAAAAAATACCAATGAAATATAGATTTCTTCAATATTTGGTGGTAAAAGCCCAATTATTTCTTCCTAAATAGGTGCTGCTGAATCACTGTAGCAATTCTTTCTGCCCTAAATTCCTAAATTTCCCAAGTTCATTTTTTTGGCCACATGATGAACTTACCACATGATGAACTTATCACATGATTAACTTACTTATCTGCTTTGTCCATTCTTCTCCCCCCCACCTCAGCAAATGGATGTGACCATTTTTAAATGTAGGAAATATTTTGTCAACTATTCTCAAGTCAACACAGCACAGAACTATTTCAGAGCACTGCAGTCTCTTCACACCCATCGTGAAAGCTCTCATCTGGGCAATCAGGTAATTCTGAAGAATCTAATGGAAAGATAATTTTGTATATGCTTTTATTTCAATGAGATTTAGTTATTCTTGTGTACAAAAAAAATTCTTTTGCTGAAGAATTGTACCAACACCCATCACCCCAAAAACCAACATGGCAGCTGCTGAAGGGTTTGTTCAGTACTGCTGGTGATTTATTCGTGTTTTCATCTCTTGGGGCCTGGCACAGTGAGGTGTCCTTGAGTTTGGGGCTGCAGAGGAATTGTTTTGTATAAAAATGGGAGAGCAGGAGCCCAGCACTGTCTGTGGAGTCTGGAGCTAAAACAACAGAGAACTGGGGGAGCCAACTTGGAGTCAATGACTTCGTTGGCTGCAGCTGCAATTGGAGGATTCAGCCCCGATTTTGTGCAAATGGACAAAAGTGAGAAAGGGTGAAAAACCTGTGAGCCATTATCCATTGTGGGTGGGCTGGGACTGCCCTGAATATAAAATATTCAATAAATATCACTGCCTGCAATAAATAGAACTGATCTTTATTCTCTTAAAATTTGTCCAGCCTCTGTTTTAGGTAAGTTGGATTTATCCATTACTGGGAGACTCCTCTGATGCTCCAGCACAAGATCAGGCTTCTAAAAATGCAACCACAACTCCTCTGGTCTATCACCAACTTTTATCACATATTTCTGCAGAACCTGAAGGTGGGATACAGGATGAGAACTTACTCCCTTGCCGGCAGATTTTCCCAGGAAATCCAGGTAAAACCCAGGAGCTCTGGCAGCAAATCTTTCCCCAGCAGCCTCGAACAACCTCCAAACCAAGGTCAGAGTTGCTGCTGAACGCTGCCACAGCTGCCAAGCAGATTTCCTCTTGCCTCACTCTTATCACTGATTTCTTCTAAGAGCTTCCCACAAGCGACGCCGTGGATTCGCTTCCTGCGCTGCTCTCACTCCCAGAGCTGTTTATCTCCCCAGCATGCCTTCCCTTTTGAAATCCCTTTCAACACCTCTCCCTCAAACAAAAAAAAAAAACCACCTCAAAAGGAGACTTAAACCCTTCCACAATGCTGTTTCTGGAGCAAAAGCTGTTTAAGGTTGTAGATTTTTTTTTTAAAAGTCCCTTTCAGGACCTTACACATGTGCTGTTACAGTCAGCTCGAGCCAATTAAAAAGTTCTTTATGTGTAAAGTGTCCTGTGCTGCACAAACACAGCCCTGTGGTTATTTAGTACCTTCTCCTCACTCAGACAATATTAAGGGGCTGAAAATAAGGAAAAGAGAAGATAGAACAGAGCTGGAAAACAAGGAATGATGCCTCAGGGCTGTGTGTGACCAAGCCTCACGGGAATAAAATTTTAGGATGGTTTGGAAATGACCTTTGAAAGTCATTTGGTACAACCCTGCTAGAACACCTTCCACTATCCCAGGTTGTTTCAAGCCTCATCCAGCCTGGCCTTGGACAATTCCAGGGATCCAGGGGCAGCCACAGCTTCTCTGGGCACCCTGTGCCAGGATTCCAGCCAGAAAAAAACCTCTTTTTTAAACAAACTCTTCGATGGAATCTAATATGACCCTGTTCCAACTGCAGGACAGATCTGCCATGGGAAATTCAGTGCTCCAAAGCAGCTTCTGGATTAAAGCACCCACAATGCCCATCCTGGATGAGGACAACAGTTGTTTGCCTTTTTTGTGAATTTCACCCTAATAAATGGGTTTTATAGGATGTCCCAGTGAATAGAGCAATCCATCACCCAGAAACTGGGACATATGTGACATTGTCACCAGTTAATTCTGCCACAAAGCACTGCAATTCAAGAGGAAAACCTCTTAATAATCCAGGAAAGCAATCATATTTCCTTATTGGGATCTGAGGGAATTTCTTGTTCGTACTTTTAAATTCTTCACCTAAATATGGAATTGTAGAATCCCAAAGAAAAGATTTCTAAGAGCATTAAGTCCATCTGTCATGCAGCAGCACCACCATGGTCACCACTAAATTGAGTCCCAGGCACCACATCCACACTTTTTTAAATATTTCCAGATTCTATCACTGCCCAGGGCAGCCCATACCAGGGCTTGACAACCCTTTCCACAAAGAAATTTTTCCTAAATCCAATCTAAACGTCCCCTGGTACAATTTGAGGCCATTTCCTCTCATCCTGCCACTCATGGATCCCCACCTCATCCACCTGTCAGGGAGTTGTACAACTTTTGCAACCTTTAAAAATAATCTACCATCACTAAAAAAATGACAATTACAGCAAATTCTGTATCATTTCTTCATGAGTGGAATACAGACACAGCCTGCGTTCCATGTGAGGTCTGTTCATTTTGGTAATTAAATTTGACAAGTGTAAAAAGCTAAAACAAGATAAAAAAATCAACTCCAACCCCAAATCTGAACTCATGGTTACCTCCTCATGCTGTTCCTTTGTTCCACAGTAGCCACCAGCACTTGCTGGCAGCTGGCTTCACTTAAAACTCCTCTTTTCCTTTTCCAAGGATCCGTTTGGGAGAGAAATTCCTGTACGTGCCATGTGGAAAAGAGCTGAATATTTTGTGGTCTCAGTGATTAAACAGTGGGATAAGCTCACAAACACAGTAAAGGAGCCATTAATTTTCCAGGAAAAAAAAAAAGAACAAACACCTAAAGGTGATATCAAATAAACTTGCCAGCTCCTGATGCCAAGTTTGCATTGCAATGCAGTTATTTTTAGCCTGCGAGTGTGGGCTGCACAGCAAACTGCTGGGATTCATAAACAGGGATAAGATGGGAGGCTTTCATGTGCACTGAACGGAGCCAAAGGATGGCTCCTGCTGAATTCTGACTTTGAACTCCCAGCCTGCCTGCTGCTTGTCTCTTCTGGCTGAAAAATATTTTGCTTTTAGATGGGACTTGTTGCCTGCTCGACTGTGCTTCATATGGGACAGTAAATGCAAAAGGCTTCATGTGACACAATCAGGGTTTAGCACTGAAATAAGAATAATTAGATGTGCCTGCTTGTATCTTGAGAAATTCTCAAAATTATTTTAAACAAACATATCACTAAGAAAAACACTCAACAATCTTAAAGAACAACTGTGAATATCTGTGTTGATGAACAGGCAGATTTTGGAATTTTATCAGATGAACTGGGCTGGCTCAGTCTCAATCTGAAGCAACTGCTCTTACAATCATCCATATTTTATTCTCCTAAATCTAACAGACAGCAGACCATTTTGGGAAACTCAAAGCCAAATGCTAATTTTTCAATTAAACATTACATATCTAATGCTCAGCACACACAAAGAATGACCAAACAAGCATCATTAATCAAATTATTCCTCTAAAACAGTCCTGCTGGAGCCACTGGTAACTGAATCACTCAGAGGCACAAAGCAGCTTCGCAGTCACCGCAAAAACCCGACAATCCCACTTGGAACAGCAGATGGAATTTGAAGGTCAGCTCTTCTCCTTCCCGTTTGCACCATGACCAAACAAAATGTTTTGTAACAAGAACTCCTTGTGACAACAATTCCTTGCCCACATCCATCAAATAATCTCAACCATCTTGGTTTCCATGGGGATGTTTTCCTGGTTTCAACTCCCCCAGACTGGGGGGAGGTATCAGCTCTGTCTTACAAAACAAAAGTCACCCACACGTACAAGGTGCTGAAAAATACATTCTTTTTAATGGCCAACCTCTGTTTTGGCAGGGAATTGGAAGAAGGACTCTCTGTTGAGAGGGAGAAAAGTTATGGCATGAAAGTTGACCACTGAAAATAAATTACAGAATATAATAAATAAAATGATAATAAACTACAGAATATTTGTGGATTAGCTGTTCCGCAGAGCTCACGCTTTGCCCACTGCTATAACCATTATTTAGGCATAAAAGCAGCAATTGAAGGGACAAATAATCATCCTTAAACTGGTGACTTCACCAAGGAGTTTGCTGTACAGCAGCAGCCAGCAGAGGTTTAAAGAGAAATTGAAAATACGCTGCACCAGGGAAAACACAGACAGTGAGACAACAGAGAGAGGGGGGAAAATCAACATCCAAAATTATCTCAGAGAGTCACCAGTCTGGGCTGTTCATCTGGAGCACAGGGGGTTGTGCAGGGTGACATCTGAACAGCCACACAAACACTGTTCCACATCCCCTGCTCTTGCTGCCAACTGTCTCACACAAGTTTTTTTAGCTCTTACACCATCTCCAAATGTTTCTCAACTCTTTTCTCCCCATTTAACAGAACCATCACAATTTCCTAAAGGGGTTATGAGGCCAAAATGAACAAATCTGCATTAAAGACAGCAGATTTTCTTCTGCAGATCTTTTAGGTGACAGGGTAAGACATCCACGGCCCCATTCCATTCTTCAGCCAGTCCTAAAAACACAGGTGGGAACCAATTCCTTTGGACAGACCAGGCTACTCTCCTACTCCTCCTCTTCCTCCTCCTTCTGCTGCTTCCAACATGAAAAAAGAAAGAAAAAGTCCTTGGTTTGTAGGCAGGTTGGGAAATATCCAAGGTCAGCTGCTCTAGGACGATGCCTCTGTTGCAAAAACCATCATTTGTTAACAGTTGTTTTCCCTAAAACACCGCCCTGGAAGTGGTGGGAAAAAGAACTCCCTTTCCCTCAGCACTTTTTTTTTAAAGGGAAAGGATTTTGGAAAAAAAACCCCACTCAACACATGTGAACTGGACTATCAGACTTTCAGATAAAACCTGTGCCACCATAAGAACTAAATACAAGAGTTGACACAGTACAGGAGAGGAAAGAAGCAAAGGGATATTGATGTGAAAATCAGAACACACGTTCCAGCTAAGTGAGTTCCCCCAAAATCAGCCTTCAGGACCCAGCCTTGACATTCTTGATAACTGTTCCTGGTTCTCCTTCAAGCCAGGCTTGATTTTAACAAAAGACATCAGCTAATTTGTCCAATTTTGGTGTTATTGTTATCATTATTATTACATTGGTTGGGTTTTAGCTGGTTGGATTTTTTTTGTTTAATCACCTCTAATTGTGAGCATCAAGTTCTCAGCCATGTAAACACAATTATTTAGCAAAGCCCATATAAAAGACACTGGCAATCCTAAGCAGCAATACCCTAAGGAATTACCCATTTCTCAGTTTTCTGTAATATTAGATGTTTGGTATACTCAGGAGAGAAATATGAATTTCTACAATGATTACAGGTGACTCATTGCATAAAATTAATTTTGGAGACTGTCAAGTTATTTGACAGCATTTAAAAGAGACAAACTGAAAGAAATTAGAAGCTGATATGGCTTCTACAACACACATTTGACCCGTTCTGCCCCTTCTCTCTGCCTCTAAATGTCATGAAATAAAATACAGGCAGAAAGAACATCCTAAAATCAAAGTATTCAGATACAGACAGCAGAAAAATTACAGGTTTTACGTGAGACAGTCTGGTACCTTTCTCATCTTGACAGTTTTCCTTTAACCTCCTTATTCTTCTGCAGCCAGGATAACAAAATAGACAAGATGTCTAATTACCATAATTTGTCCATTCTGCCTTATAAAATCCTGCAATGCTCATTCATGCAGCTGATTGAATGAGTCTGCCCAAGCATAACAACAAACACGGAGAAGATGCTGGATATTCAATTTGGTCATCTGATCCTACAAGGAAAGGGTACACAGAGAGAGAATTCCTCTCCTCAGGTATTGCAGCAACAGGTACTGCCCTTGTTAGAATTATCCACACTTTTGGAATGTGTAATCCAGGATTTCCTAACCAGCTCCCACAAAAATAAAGCCACACAGAAATTTCAGGTGCTATTTCAAGCCCAGGGTGATGTGGAATAATGGATTCTCACTGTAGGCTCATCACCCCAATTTCTCTGGTTAAATCATCAACAGCAGCACAAAGGGGGTTTGCTGCTGTGAGTTATCACCACCCCAAACATGTGTAGGATGAACAAAGGGGTTTATCCTTGGGGACAACCTGTCCTGCCCCTGCTTCAGGGCTGGACTGAGGTGACCGTGGCCAGGAAATCAATCCCCAGGGAATAAAGCACTTTGTACAAGTGGCACAATTATAAATCAGAGGGGTGGAGGGACAGCTTCTGGGCAGTTTTCTCTCTTCTCCCCCAGTAAAATCCATAAACTCACATTATGCAAGGCTGGAGCAGCACTGGGATGCAGCCTCACCTGACTGCCCAGGCACCCATCACCAACTGGTTTTGGGAGGAACCGAAACCAAAAGGATTTGGGTTTTGAAACTCTCAGGAATCAAAGCTGGAATTAATTCCAACACTTGGCTCACACAGAAGAGTTTCAAAACATTTTTCATGTTAAAAGCGAGTACCTGACCAGCCCCTTCCTTGCACACATCTCCCTCCTCACACCTCTGTTTTTACCCCTGCAATTCGATTTTCCCATCAGCAATTTAATGACCCAACGCTCCCAGGGGAAGAGTTGGGCTGCCCAATTCCAAACACGCGAGTTTCCATTTATTGTTTCGCAGAATAAGAGGAAAATCCAGCCTCTCCAAGCACAACACAGCATTTCAAACATCACATTCGCCTTCCAGGGTTGAAAGGGAAAGAAATGTGCTTAAGACATGACTTGCAAAAAGAAAGGAAGAGAAAATATGTTCCAGGCATAAAGATGTATTGTGAGAGGCTGCTTGAAAGGCTGCCAGGGCTGCAATTCCCCACGGCTCCTTTGTGATTTATACACATTACAAACACAAGGAATACCTTGGATGAGTTTTATTTTTAAGTTTTAGTGGGTTCAGATACCAGAAGAGTGATTTTTAAACTCTCAGGCTCTTTTGTGAGACTTGCAAAGAGTCCTGGCTTGTGTCGAGTCCAAGGCTCCTTTCAGAAATCAGGCAGAGGACTTGGCCTGCCTAAAAATCACTGAGCAAACCCAATAGAAATCAGCAGGGAAAAAAAAAATCAGATCTCTCAGTATCCTCCCCTATTTATTCTTCTCCAATGGAACTGCTTTTTGAAGTTCAACTGCTAAATGTAATTTTTTCCAATGACTTACGAGCGCCTAAAAGACAAATTCAATATGAAAACCTTTCAAATGACACAGCCCTTCATTAGAAAGAAAACTATGGATGAGTAGACACATAAACATCCCTGTACTTGATGCAAATAAAATAAAATAAAAACAACTCTGCTTAGTTTAACTAATGAGCCCAGAGATCTATCAATTACCAATACACAACAAAGCAGGCGGTATTTCAAGCTCAGTGAGTTTATTTGCTTTATGCTCTTAAACACGTCCTGTCAAACTACTACAGTAGTAGTAGAATGATTTAAAAAAAAATCTGTTTATATCATTCAAATGATATAAACCTTAGATCAGGCTGGGTTTGGGTTCTTGTATGCATCAGTGGCATTAACTCATCTACCTGGGTTAACAGCACTCACATATGATTCAAAATGTGGAATAAATGGGAAGTTTTCCTTTTTTAAAATTTTTTAAACAACATAAAAGAATCATGAGTCTGCTGATGCCTCTTGCACTGTTCCCACTGCATGGATGTGACAAAGGGGAGCAGTAATTTATCCAAGGCTGTGTGTGCTGGCAGCAGAGTGAGCTCACTCTTCCTTATCCCCCTCCCTGCTCTGTGTTTTATTGCCACTCATGACAACCCAAGGAAGAGAATTTCACAGCACAACTCTTTTTATCCAGCATTTAAGACTTTCAGAAGGAAGGGAAGAGGAAGGAGCTGGTGTTTCTTAAAAGTCAAAAGTGACATCTTGACCTGCCTTTTCCAAGTTCAGTCTTTCACTTCTGCCACATTCACTGAGGTTTGGTCATGGAGCTCCTACCAAAGCAACCAGAACTTTCCAGAACCTAAAGGGGCTCCAGGAGAGCTGGGGAGGGATTGGGGACAAGGGATGGAGGGACAGGACACAGGGAATGGCTTCAAACTGGGAAAGGGGAGATTGGAAGGGGATCTTGGGAAGGAATTCCTGGGTGGGGAGGGGCTGAGCTGGAATTTCCAGAGAAGCTGTGGTGGCCCCTGGATCCCTGGAAGTGTCCCAGACCAGGTTGGACGGGGCTTGGAGCACCCTGGGATAGTGGAAGGTGTCCCTGCCCGTGAAAGGTGGAATTGAATGAGTTTTAAGGTCCCTTCCAACCCAAACCCCAACCATGTCTGGCGATCACATCCTCGAAATATTCAGAGATATCAAAGCTGGAAAGAATTGTTAAAAAGCCAACCTGACCTGCACAACTCCAACATCACATCCATCTGAAGGCCAATACAGCTCCTTCTGAAAAACATCCTCATTCCAAAGGAGAACCCACGGCTACCTTCATAGTACCAACAGCTCACAACCCTTGCTGCTAAATTTTACAGCTCAATTCCCAGTTTGTGTTTTCCAAGTTTTAGGCTTTCATACACTTGCTGCTTGTGCCTCTTTTCCCTCACAACGCAGGTTTCCAAGGAAATGACAGCGTTTCGCATCCAGCACTGAAGTCTTGTGGCAGCTCCAGCACATGAAATATTTCACTATTTATGACCCTTCAGCCTCTAAAACCTGTGAAAGAATGTTTGTGCAAAACAAAGTAATCTCAGTAATGTGACAAATATGTGCTGACAGCACAGATCTTACACACAAAATATCACATTTTGTCCTCAGTCCTATCCCAAGGTGTCTCCCAAACTTTTCCATGAGTTCTCCTTATGAAGAATTAAGAAACAAAGGATAAAACAGCTGAAGACATTCCCGGTTTAAAGAGCATGTGAGAAAGATGATTTTATATCACTGGAACAGATATTTCACTGAATTATCCCAGTGAAATGCCAGAATGAAAAATGCCACGGCAAAGAGCAAGCACGCAAGGCTCCAGCAGAGAAAATGGCCTTGTTTTCACAGAATAACTATAAAAAAAAATCAACAAAGGCCTAATTTTCAAATACCAAAGGGTAGAAATCAAAATTCTTTCTGTTTTTTGGCTTTAGTCAAATAGAAAACATAGGTGCATCAATATGCACTTCACATTTCTGTCAAGGAAAATGCAAAACTAACACTTCAATTAAAGAGGGATCCCCACATGAGAGCAGCCAAAATCTCCACAGTATCAGAAGTCTCAAGAGTCAACAGATGAGCAGACAATATCAGTGAACAAATGGGGCAGGAGGCAGAATAGGGAATAATTAATCAGAGTACGAGAAAATATCCATTATTTCAAACAACCCAACTGGCCCCTATTTACCTTGCAGGATTCGGTGTTGAGCCAGCATCACTCTTGTTGCTGACACCACAAGAGTTACCAGCAGTGAACCTTTCACTGCAATGAGAAATCTCAGATATCAGCAATATTTCCATCTGCATCAGATCATCAACCCCTGCTAATTAAAAACCTGATGAAAGGGAAAAGGCTTTTTAGAAGCAGTGATTGATGAGATAAACATGATGTGCATTGTTGGCTCTGTATGCAAGGTCTGCCTTTGACTACCAGGAATAAAAAGTTCTACCATGTAAAAATTTTTTAATTTTTTTTTTTAATTTTTTTTTTAAATCCCAATTCAATCCACCCTGTCCCAACTTTCTAAGAATATGGAAAGATTAGTTTAGTTTCCCAGAGCCCAGGAGGATCATACACACTGACAAACTCCTGGACGCAGAATTAAGAGGTGATTCTTAATAAAGATACTTTTGAAAGCCAAGAATTTGAATGGAAAGTGAGTGTTTACAGGAAGGAACCTGCTCTGCCTGGATTGCTGCTGTGAAATGAAGTGACTTTGAAGTTCTCCGTGGCTGCATTGTTTCAATATATAAATGAAAGGTAAACTTTGCAGGGGGGTTAAAACAAAACTCAAGCACCTGCAGCTGATTTATGGCTTCAGGGAGAATTGGGAGCCAGCAAGGAAAGCTGCCACATACTCACTTCCATCAAATCTCCAAGCTATTGGTGAAGTAACTCATATTAAAAATTAATCAAACATTAAGAGCAGCTGTGGTCACACTGGCAAGAACTCCAGGCCAGGAAAACTGCACCCTCCAAGAAGGGAGATTCACCCAAGAGGGAGGAGATGCTAGGTTTTGATGCCTCCTCAGAACTGCTCAGGTTTGGGTTTGGCCTTCCTGAACTCAAATAAAACCCTTCATTAGCAGCTCAGGGGTGGGAAGTGCTGCTCAGACCCAACACAAGACAAAACCACCCCAGTTTGGTGTTACGGTTACTCCACAGCATTGAACAGCGGACTGTAACAACAAAAAATCAGAAATCCATCTCACTCTGCTTCCTTGGCAGCAAACTGATCTACCAGACAGGAATGTGCTCCCCAAAATACTCCAAAATTGGTGAAATTTTGGCACAGGGTGCCCAGAGAAGCTGTGGCTGCCCCTGGATCCCTGGAAATGTCCAAGCCAGGTTGGATGGGGCTTGGAGCACCCTGGAATAGTGGGAGGTGTCGGGGTTGGAACTGGATGAGCTTTAAGGTCCCTTCCACCCAAACCATCCTATAATTCAATATATTCTAGGCAGTTTTCAAGGCTTTTTGAGAGATGGATGGGAAGGGACCCCAAAAACTTTAAGGTTTGAGACACAGAAGAAACCCTCCCCCAAATTTAGACACACCATTGGTATGATCTTTTAATTTTCTTTTTTTAGCATTAAATAGTAGAAAAAGGCTATAAATGAGTCTTAGAGGAAAAGCCATAATTTGAGTATGTTCAGTTGGTTTAGCAACGAAAAAGATTCCCTATAAAGGATCAGTGGCAAGAGAGTCACATAAGAACAGGCTCCAGCGACTTGGAATTCAAATAATAAACTGAATATCTCCTTTTAAGGGAGCACAAATATCTTACACTGTACTCCTGCCATTATTACTCATTTTCCATACTGCCTTTGGTACTGTATTCCAAAAGAATCTGATTTATAAATAGGTTTTAAAAGGTCTTCATCAAATGACATCCTTCAAATCACAATTAAAAATTTAGTAACTGTTTCAGCTAAGATTTTTCCTCCTTTTGGAGTTCCCATGAATAGATTTTCAAGCCTGACTATAAACTCATTATTTTTCATTGTGCAAATGCAGATTAAAAGCTCACTCAAAAACTCCAGTCATAATTCCAAGCAGAACCATTTTTAACTTAGGATTTTTAACTTAGGCCCATTTCATCCCTTTTTATAATATTTTATAAACCACTGTACACAGATGGGACAACAGCAGGAGAAACCACAATTATGCCATAATTAGTTTCTTGTTGGCCTAAAGATGCCAGGAGAGACTAAGTTGTCAAGTTCCTTTCTTTTGTGATAAAAATTAACTTCATTTTTCTGCAAGGATGGATTTCAATGCTTTTCCCTACGGAATCAAGCTCTCTCTAAGCATCAACCCTGACAATAAACAAGGCTTAATGACTTTTATGCAATTTGGCAACAGCTTTGGAACTTGTTAGTGCCAGTGAAGTCTTTGGAATTTTATCTGCCAAAATTTGCAGCAAGCCTGAGGCACAGGCATGACCAGAACCTGAGAATTCCCAAACACTCATCTTCCTGCCTCACCTTCTCCTAGCCAACATTTTTCCTCATAGAAAACCTAAAACCCACTTCACCAACACCTGCCATTGTCAAGGTTCAAGGATTCAAGTAGTTCATGTTCAAAATGTAAGGAAAAAATGTTGTTTCAAAATCTGTGGTAACCCAGAGTGTGTCTGGCAAATTTTGCTAAAGGTTACAATCACTGATGTGCTGAAGAACCTCCCAGAATTACCCCAAAGCTCAGGGAAGATCTTCTCCAAAGAACAAATGACCAAAGAAAAGAAAAAATAATTTAAAAATCCTTTATTTTTTATGCCTGCAGAGATTGTGTCCACACAAACCAAAGCAGCCAAGAGCTGAAACATGAGAAACACTCAGAGCTACCTGAATTGGAATTTTTTTGGGTACCACTTCAACAAGAGATACCAACTAAGTTTTCATTCAGAATATAATCATTCAAGATGAACATCAGGTAATTGTGATTAATTGTTACAGTTTCTGGATGGATGTTCTGCTAAATACAATTTACTAAAGGTGCAGACTTGTAGCTTTCCCAACAGCCCCTCACAAATGAAGCTACGATTAACTGCTGGCATCCCCATTGCCTCAAAAATAAACTTGTCTCTCACTTTCAAACATACTAATTATGGACACAATTAGCCAGGAACAGCTGGTATTTACACTGAGTTCTGTCAGCTGAGTTTCCACATCTCAGGTGGGAACAAATTCCCAAAGGTGGGTGCAATCCAAACTCCACTCGCAATTGGGTCACTCTTCAGCAGGATACAAACAATTTGTGATTTTATTAATGCACAGAGAGCTATGTGAATTATCTCTGAAGGTACTAAAAAAATATCTGGAGACACTAAAAATTATCTGGAGATAATCCTGAGTAAACAGAGTCTGCCTGAGGAAGGAGGAGTGGAGCAGAGACCTTCAGAGGCTGTGATTCCAAAGACACATCCCTGGGTTTGTCTGCCATGAGTCCAATAGCAATTCTGAAATATTTCAGGACTCCTCAGCTCTCCAGCCTGGACGCAGCCAGGTTATCTCCCTGCACGGTGAAAGAGCTGTCACAGAGTGCAGGAATCTCAGCCACAGCCTCTGGAAAGGAGCTGCTGGCAAGACCTGACCTGGGAAAGTGTCACCTACAAACCTGAGCAGGGACTAAGGACAGGGAAAATAGAGATATGAGGAAATCTTTGATTACAGAGTGAACAACAAAGCCAACCCTGTCCTGGGCTCATCCCACAGTGTGGGCAGCAGGGCAGGGAGGGATTCTGTTCCTGCACAGTGCAGGAAGGATGTGGAGCTGCTGAGAGAATCCAGAGGAGGCCATGGAGATGCTCCAAGGACTGGAGCCAGGCTGGGAGAACTGGGGGTGCTCACCTGGGGAAGAGAAGGATCCAAGGACAGCTCAGAGCCCCTTTCAGGGCCTAAAGGGGCTCCAGGAGAGCTGGAGAGGAACTGGGGACAAGGGATGGAGGGACAGGACACAGGGAATGGCTTCAAAGTGGAAAATGGGACATTTGAGTGGGATATTGGAAGGAATTGTTCCCTGGGAGGGTGGGGATGCCCTGGAATAGAATTCCCAGAGAAGCTGTGGCTGTCCCTGGATCCCTTGAAGTGTCCCAGGCCAGGCTGGACGGGGCTTGGAGCACCCTGAGACAGTGGGAGGTGTCCCTGCTCATGTCTGGGGTGGAATGGGATGAGCTTTAAGGTCGCTTCCAGCCCAAGCCATTCTGGGATTTTGAAGAATGAATTTCACACAAAGCTGTACCAGGACACGCAGGACGTACCAGGACATCATCCCACACCATCAGAGAACTGCATCACTTTCACCTTGTGCCACCTTCACAGGTAAAACTCCTCACCACTTAATCACGAGATTCTTAATTAATTATCAGCAGAAATCGGGTCAGGGAGGACTGTGCCCCATTCCAAAGCCATGTCCAATGTCCCCATGCTGCCATCATTACTCAGGACACAGAACTAACTTTGCTCTGTATCACCTGACTGTGCAGCGTGAACCTGCTGTGGTTCCCCCAGTCTCACACAATTCCTGCACTGGGAAGGCTGTGAAAAACCTGCCAGAGTTCCTCCTGCAACTCAATTCACCTCTCAGCAGCACAGGGAGATACCTTAGGGGTGACAGAGAGAGATAAAACCACGAGTGCAAACCCTGCAGAGAGGATTTGCAGAGGCTGCAGCAGAGCAAGGGCGGGTGGTTTCAGGATGAAGTTGCTTCACAATTCTCTGCTGCTCAGGGCAGGTATTTATAGTAACTTGGAGGCTCAGAGATGCTTGGAAGCCTCAGATGGTGCAAATGTGGTTTCAGCAACCAGAAAATTGCTTCCTCTCAGAACCATACCTATTTCTCTGTTCTCCGCCACAAAATCTGCATAAGCTTTGTCTTTAGCTTTTTGCTTTTTTTTTTTCTTCACACCTTTGAAGTTTCTGCTGAGCACATTGTAATTCTCTCTTTCTGAGGTGCCACGGCTGCAAACTCTGAGATACTATCTTTAGGTGCATTTTGGAGGAAGAAACCAGAATTACGTGGGCTGTCACACCAAAGCTAGCTGCAAAAACCATTGCAAGAGCTCAGAGAAGAAGAAAAGAGCTTTCAAACCAGGAAAAGGTTTGACAGAATAATAAAACAAGAGAAAATGCAACTGCCATAGAATCCCAGAATGGTTTGGGTGGGGAAGGACCTTAAAGCACATCCAGTTCCAGCCTCAATACCTTCCACTATCCCAGGTTGCTCCAAGCCCTGTCCAACCTCATCTTGGACACTTCCAGGGATCCAAGGGCAGCCACAGCTTCTCTGGGAATTCTGTGCCAGGGCCTCGCCATCCTCACAGGGAAGAATTAATTCCCAATTTCCAATCTAACCCTGCTGTCTGTCAGTTCGATCAGAGCTACATTTTGATCAGTTATTCCTATTAGAAAAAAAATTTTGAGTGATTTTATTTGCTCCCAATTATAGATAAATTCAGATCAAACACATGCAAGTAATGCTTGAAAAAAATCCAGACAGCTGGAAGTGCTGGTCACTGCAGGACTACTCAGATAAAGAGGGGTGGATATCCTGTTCCTTCATTTCATTTATCTGATCAGCACAGCGAGGCTTCAGCTGCTGAAGGACAGAACAAAATGCTGGCAGGAGCCTACAAACCCTGAGGAGAAAGGAAGAAAATGGCATTGTGCTTCCCAAAAGGCTGAAAATCCGAGTAATGGACGAGCCTAAGGAGCTCAGACAATGCACATTAAGATATAGGGTTTCCTTACGTCACTGCCACAATTTAAAGGCCCTGAGTTCTGGTCCCACTGAGCAATGTGACCTAATTAATTATACAGCAGCACAGGAAGCTGCGTGCTGGGAAAAAAAAATACCAGAAAAACCCCAAACACAAAAAAAACCCAAGACGACAACAATAACAAGAAGAACAAACCAAAAACCACACCATTCAAACAATAAAAAGCCACCCTCCCATGCACTAAAACGCTTCTTGGACTAGATCTCAACCAAAAAAATGGGGAAAATGCTCGATTCATTTCTGAGGCTTGAAATGGAAGAGAGGAATCTGCAGCCCACACTCTGATAAGGAGCATATGGTAGAGCTGAGGCAAAACTTAAATCCCCTGGTGCAGCCACTGCTCTTAAAATCCATCCTTCCTCTCTTGATATCCCTCAAGTCCAGCCCAAAAAAATCACTGTTACCCTGATTGCTTCTCCCCTCAGAAGAGCTCCAATGGGATAATTAGTTCTGTCAGACAGTCTGTGCTTATCAAACCTTATCAAGGCTGCCAGGAACTTTAAAGCACTAATTAAAATGTTATTTTATTTCCCATCCTCCCAGAGCACTGAATGCAATGCTCACCCCACAGCAGCCAAATTTACGTCCTCAGGATTTGTCCTGCAAAATCAATGGATAAAGACACAACTTATTTTAATTGAAATTACAACCAAGGGAAGAGAGTTTGATACTTCAAAACTGCAACAACACAAAATTTAATATTCCTTTCAGGAGTAGGCCATCAACAGCCACACTTCCAGAGCTTTTTTCCAGGAAGGAAAAGAATTCCCAGCAGAGGGAAGGGTGCTGCCCATTCGAGAGGAGAGCAGCAGATGCTGCATTCCTGCAGATCAAGCTCATGGAAAACAAAAAGCAGAAATACCTCTGAGATGCTGATTGTAGATTTCTCCTCAAGGAGAAGGAGAACAAACAGGTCTGTTAGGTATTCCCCCATCTACTGAAATTCAAATAGGTAAAAGAACATCGAAGAAAATCTTGAGATGCTACAGCAATTGCAATTTTCCCATTTTACTGTAATACACACACACACATAGAAATATGTTTCTCTGCATTCAGTAGTTTTATTTCAGACTCTACAGAGCTGGTGACAAAATCAGAATAAACTCCCTAAGGGCAAGGTAGCATCAAGTGCAACAGTGCTGTCCTAAAATTAACACCATCACAACAAAAAAAGACAAATCACCTCAAAGTGATGAACTCAAGTAACTCCAAAAACTTGTACAGATTTCCTAAGTTCAATAAGAAGTTTCTTCTTTAATTTATTTTTCATAATAAGCCTGTAAATAATTTAGGAAATGACAGTTTTCATATTCCATTTTCCAAAACCTAAGAAAATTAAAGATTGTATGTGATATTATCTGCCTGTGTATTCCAGCTGACCATATAATCACTAAAAATATCAGGTATTTATCCACCTTCTCAGGAGAGCATCAAACCCTGTCCTGCCACAGAACAACCCTGAACATTTCGATTATTTTAATTCAAATTATCTCAGGGGACACATCTATAAAACCAAAATGGCTGCAATAGAGAGGGAGCATTGTGCAGCAGAAAGTTCTCCTGGTTATTGGTAATCAGCCACGGAGGAGGGTGGGAAATCTCTTCTCCTGCATCTTTTTCTCATCTCATTATCATATCAATCTGAGATCAAGGTTTTGGAGTTTCATCTCAAACATCCTAAAAACAAAACTGGTTGGGCATAAAACCAGTGAGATTTAAGATGTCATGAGAACAATGAACACATCACACTCTCCTCAAAGCTTCAGCAACCTGATCTTGAGAGCTTCAGATACAGGTGAGTTTCAAAACCAAAACTGTTGAGACTCAAAATTCCCTCCAAATTGTCACAAATGGTTCAATACAAGCTCCGTTCCACTCCAAATTAAACACTTTCATTCTGATATCTTCAACAAGGCACCAAGAGGGGTTTGGGTTTTGTTTCTTGGTTGGGATGAGGTTTTTTTCCAGAAAACGACCCAGCTCTGGGCACTGGCTCTCACTGCTGGTACCACCACGGGAAGGGACTACAGGTGACTTTATTTGCAGCAGAAATCAACTCCTTGGAGAAATCCCAGCACAAAGCCTCAACCAGCTCCAGAGGAGTTTTCCTGAATGGCTGGAAGCTGAGTAATGATCACCACCAACTCAAAAGCTGTCTGCAAGCAGGTCAGTAATACCAAGGGTACCCCAGAACCTGCTGCTGGATTTCAGTCTATTAAAAAAACCTTCAATTGAGTGAAGAATCAAGGCTGCAGGTATTTTAAAAATGTTTTGAGCTTTAAGAGAAAAAACACAGGACTGCTTTAATTATTTATTTATCAGGACTCAATAAAGCTCAAGTTGAAGTTGTCCTTCAGATCAAATGATATGAACCAAAATTCTGCATCTCTTTTCTCTTTCCCTTGAATGCAGCAGGTTATCACCAACTTGGTCAAATGAGCAGCAAGATCAAGAAGGCTTCTCTGATGTTCATCCAAGGAGTGGGAGGGGGCCAAGGACGATGCCAGTATTGACATGGCCACCCAGTTCCCACTTCAGGCTCACCTTAAAGCAGTTCTCACTCACCACATGGGCACAGAGCTCAGAAATAACAGATAATCCTAATTAGCTATGACTGTGTTTGCCATAAAAATAAATAGGTGTGACCTTGAAGGGGATCAGCTATAAAAGAAATCATTAACACAATTCCCACCATTTATTTTCTGAAGCAACACAAAAGAGGTTACAGGTATTTAAAGCACACACACAAGCACAGCTCAAAATTTCTGTTTACTTTTTGTCCATGACAAAAATTAATGGAGGGTTTCTCTCTTGGATTTTCGCTTTTGCTTCAGTCAAAGCACGTGAGTTGTAGCACACACTTCCTCAAAAGCACAACTTGGAACCCCCTTCTGTCCTGGCAGAACTCCCACTTCTCAATTTCACACAAGATAAGGATTTTATGTGGCAAGCCTTCACCTCCTTGTGCAAATTAACTCCTCCCTTGTGTGGCCAAAGGTGCAGTGGCAGAACCCTGGGAGCCACTCCTGCTGGCTTCAGGACACCTTTAACAAAGTCATTTCTAGGTACTGCAGGAACTCATCAGAAAAGTCATAGAATTTTTATATCAGAAGACAATTTTGATTGAAATAGGTAACAGGCAGCTGGATGGAGTCCTTAACACACATGGAATCATGGAATCTAAGATTGGAAAAGCCCTCTGAGATCATCGAGTCCAAGCATTCTCCCAGCACTGCCCCACATCCCCAAGCGCCACATCCACAGGGCTTTTAAATCATCCCAGAAATGCAGGGATTTCAAAATCCCACCTCCCTGGGCAGCCCCTTGCAATGCCTGAAATCCTCCCAGCAAAGAAACAGTTCCTAAATCCACCCTAAACCTCCCCCAGTACAAATTCACCTCTGTAATACAGGTTTAATACCACTGCCTACAAAATAAACTCTGATAATAGGGTGAAAAAAACAATGTTTTCACTATAATTTCATTTACTTATTTAAATCACTCTGTCCATTTTAAATTAGGCTAATTTTTCCCTCCTCTTCTAACTTCTTCAGGCTGCTCAGTAACCTGAGCAACAAAACCCAGCAGAAAGAACTACAATTTTACAGACCAAGCTCATGCTTGAAGTTGAGAGCTGAGCACAGAGATGCATCAGAGGCCAAGCTGGCAGTGCAGGAAAATCTCATGGTGCTGTTTTTGCAAACATTGACTTCCTGTGAGCAGTTCTGTGCCCACAAAATGCCAGTTGGGATGTGGAGAGGGGCAGACTTCCCTTTCTTTTGGAGGTCAGCTCTCAGCCTCAGGAATACACACACACTCCCTGCTCCCCCAGCTTCCTGGAACACTGCTGCACATGAAAACATTGCACAAATCCGTGCCCTGGATGACAGTGCTGAACTAAATCTAACCCAGAAATTGCATTCTTGGAGTTTTATGCACCACTCAGCCACGGGAGCCATTCCTGCTCAGTGCAATGCCTGTCCCTTCCACACATTCAGACTGGAATTGCTCCCATCCTGAGCAGTTTAGACAGAATTAACACGATGCCAGGAAAGAAATGGAGAAGCAGAGGCCCAGGCAGTGCAACTGGCTTTCACCCAGCCTCAAAGACAGTCATATTTCTCCCTTTAAATTGCTTTGCTGTCAAATAGCAGCCGTACCACAGCATGCAAATAGCTCAGTGAGCCCAATATTCCATCCCTGGTGGTGTCCAACAGCTGAGACTACAGGAACAGCTGGGCACACAGATGCCCAGGATGGGGCTGCTCTCCAAGTGGTTCTTGCCTAATAACATCAGGCAGGATCCTGCGGTATTCTCCAGAAAACATCAGCATTTTGCCATCACTATCTACCAGTAATTGCCTGTTTTCCTGGCAGTGTAGAGTTCTGCAGATTAGTTCCATAAACAGCAAAGCCTTCGTGCATTTGCCTCCTTTTCCTGATCGTGCCTGTCCTTCCCTGGTCATTCATGTTCTTCCTTAACCATGCCTGTCCTTTTCTGACCATGGATGTCCTTTCATGACCATGCCTGTCCTTTCCAGACCATGGGTGTCCTCTCCTGACCATGGATGTCCTCTCCTGGATGTCCTTTCCTGACCATGCCTGTCCTCTTCTGATCATGCCTGTTCTCTCCTGGTCATTTATGTCCTTTTCTCACCCGGTCATTCATGTCCTTTCCAGACTATGGATGCCCCCTCCTGACCATGCCTGCCCTTTCCTAAGGCAGAAGTGAAGTCTGAACCCCAACGTGCTCCAGCACGTGACTCAATTTTAAAAGTTCATGTTTTTTCCTGGTTTCTCCCACCAGTCAGCTTCTCCAGTTCATATATATCTGCACATATATAAGAACACCTGTATAATGCTCTCAGCATTTCCTCTCCAGGCATCTTGACTCTCTGAGTGAGGCAAATATATGCAAGTGTCCAAAACTTGAAGGATAAAGAACAGAGATAAACAGGATCATGATGTGTTCAGCTTTCACCAAACCCTTCTGTAAAACTGGGATTTTTGCCTATCATTCCACACATATTCCTTGCACAGCTCACTGAAATATGGGATGTATATGCTTTGTCACATTACAGAGGTACTTTTTAATTTGTAATTCATGTTCTTCAACTCAATGTACATTTACCCCAACCAATGTTGGAAAATTTTTACAAATAAACTGATTTCTGCGCAGTTTTACCACCTCATTACTCAGGCACGTCCACACTAAAATTAGCATTTCCCTTAATTATCGAGGGAGCTTGAGGTTTGTAACCCTCCCCACATCAAGAACCGCTAAGTCACAACTTAATTTCAGTTTTTAGAGCTTGAAGAGGAGTTCTGGAGTTACACTCAGGAGTCACCCACCCACCCCGGGCAGGTGAAAGGCGCCTTCACCTTGTTCTGGGCAGACCCAGCATTGTGTAACTGCTCAGGCTGTGCCAAGAAGGAGCTAATCCTGCCTCTCCACATGCTCCTGCCTCCGCAGCACGGCATTCCTGGCTCTCATAGAGCCCAGGGAGCTTGTGTGGGCTTGTGAGAACACCCCATTCCAGATTTCAGCAACCGATCTGTTTGTTTTGAAATCTGAAATCACGTGTGTTTGTTACCGTTCCTCCACTTTGCGTTTAACCCTTCAAAAAAACTCAGCTAATGCTGCTCAGTTCTTGAGACCCTAATACTTGTTTCCTGGTAGCATTTTTTCAGTACTTCAATCTTTGCCAGGATTCTGTCTGAATTGGCCCTAATCTTCATTTCTTCTTCAAAAGGATTAAAAGGTTTGTAAAACGGAAAAAAAACTTCAGTCCAAAGACAAAGCTTTAACATGCTGGGCTGCTCATTTTAACCCAGCCACTGCCTGAAGTTCATCCTCCCCCTTAAATCAGCAATTTAAAAACCACTTGAAATGTAGTTTGGGTTGGAAGGACTTTACAGCCCATCCCATTCCATCCCATTCCACCCCCTCCCACCATCCCAGGTTGTTCCTCACAACCTTCTTCATGATTGTCATGTCTCAGAAAGAAAACAGGAGCTGGAATGGCAGAAAAACCTTCTAAAAATATGTCAAATATACTTGGGCTTCACCCAGTTCCTCATCAGAACAGAAATCCCTGAGCTCAGCTGCTGCAAGGCTACAAAAATCCTTCAGTCTAAGATTAACAACACACCCCTTCTCAATTTCCAGAATTAAAAAACATCCTAACTGAGTTTAAGCACCACGAGTCGATGAGCAAAAAAATTAGGAAAAGTAAACTGGTTTAAATCCAGAGAGAGAAACCTTAAAAGCAGATCTTTATAAAGATCTTCAATTACTGAATTATCTCCTACAAAGCACTAATTATAAAGACATTACAATAGCTGAAAAGGGAAAACCCAGCCTGGTTTAACACACTTGTCAGCTCCAGTTAGCTGCACTCAGTCCTTGGAAGAGTTTTTACCCTGGGCCAGTCTTTGGAATCTCTCTGTTCTGCAAAACAAGAGGGAAAGCAGCTAGAAACCACAAACTGCAACAAAAGCACAGTGAAGTCAGCACTTGTTTCATTTTTTAGCATTTTTTCTCTCGATAAAAAGGCTCTGAGGTGGTTTGCTGGGCAGATTTAATGAATGTTTTGCTTTCCAGAGCCCATTGCTGATTCACAGGGTTGTGCCAGACTGATACACCACTGATCTCCGAGCTCGTATCAGCTGCACATCAATTACAGTTATGGCTGCAAGACAGAGTAAACCTCCTTTGTTTGGCCTGTCAAAAAAACAAATTAAATCTTTTTAACAGGTCTTGTTTGGGAAATGTAAAATTACACCACAAGCAAATTGAGAGTTGAAAGAAAAAAAAAAAGGCTATAAAGGAACCTGGAGTAATTAGAGTCAATTTGGAGATTTTCCAAAAAATTAATTCCCATAAACATTGCAGGATTTATCTATTCACTTCAATCACAATGAGTTCACACCCACTCTCTCAGCAGCCCCGGAATGCTGTGAACAATCTTTGAGCACAGAGTAAATCCTGAGTTGATAAAGAAACTCCAGCCTTGACCTTTGCACCGAGGAGAGGAGAGGGAGCAGACAGCTCAGGAAGGCAAACAAAGGAGGGGGACAAGTCATGCCAACGATATTATCCATCCCCAGAGAATCCCTGGAGCTTCTCACATCCTTCAGGGGAGATTCTGATCTCCGAGAGGTCATTTGGGGAAATTTGTGACAGAACTCAGAGCTCTGTCACGATTAATTTAGAGAAGGCAGCTAAAGAAAAGGGTGAGCGTTGTCCACACGGTGTAATTTTAATTTTAACACAAGAAAGCACCACCCAAGCAAGCCCACCCCCCTCAAGGTTAATAGCAAAGCCTGCCCAGCCTGGAGGTCAGTCCCTGGATTTTAAAATTGATCTTTTGTACGTGCTCGAGTTACTGAAACCTGCACACCACCACTAAGGATTGCTCAATAAAATAACTGCTGCCTCCCTCCAGCTCAGGAAAGGTCATTTCTTGGTTAAGGAATAACAGGAGAATAGCAGAATTTTTTCAGCCACAGGAAAAGAGACTTTTTTTTTACAGTCACGTGTTTTACCTGCACTTATTAATCCTCAAGTCTCTAGAGAAATGTGTAAATAATACACTCAGTTTGTAAAAACTCAGAAAATCACCCAGATTTTCAAAACACGCCTTCATTTTTAATACCAAATTTGAAACAGCTACAGGCACTTTTCTGAAGACCTGAGGACATTTCAGTGACAATTACAGGGACGCATTTTGCCATATGCAAGTCAGGCCCCACACATCTCAGGTTGGGGAATTTATTTATGTCCCCCCATTTCCCAGGCTTGGTTTCTCCCAGAGAGGATGGAATTGGGGGAAAAAATGCATAAATCGAAAAGTCATGCGTTGTTTTTCCAAATGTCACTCCCTGCCAGAGCACGGCTGAGTCATGACAAGTAGGGACGTGACAGCACAGAGTTCTGTTTCTAAAATTCTCTTCCCAGTTCCTAAATTGACCCTGGCATCTCAACGCAACAAAGAGAAACGCAACAAAGCTCCAAAGGTTTCCAAACCTGCCCTGCTTTGCGAGCACCCAAACTGTGTATTTACAATATTATTCACTTCTCTTTTCCCTGCTTGCTTAAAAGGTTTGCCAGAATTCCTTCAGCTCACTGAAGACACCAGAAAAGTGTGAAATTGGAAGGAATTGATTTTGTGACAGGAGGTAAAGTAGTTGATGGTGGATTTGGAAATGAAAGCAGAAACTGAGGATAAATGAAACCCCAGATTTGGAAAAACTGCAGCTTAGACAAACCTTTCCCTTGAGCTGACATTTCAGGTCCCTCTGATGGAGCTGCAGAAGCCATGAAAATTCAGGAGCAGCCCCTCAAGGGTGTCACCTGTCCCACAAGGACCCTGCTCCAAACCCTCACCACTCCAGCTGCGCTTTTGGGATCTCGCAGGAAAACCCTCGGCACACTTTGCTGGCCTCCACTTTCCCCTTTTCTGTGAAACCAGCCCATCTAAATGCCCTGAGCTTCCTGCCTGGATTAGCAGGGGCTGTTTGTGAGGATGCAAATGAAGCATTCTTCGCTCCAGCGCTGGATTCTCACACTGAGCTCGCCACTTTGGCCGGGATCGGAGCCACTGCCAAGACAGCCAAGGCAATGCCATCATGGGTGGCTGCCCCATGAACATTTTAAACACATATCAGGGACTCTAAACCACGCATTTCATTGCTGTGTTTTACAGAAACTATGAGGAACGTTTTCAATCCACCTGCGGCTGCCTAGGCTTCTGAGAATCTCAATTTCTGGCTGTTTTTAGCAGTTTTAGAGGCTCAAATCAACACAGGGTTTTGGCAGCTGAACAATGCACATGTTCCTAGAGGAGGAGGATATTGATCTAGACAAAAACACCCCCCACACACAGCCTGTTTGGTTTTCAGGAACTTATTAAAGTTCCAGTCTCTGTAATAAATAATAAATCTGTAATAAATATTTTTTTTATGTAATTAATTTTTCAGCTAATGATGACACAAGGTAAATATTGCACCCGATCTCTTTGCTTGTGCATTTACTGCCACTTGGGTTTGAGGAGTTTAAATCATCAGAGATCAGTTAATGAATACTGACCCCTGACACACAGCTCAGCTTCACATGAAAATTTAAACAAAACTCTTCTGTCATGTGTTTTACAGAATTTTTCTCCTTTCTGTTACCCTTAAGACCTCTTCCTTCCCCCCCGCCCAGAAAACATGATTGACTGCAGATACCCAGCAACAGGTTTTGCCTTTTTCTGTGCCCATTATTTTGTTTCATGCATTTTCATTTCCTCCCTTTGCACCAAGCAATAAATTAAACAGTCACAAGCTTAACTCTCATCACTCATTCCATGACTTTTCAGTTTCACAGTAATTTAAGAGGTTAATACCAGTTCCGACTCAAATTGGTATTTCCTACCCTCAGCTACCCCTCCACAGATTTTTGATACATGGAATGCCCCACTGTCAAGAAATTCCTACAGCTTCATCTCTCCAGAATGTTCCCATTCTCCTTCGTATACCATGACCCATTATATGAAAACAACTGTGAAAATTTATTTCATTCCAACATGACAAACTGTGCTCCGTTCAAATTGTTTTGCAGATTTAAATTTCTCCTGTCCCATAACAGCACGTGAGAAAAAAAAAATGAACGTTCATGGATCCATTAACCACCAATTTACTGTTGAGAGCAAGAAAAAAATGCACAAGGTTTTCAAAGCAACTTCCCAGCATGGTAAAAATCACCCTTATTTTATGGATGAGGCAATTAGACTGAGGAAAGAATATATAATTTTTTAACTAAAAGCTTTCTATCAAGGCAATCAAGCCTATATTTCCTAGCTGTCAGCCTCGTATTTAATTTATGCAACCTGACCTTCCCATTTCAAAAACCTTACCTGGCATCTCCTTTTGAAAGGTTGGTGTTTACGGGGTGAAGAATAACTTTGTTTGCATCCACATCCACCACGCATTTTGTATGCAGATCAAGCTCTAGAAAGAAATGAGAGAGTGTCAAGTGCTGCTCCTAAAGCACTGGGATTATACACACCATTACTTCCTCCAGACACCAAATTTATTCATGCAGGCTGACAGCCACCCATCAGCCAGAGAATAGAAACAGGACTATTGCCAAATTCCACTTCTAGGGATATTCTGACGGGATGGATCCAGTCCAGCTTTAAAGCCAGCACTCTTTTCAAAACGAGAAAGAGCACTTGGGTTTCACCGGAGGACAATCAGCATCGACAAGGGCAGGATGAAATTTCTTCTGCAGGGGAGGAAAAGAACCATTTAGGCTCGGGACCACTTTGACAGCTCTTCTTATGGCTCCCTCAATGCCTCCCAGGCTCGCAGGGAAAGCTGCCCCTGCCATCTGCAGCACATTTTGCCCAGCCACCGCTGTGATCTGGTGCCAGCTGTCAGTCCCCGGGCACCTGCTCGCAGAAATTCCGAGTCCCATCAAAAATAGTTTAGGTGCAAGCATGTAGAAAAGGACTTGTCCTTCCCCCCACAGGCTCCTGGGAAGTTCCAGCTCTCCCAAGTGACAGTTAGCAGCGGGATGTGGATGATGAGTAACGAGGATGTTTGGAGGGTGTGAGAATTCTCAGCTGAAAGCAAAATAAAAGTTTCAGATAGCACTGACAGCAGTCCAAGGCATCCACCCAGAGACAGAGTTAGGGGTGGGATAAAGCACAGCCTGCACCCAAAATCACTGCTACAGACACCCAGAACCAGGGCTCTGACACAAATATATCCCTGCCTGGTGACACTGGCCCTGGAAAGGGATCCCAAGGGCTGATTCCCATGGCCACGACACGCTGTTCTTAGCCAAAATCACAATTCTGATGGCCATGACAACCTGTTCATGCTGAAAGTCACAATTCCAATGCCCACGACACACTGCTCACACCCAAAATCACAATTTCCACGGCCATGACATCCTGCTCACAGCCAAAGCCACAATTTCCCTAGCCACAACACCCTGCTCACACCCAAAATCACAATTCTGATGGCCATGACACCCTGCTCATGCCCAAAGTTACAATTCCCATGGCCATGACACCCCGCTCACAGCCAAAATCACTGCTACAGATACCCAGGACGCAAGGGCTGGACACAAACATGTCCCTGCATGGTGACACTGGCCCTGGAAAGGGCTCCCATTCCAATGGCCACGACACCCTGTTCATGCCCAAAATCACAATTCCAATGGCCACGACATACTGCTCACACCCAAAACCACAATTCTGATGGCCATGACACCCTGATCATGCCCAAAGTCACAATTCCAATGGCCACAACATACTGCTCACACCCAAAATCACAATTCCAATGGCCACAACACCCTGCTCACACCCAAAATCACGATTCCCATGGCCACGACACCCTGTTCACAGCCAAAATCACAATTCCAACAGCCATGACACCCTGCTCACAGCCAAAGCCACAATTTCCCTGGCCACAACACCCTGCTCACACCCAAAATCACGATTCCCATGGCCATGACACCCTGCTCACACCCTCCCACGCTGAGCTGATGAGGGGCTATGCTGAATAACCTCCACCCAGGGTTCAGCACCTCAGCTGAATCACCCAAATACACCTGTGTCTAATCATGTTAATTATAATCCTCATCCTCCTTCATCTCTGCTCTTTCCTCCTCGGTCACCTGTACTTGCTCTTTCACCTCACGGCACCTTATAAACTCAGACTGGAAATCTCTCAGGCAGAGACCAGAGATTTTATTGCACAGCACCTCGCAGACTTCACACTCCTGATAAATGACATAATAAGAGGGAGTTTCTTCGTTTCTTCCATGGACATTTTTGGAAAGAAACATTAGAGCCTTTTGCTACCTGGCACGCAGCAAAGCAAGCCAAAGCTCAAGATCCCTGGCCAAAGCAGGCAGTCACATGAAACTGAAATCCTCCTGAGCAGAACTGCTCCTCTGTTATTAAACTCTGCTTCTGCAGGAGGAAGAGCCAGATGAGTTCCAGCAGCCAGTGTTTATTTTAATTTCTCCCCACACCCTGAAAGCCAATTTACCTATCATTAATATGCAACACATGCTCGCCTAGATGAAACCGTGTTCGTCGTACGTCCATATCCGACAAGGTGCTTTATCTCGGTCTGGCTGGTTAGTGATTAACACCCTGTGCTGCAGTGACCTGCTTTTTCCAACTCCTGGGGAAGGAAGGGTTTTACCTGCCTCATGCAAAGCACAAGGTCTGCGAGCAGCACGGCCTCTGTCAAGTTTTTTAAATGTGGCTCTTGAGAGAGAACGCCCATGGTTGGCTTTGCATCCCTGACTGCCCGGTGAGCTCAGCCTCACCATTAAACCTCTTTGTGAAATGCCATTGAGAAAGCAACAGGGGAGAAGGGACTTCCTTAAAGTCAAATATCCTCGCAGGAAAAAAGATTCCAAGCCAATTTGTCCTGTGGAATGCACCTTGTCTGATTGTCACCATTGCTCAGGTGACGTTCAAGTCCCTTACCAAGGTGTGCAGCACGGTTTTGGAAGCTGTGGGGAGCCAAACCAGCACCAGGGAGGGGCCAATCCTTCCTTCCTGAGCTTTCTGCTCACCTTCTGCCACTACCATGCTCAGAATATCATCTGTAAATGACTTTAGCAGCAGAAACCCACCCAGCATGGAAAATGGATGTACCCAGACCCCACAGAAAGCTCCATTCCCACTGGGCCACACAAACAGGTGAGGAGACCTGAGCAGAGGGGAGAGAGGAGCTGGAAGAGACCTTGTCCCAGCAGAGACGAGCTGCTCCAGCAGCTCATGGTGTCACATGAAATAAACCCCTACGAAACGGTTATATTGAGCCTCTAAGCTGGGTGTGGAGCCAGACAGCCTTAAGGCTGCTTATCCCAGTTACCTTGGCCAAAGGCTCACATGGCTGGCTCTCCTTCCAGCTGGAGAAACACTTTAAATCCTGTCTGAACAGCACACCGTTCACTTTCTTCAAATTCTGGCTCCATTACATTCCTTGACAGATTTCTGAATTCTTTAATGCTTCCGGTACACTGAGAGATGAATCTTATATCAGCCACTGCTGAAACTTATATCATCATCATTTCCACCTCATTAAGCTTTTAATATCACTAATGCAGGTTGGCCTTACAGCCCAATTATCTGCCTGCTCTTTTGGATATGATCACAGCAGGACTCCACCCTTACTTTTACTGGTTTCAGTGTCTCCCAGAGCTGGGTACTTGCTGCTCCTGAACAACGAGCAAAATGAGGATGCAGCAAGATAAAATCATAAGGATGCACATCCAAACACCCCACTTAATTCACCCTGCAGGAAGGACTCACTTGTCAAAGTTTGGTGTTATTTTCTTCAGCTATTCAGGCGTGTTTTTTTCAAGCAGCACAAAATTTAGAAATTAAAGATGAAATTAAAAGATGACAGAAGCAGCTCACTGTCAAAGCTTGGAGATTTTTCCCAAATCTTGCACCTCAAACAAAATCTCACCTATTATCATTGCTAACCTGCTTCTACCTCCAGTCATTACTGAGCAAACACAATCAACTACTCATTTGCTTCACCAAATCAAGAAACTAATCAGCTAATTGCTCTTTGAAGAGTTAAAACTCCCAGCTCTCAACATCAAGAACCATTTATTGCAGGGAATGAAAATCTCTTTCACAGCTTCAGAATGAGAGAGCTGTGACATCCATAATAAAAGGGTAACACTATCTGAGTCACTTCTCCACATTTACATTTCACAGCTGCTGGAAGTGTTAAGCAAAGCTGGGCTGAGTGTAAGAAGAATTTTTAAGTGTTGTGTGTCACAGGGAGTTCTTTGGGTGAGTTTTTATTTTACTTGTGAAACTGGAAAGTGGGGGTTGAAGGAAGCTGCTCTCCTTCCCCTTTCCCCTGATTTTTCAACTCCTCACAACAGCTTTTCTAAAACTGGGATTCAGTGTAGAGCTCAGCTGGAACCACACTCGTGTAAATCCCGAATTGCTATTACACCTTTGATAAAATCCTTGTGGGTGTTGTAAAAATAACTCTATTCCCCATGTATGCTTTGGGCTTTTTCACTGAGAAATTCAACATGGTTCAAACAGGGTGGAAAAGTCAGCAAGCAAGAGAAAGCTGGAAAAGCAAGCCCAGGAGCAGCCCAGCACTGCAAGGAATGGTGAATTGAGCAGGCACTGGTCTGTTCTCACCACAGGTAGGAATTTCTGATCCCTCTGTAAGAGCAGTCACGTGCCTGGCAATCATAAACTCACCCCAGCAGATTTTCCACAACAGAGTTAGGAAACACTGGCAAAGGTGCCACTTGAAATGGTACTGATCAGGTTTGGGGCAGAGATGAGGAGCGTGTGTGAATCCTGGGGCAAGGGGAGAGAAGTATTTTGGAAAATGTTGGGTGTTTTCACCTCTGGGAGATTTCTGCCTTTGCTGATCAGGTGAGGAACTCTTTCCACGGATTGGCTGCAGCTCCTGACAGCAGAGGTCGGATAATGTGAGATGTGGAACAAACCCTGTGGCCTCGGGTGGCACAACAAAACCACCTGAACTGCCATGTGGTGACACTGCAGCTTCCTCAGCCACAACCCCAAAAACCAGCCCACTTTACATTCACTGCATTTCAGATCCAAACAAAATGATCCTAAGAGATGGCTCTTGCAGGGCAGCTTGAAATAATTTAAAAATTAACAACGATATAGTGAATAAAGATGTCTGCAAGATTTTAAAATCATGGCATCCTAAAGGCTTTTAGTCCCACAGCCAGGGTAGATGAAGGGTCTGTTACAAATTGTGACCCTCCATATTTTCCTCTCTACATTCCCTGTTTTTCACATTGTATGACAGCAGCCTTCCAGAGCCTAAAGGGGCTCCAGGAGAGCTGGAGAGGGACTGGGGACAAGGGATGGAGGGACAGGACATAGAGAATGGCTTCAAACTGCCAGAGGGCAGGGATGGATGGGATATTGGGAAGGAATTGTGCCCTGGGATGGTGGGGAGGCCCTGGAATAGAATTCCCAGAGAAGCTGTGGCTGCCCTGGGGTCTCTGGGAGTGTCCAAGGCCAGGTTGGACGGGGCTTGGAGCACCCTGGGATAGGGGAAGGTGTCCCTGCCTGTGGCAGGAGGTGAAATGGGTCACCCATTTAAAGTCCCTTGCAACCCAAACCATTCCATGATTCTAACAATTAAGCTCCCCAATTAATCAAGAGCTTTTATTTCCATTTTTTCCCATTAGATCTCAATTGAAGAAATTAGTTTATGAAAGCTGACACTATTTCAGCCCTTTCCAAAGACCATTTGACTCCACTGGAACAGAGACACAAACCTGATGCTGTAACACAGCTCCCAGTAAAATCTGGGACAGATTCCACCCGGTCCCACCACCAGATTTAGGGCAGCTGGACCTTCAGTGCCACCCCAGGACCCTTTGGAGATGGACCTCAAGCTCTGGAGTCCCTGGGAACCACAACAATTGGCCTTGCAGAGCTTCACAAAAGCTGGAAAAGCCAACTGAAGTATAACAAATAAAATGTGAAAGGTTTAAAGTGCCTCTGCTAAGCTCATAAGCCAAAATTGGCCCCGAATACAAAAGCTCAAATAATCTCCTGTAAGGACAGCGATAGAAATTTTATATTTTAAATTGCCAGTAGACTTTCAAGAGATTAACATTCCCTTGGAGGTCAGACCTGGAATGTTGTGGCCTGAGCAGTCAAGTTGCGTTGGGTAAGAAATTACAGTTGGGTTCTCATACCTTTCTTGGTTTGGAAAAGCAGATGGCAATAACTAAGAAATGTCTAAACAGTAACTTAAAAATACTTGTTTATTACACAAATTAATTAAATGCCAACTAAAAAAAAAATGAGAGGCTGCTGTTTGGGGTTCTCTGGTTTTTTTTTGTTTGAAAAAGAAATGTGAAATCGAGTTCAGAGACAACAAGTCCTCAACTTTTCCTGCCAATATTTGTTTCCCAAGAGTGACTTTTCTCTTTGCCCTTTGCTATGTAGGAGCCAACACAAATAAAGGAAAAACCAACTGAGGAGACGAGCGAATATGAAAATAACTTCCATCTACATGATAATGCTAAGGGCTTTTAGAGAAAAAGAAGTGTAAAAGCACTTTTAGGGACTTGATAAGACTTTGTGATGATAAATTCTGACAAAAATACAATAATTCAGCTTATCCTTTACATCTGCCAACATCAAGGCATCTTTTGAGCTGCTGTTACATGAGCTGAGCAAATATAAGTCATGAAAATTTCAGTTTGCGGCAATTAAAGATCATTAAATATGCATGAGTGCATCTGGAAGGACACACAATGCTGGCAGAGCTGGTCCATGGAGTGGAAATCAACTCAAACTTATGAGAACATGGAACAGGCGCGGTGACCTCTCACGTTAATTCCATGTTGTCCGAATGCTAAAAAATGTGTTCTATCCTCTGCTGCCTCATTTTCTGCAAGGAAAGGGTTCCCCACACAGCTTCAGTGAGTGTCTGGACATGAAACTCTGTCACACCCAGCCCTGCTTCTGCAAACACCTCTTGGCCCGTGGGCACTGAGAAAATAAATAAATAAATACATAAATAAACAAATAAATAAAAGTAAGTGCAGGGACTCCGCTGTTCCCCAGAGCTCCGAGGATGCTCAACACTCTGCAGATTAACGGGGATGAAATGCAAGAGGCTGCTCTGCCACCAAGCACCCCAAAAGCCTGGGCAGAGTTATTCCAAGTGGATCTGATCTTCAGGAGGAGCCCGAAACCAGAGCAGCAAGGTCTCTGCACTCAGAGCTGGGAAGGTGTAATTAGAACTAAAATTGCCTCTGTGGCATCCACGTGGGATGATTGGGAGTTTCTGGCTGCAGGGAGTAAGGCTGGAGCACCTTAAGAGCTCTTAAAATATAATTGCCCCACAAGATGAAACATTAACTCTGCATTCTTTCCCCATTTGGTTAATCCTGCTCATAGCCCAAGCATTATTTTATAGCTTATCACGCATCACCAGGAAATATTCCCAACTCCAGGCACTTTTGTAGGACATGGATAATGGTGAAGAAGAGCCGTGTGGTTTGCACATTCCACCAGGATACGACAGGTGCCATCTCCCTCCCTCTAATGCCATAATTAATCTTATAAACCCGCTTGCACAAACTCCAGTTTATAGATAAATTGTCTCTGTTGTAATCTCCACGGGAAAACAAACAAATGAAAGCAGTGGAACAACCCCCACCTCCTCACCTCAAGCCCCAAAAACATTGCAAGTGGCTGGAAATGAAACCTCTTCCAAAAAGAGTAGGAGGATATAAAATTATCACCTGACACAGAGAGCAGAAGCTTGCACAGAGAGAGAAGCAAATTCCTTCCTCACAAGCACTGGAAACAGAACCTTCATAATCAAAATATGAGAAAATCCCTGTTTGAACACTGATAGTTTGGATAAAAATATGTATCAACATATCAACAGATACCTGAATGTGGATTTACAGGCAATCTGGATTTAAACTGGAGCTGTGGATTTTACATTACAACCCTAGCCCAGTTCAATCCAGATATTTAAACTGGAGCTGGAGGTCTTACTCTACAATCCTGGAGCAGTTTAATCCAGATATTTAAACTGGAGCTGTGGGTTTTACATTACAGTCCTAGCCCAGTTTAATCCAGCATCACTGCCAGAACACTGGCAGTTGTTTTCCTGCCTTTCTTGTTCAGAAAGTATCGACCCAAGTGAGAAGTAGCAGCTTGGACTGGATTAAGTGTCACCAGCCATATCCTTGAGCATAAATCATGTTCTTTTCAAACAGAACAACTTTTATCAGCGTTAATTAACACTACACGGAACTGATTGAAAAGCACAAGGAAACACAACCACTTAAATATAGTTATGTACTGCCTGTACCCAAAAATCACCTGAAAACAAAGCATTCAGTCAGAAAAATCTTAATTAACAAGTCTTCAACTGTCACTTGCTTTGCTTCATGGTATGGCCTGATATTTGCATTTATCTGAAATATAATGAGTATCTGCTAGGAGAAATCCAACACAACACTCATAAAAGGAAATCCACCACAGCTCTTAAATAAAACAGCAAAAGAACTTCCTGATGGTTATCAGAGTCCCATTTGAATAACACAGTGCACTAGGAAATACTTTACTCAATTACAGAGCCAAGAAAATAAGAGACCGGGAATCTTATCTAACAAAACAGTACTGAATTATTTAATTCATAAAAGCCTGTCAATCGAGATCCTACTTTGCAAAGCAGAGAGGATGTAAAAAGAGACGCCTCTGTTGCCACCCAGCAGAGCCTCCAGCTCCAGACGTGGCACAGCAAACACGTGGACACAGTGGCATTTTTATAAAAATAAGCAAAGCTTCATGCAGAATTTGTAGGATTGAGGTCTGATTGGAAGCAAGACGCAAAATAAAGAAAACTGGATGCAAAATAAAAATCCTAAACCCAAGAACAATCATAAATGGTTGCCCTCACTAAAAATGAGTGCTATGAACTGAGTTTATGGATTACTACCCTGCATGGAGATGAAGCAGGACCCTCAACCCAAACACCTTGAGATGTGAGTGCTATAAATACCCAACTATAGGATACACAAATCCCTTCCACGTGCAGGCAGGGAACCCATTATGCTTTTATGAGCTGTAAAAACTCGTAACAGTTTGGCACCCCACGTTTATTAACCTAATAAACCTTTGCCTTAAGAAATTCATAACTCAAACACCCAAGACAACCACCAGCACCACAAGCAAACACTGAGAACATTTCAAAGCTTAACTTTCCACGGGCTCAGCCATCTGACAGGTTTGTAATGTTAAGCCCTTCGGTGCAGGGGGAAGGAAAGAACATTACTCGTGATCCTGAAGAAAACAAATACTTGCTTCAGGTCCAAAGCCCCAGAACTCCACACAAATACTGCTCAGAATAAAACGGGTATGAAAGAGCTTCCAGGAAAGCTGCTTCAAAGCCTAATAAAAACACCAAGGCCACAGAAGTTTTACAAATGGATGACTCTTCAGAAAATCGGCTGCACAAATTCCTAAATTTAACATTAAATAGGTAAGAAAAACAGTAGCCTTGGTAGCACTGTTTGTTTCTGTGAATTCTGGGTACATCAGAAATACCACAGGGAGGTGTCAGTTGTTAAGATCTCACCAAAATATCTGGACTGTGACAAATAATCTGCTGGGGGAAAAAAAAAAAAAACCCCACCAATTCCAGGATATTTTGTTTGAGGGATAGAAGGAGATAGATCTTTTAGGCTAGACTTAAAAGGATTTAGGTATCATTCACAAATAACAGGATGTTTAATAGCTGTGAACTGCCAATCCTTCTCTCATCAAGGAATCATCAAGAAATGATACTCAAACTCCTGGATGAGCCTCCTGACAGGAGTCATCCTCTCCATGATATTTTTCAGTTTATACTTAATAATAAAAGAATAAAAGACAGACAGAAGTGGGTCCCTTCCAACTCGGGATATTCTATGAAAATGAATAACAAGATATAATCTAGATTTCTTTTGGATTCCTTTACTTCCTCCACTTCTTCCCACATGTATTTCCTGCAGAACTCAGTCCCTGGCTGGAAAGGACACATGGACAAACTCAGGGCTGAACAGATGTAGGATAAATGTGGGAGGGAGAGGTGCATTAGTCACCCTTGGAGAGTCAAAACTTCACTGAGCAAAGCCCTGTGCAACCTCATCCGACCTGACGTGCTCCAGAGGTCCCTTCCAATCTGAATTATTGTCTGATCCCGGGGGTGAGGAGCACCGAGCAGTCAGGACACATCTGGGAGCCAGCCAAGGAAATGATCGATGTCAGGAAAGGGACATGAGCAAGAGGAAAGCCCAAATCTGTCACCCGCAGCAGGCACCACCTCTCAGCTCCTCCACACCCTCACTCCATCTCCTCCGAGCAATTCTCTGGAAGGATGAATTACACCCTCCTCAGTTTGGAGAGCTGACACAAAATGCAGCTTTTAGTCAAAATATCCTCAATTTCCCTAAACCACCAGACGGTAAAAATATCAACTCCATTGCCTGTTCTGGACTCAGGAGCTCTTGCAAACTCACTGAACATTCCCCTGCTGACATTTTACAACGTGCAGAATCATTGCATTCAATATTATAACCTTTTTTCTCATTTTTCACAGAAAGGAGTTAAAAAGTTACAATATGTCAGATAAAGGACTTCTCCTCTCCCTCCTTTTGTTGCTTCAACTATTAAACTGACTTCCCTGAATTCTTTTTCCCCAAAAGGAATTATTGGCATACTCCTGTGAGAATGTGGGATTTAAAAAAAAAAAAAAAAAAAAATCACCTGCACATTTCTGCTTCTGCCTTCTTCACCTTCCCTTCCTTGGCTGAAGCTGCCTTTTCATACTCAATTCCTCATCATCCAGAGCAAGTTTTTCTAATTAAGACAAGTAATAAACATTTAAACAGCTGCCCAGACCACGGTCTGATTAACATAACCCTTAGGCAAGTTTCGTTGAGGGGAAAAAAAACCCCAACAACAATAAAAAAAAATTCTCTTGTCAATTCTCACTTCCTCTTCTGTAATTTCTTGCTTGTTTTTATCCTTGTGGCGCTGTCATCTGGTTAACAGCGTCCCACTCGAGCACCGAGGGGTAGGAATTGGAGTCGGAGAACAGCGGGGTGAATTAGCACAGGGTAAAACACAGAAAAAGACGTATTTTCCCCCAAAACCGCAAAGCAGGAAGAAGGAAGCGTTCTGCCAGCAGGAACCGGCTGGAAAGCAGGTGCAAGAGGTGCGGAGAGGGCTGTTCCCCGGAGGAGCGGGCAAGGCAAAATAAAGCCATAAAACCGCGCAGGTTTGGGAAAAGGAATATCGGGAGAGAGGGGGGTGAGCACAGCGCGGCTGCGGGCGCGGCCCCGCCTGTGCTGAGCCACCCTGGGTTTATCTGTGATAAATAAACACATAAGGACACACACCGATCACACCTCGGGCACACCTGTCCCCACGGACACCTGTCCCCAAGGACCGGCACCCCCGAGCCGCGCCGCTCCCGGGAAGGACAGCTGAGGGGGATGCCAGGGAGGGGGTAAGGGGTCTCACCTCGCCGGTTCATGGGGCGGACACGCACCGCCACCTTCACTTTGGAGTCCCCCATCGTGCCGCTCCAGCCTTCCCGGCTCCCTCGTCCCTGCCCGGCTTCCGTCTGCCGAGGGAGAGCCGGAGCGGGGCGGAGCGCCCATGAGGGTGGTGCCGTGCCGGGCCAATGGCGGCCGGACTGCAACTCCCAGCGTGCACCGCGCCGCACCACGCCCTCTCCGCTCCCGGCGCGCCGCCGCGGTGCGTGTTGGGAGCTGTAGTCCTGCTCGCGGCCGCCGGCCTGGGAGGGACGAGGACTCGCTGAATCACGGAATTAATTAGTGTGGAAAAGATTTCCGGGATCATCGAATCCAACCTGTGGCCGAGCACCACCTTGTCACCAGATCAGAGCACTGAGTGCCGCCTCCAGGCGTTCCTCAGACACCTCCAGGGCTGGGGAGTGCAAACCTCCCTGGGCAGCCCTTCCAGTATCAGAACACAGAATCACAGAATCACAGAATTTGTCACTTTGGGAGTGACCAAAGTGGGTCATGTGGTTCAAACCCCTAATCAAGCAGGATCATCTTAGAGCACAGGGCACAGGATTGTGCCCAGGCCGTTCTGGAATATCTCCAGTGAGGGAGACTCTACACCTTCTCTGGTCAAACTGTTCCAGTGCTCGATCACCACACAGTAAAGCTCTTTCTCAGGTCAGGTGGACCTTTGTGGGCATCGCCCCTACTGTGAAGAAATTCTTCCTAATAAAATGTCCAACCCAAATCTTCTGTGGTGCAGGTAAATGCTATGTCCCCTTGTCCTGTCCCTGTTCCCTGGGAGAAATCCCGACCCCCCGGCTG
>CM019216.1:1532468-1596783 GCA_009741485.1 Malurus cyaneus samueli
CCAAAATTCACCCAAAATTCCTGAAAATTCCCCAAAATTCCCAAATCCTCTGACATCCCCAAACTTCATTGGAGCACCCCAAATCCATGAAAGCCTCTGAAAATCCACCCGAAAATTCCCAGAATTTCACAAAATTCCTACATACCAAATCTAGATCCGGTTCTAACCCGGCTCTAAAATCTGCAGCTCCATTGACACTAATAATAATAATTTTAATTTTAATTTATTTTTAATTTTAATTTATTTTAATTTTAATATTGATTTTCATTTTCATTTTACTTTGAATTTAAATTTAAATCTAAATTTAAATTTTATTTTTAATTTACTTTTACTTTTAATTTTAAGTTTTTAATTTAATTTAAATTTTAATTTTCATTTCATTTTCATTTTCATTTACTTTAATTTTATATTTATTTTTAATTTGAATTTTAATTTTATTTTACTTTTAATTTTAATTTTAATTTTAATACTTTTGCAAATAGCACCACAGACCAAGCTGCCAACTCCAGATCGCCCCAGATTTCATGAATTGTTGACTCGAAACTCGGGGAATTGTGATAAATTGAGGAGCAGCGGGATTTATTGATAAAATCAGATTTTATCAGAATTCCTTTTTTACTCCGCAGGCAAGAGTGACACCCCGTGGCTGTGGAGGAAAAATAATTTCGAAATTCCCCTTTTTTTCTCTTCATTTTCTGCTTTTTCTTTCTTTTTTTTTTTTTTTTTTTTTTTTTTTTTTTTTTTTTTTCCTGCTGATTTTAAGGGAATAACGGTCACGGGGAATTTCTTGCTAGCATCCATCGCCTTCTGGAATAAATTCCCTGGGATCGGCTCCTTTGGGGTGAAAAAGGAGGAGCAAAGGGATCCCTCCCGTGGATACCAAAACCCCAAACCGAGCAGGAGGACACAGATTGGGGTCTGACATCCTGAATTTTTGGATTCCTGCTGATTCTGCCACAGCCCTTCCCAAATTTTATCCAGGCTTGCGGTCCTTAGGACGTGAAATGAGATTTATTTTAATATTTTTTTATCAAAAATAGCAAGAAACTCATTAGCACCGTTAATTGGGAACTCCTTTTTTTTTTTTTCCTGAAAAAAAAAAAAAAAAAAAAAAAAAAATTACCTTTTTTTTTTTTTTTTTTTTATTAACTTGTGGTCCTTAAGACACAAGATAGAATTTATTTTAATCATGTTTGATCAAAAATAGCAAGAAACTCATCAACACCGTTACCTGGGAACTTCTTTTGCTTTGTGCCTGCTAGATTTTTTTTTTTTTTTTAATTTTATTTTTGGGATTTTTTCCCACTAAAAATGGTGGGACAAAGAGAATAAAATGACATTTTTTTACTACTTGTGATCCTTAGGACATGAAATGGGATTTATTTTAATCATGTTTGATCAAAAATAACAAGAAACTCATTAGCACCGTTACCTGGGAGCTCCTTTTTGCTTTGGTGTTTTTTTTTTTTTCTTTGTTTTTTTGCTGATTTTTGGGATTTTTTTTCACTAAATTTGGGAGACAAAGAGAATAAAATGACATTTTTTACTACTTGTGGTCCTTAGGACATGAGATAGGATTTATTTTAGTCATGTTTGATCAAAAATAACAAGAAACTCATTAACACCATATCTCAGAGCTCCTTTTTGCTTTTGCCTGCCAGATTTTTTTTTTTTTTTTTTTTTTTTTTGGTGATTTTTTTCCCACAAAAATTGGAATAAAATGACATTTTTTTACCATTACTGTGATGTAACCTGAAAGTTGGACGAGTGGTTATTGAAGTGCACTGTGAATGGTTAAATATCTCAAGAAGAGTGCTAAAAAAGATAAATTAATTATTATAAATGAATAATCTTTGGTGAGAAATTGACTTTATTTGGACTTCAATTTGGAATTGCTAAACATGCAAATGGGAATGCTCCCTGAGCTGTAATAATAAATATTATAAATTATGTATAATTTATAATATATAATTATAATCTGTTTTAATAGACAAAAATATATTATATTTTATATATATATAACAAATTATTATATATATTATATATATAAAAAGAAACGCTCTGCTCAGAGTTCTCAACGTGCAGAGAGATGAGGCTCAGGCTGAGGTCTGGGTCTAAGTGTCCCAGTCCAGTTTATTGGGAAAATAAAGCCCAGCTCTGATATTTGGACGCTGCCCAGGCTGGGTCTAAGTGTTCCAGTTCAGTTTATAGGGAAAATAAAGCCCGCTCTGATATTTACCTGCCCAGGCTGGGTCTAAGTGTTCCAGTTCAATTTATTGGGAAAATAAAGCCCAGACCTGATATTTGGACCCTGCAGAGGTCTGGGTCTAAGTGTTCCAGTTCAATTTATTGGGAAAATAAAGCCCAGCTCTGGTATTTGGACCCTGCAGAGGTCTGGGTCTAAGTGTTCCAGTTTGGTTTATTGGGAAAATAAAGCCCAGACCTGATATTTGGACCCCACTCCTGGCTCTCCTTCCCTGGGGCTGCTGGTTTTAGGGGATTTATGGGATCCTGATTTAGGGGCTGGGTGATGCGGGTTCTGATGAAAAACTCAGAGCAGGAAAGAGCTGGAGACACAGATTTGGTGTCTCCACAAAGGGTTTTTTCAATGATTTTTTTCAGTGGCATGAGATTTAAAGAGAATGAAGGGGATATTTCATTGATACTGATAAGAAAAATCAAGCAAAATGTCCAACACGCTGTGTATAAGCTCTGGTCTTTCATCCATTAGAATCTGCATCTGATTTTTAAAAAATGAAAATCTGAAAAGAATTTTTAGATCTTATATGAATTATTAGAACCTAAACTATTTCTTTCAATGCCTGAAACATCGTTTTCTGCGGGAGGAATTACCTCAATGCATCCACTTTGGCTGGCTGCAAAATTCACAAATATCCAGAAATACTCAGAAATATTCAGAAATATTCAGAAAATGCAGAAATATTTTCTCTCAAAATGTGGGAGCAGCTGAGTGAAAATAATGAAATTCTCTCTTGAATGCAGGAGGAAGGAGCAACATTTTTGTGTCACCGAGTTTTCAGAGTTTCAAAATAATCACTTTATTTTGAATATCACATATTCCCATGTCCACAGGGCTCTTGTGGATGGGGTTGGGGACTCCATCCTTGCTCTGGGCAGCTGTGCCAGGAAGAAATTGTTCCAAATATTTGATCTAAACCTCCCTGGCACAGCCTGAGGCCATTTCCTCACCCTTTTTATTGTTTTTTTTCTGGAGCAGATCCCGACTCCCACCCGGCTCCAACTTTTCAGGGAGTTCTGGAGCTCCACAAAGTCCCCCCTGAGCCTTTTTTTCTCCAGGCTGAGCCCCTTTTCTGGCTCCCTCAGCCATTTCTGGGGCTCCAGAGCCTTCCCCAGCTCTGCCAAACATCCAAACCTCCTCCTTCCACCGTCACAGCTGAATGTTGAGACATTGCTTTCAACATTCTGCAACTATCAAATAAAAAGATCTGGACATCAAAAGCAGATGACATTTCCAGAGTAAAAATGTCCCCCTTGGGCTTTTCCTTCTTATCCATTCCTTTCTCCACCTCCTTCTCCATTTTCCCTTCACCAAACCCTGGTGAAGATGTAGCAAAAATGGGATTTTTATTTCAGAAATTTTATCTCAGAATCTTTATCTCAGGAATCCACAGCCCCAAGGCCACGCAGGGATCCCCACTCACACTTAGGGCAGAACCTCAGCTCTTGGAATTTCTCTGCTCCTTCCCCATCCTTGTGGAATGAAAATCACAAAAAAACAAATAAAGGAGTCAAAATGTGAAGCATCAGGAAGACTCAGCCGAGCCAAGGAGTCCAAGGGCTGGCTCAGATGTCCCAGGACAGTTTTGTTTTTTTTTTTTTTTTAATTTTCCACAGCAGGACTTTGCCCAATGCAGCCAACTTTTGCTGCCTCTGATTACCCCAAAATTATCATTAAAGATTTCACTGAACATGCTCTGAGTACCAAATCTAAATTACTTCTAATCTGTGGTCAAATAATGAATTACCAGCGTGAAAAAAATCAGGGAAAGCTGTGTTGCTCACCATTAGGGGGAATTTTTCCCACTGACTTTCGCAGGAGTTCTTTCACTTCCAGCTTTTACTTCCAGTTTTTACTTCCAGTTTTTCATCCCTTTCTCAGCCAGTTTTTGACACCTCTGCTGTGTAGAAAGGGCCCATCCCTTACTCTTCCAACCCATAATTTCTCTGAGTTCATGGGTGATGCTGTGAACATCCAAGTGGAATATTCATGTGAATTTTAAACAAATCGCCTGCAGAAGGAGCTCGCTGTGATTCAGGGCAGCACCAGAAATACCAGAGTGGTGGGCTCCAGATTTATCCCAAATCAGAATTTTTCCTCAGTGACGTGTCCAAGGTCAGGAAAGACCCCTCAGCTCTGCAGAAATGATAGATTTGCACCCTGATTTTTTCCCTAAATCTTCAATTCTTTCCAGAACCAGAGCTGCCTTTCTTACCTCCAGTTTGAGTTGGTTTTTGTTTCAATCCCAGCCTTCAGATCATTCTGCCTGCACGTTCTAAATTGCATTTTAAACAGATGAGATTGTTCGCTTTCCACTCCAGATTTCCTGCAGAGATGCTCTGAAACTTGCTGAATAGGATAGGAACGGGAAAACACATTTCTGTCCTACTTGAGCTCCTAAAAATATGGGATCTAAGCACAGAAAGGGTTGTAAAGCACTGGAATGGGCTGTGGTGGAGCCACCTCCCCTGGAAGTGTTCAAAAAAAGTGTGGATGTGGTTTCAGGGTGAATGTGGTGCTGTGAGATTTTTGAGCTTCAAAAATTCTGTGGTTCTGTGACATCGGTTATTCACTACTTTGTAGAAACTAAAAAGAACCTGAAAAGGACTTTCTAGAATAAATATAAAAGTTGTAGAAATAATCCACATTTTTGTATAATTTTTATCATATTTATCTTTGATATATTTTGCTGGTACTGGTCTCTATCTGGGAGACAGGGAGAGTTCGAGGATCTAATTTATGATTTGGTAAAGAGGAATTACTCCCACTACACAATTTTCCCCCCCCCACCCCCCTTTAAGTTGCAGATCTGCAAGGATCATCACTGCTGCCTTTCCAGGCATCCCAGAAATCTGTGGAGCTGCTTTCCTCCTGCCCTGCCTGCTCCAGGCTGGTTCTCAGGGATGGAACAGGCTGATCTCAGAGATGCCCAGGCTTTTCCTGGAGTATTTACAGGAACTTGGCACTTTGGGATGTCTCCCTGGTCCTTCTTCATCGGGGTTTGAAGGGCCAGGACACAGGGGATGGGGTTAAACTGCCAGAGGGCAGGCTTAGATGGGATTTTGGGAAGGAATTCTTCCCTGTGAGGGTGAGGAGACGCTGGAATAGAATTCCCAGAGAAGCTGTGGCCGCCTCTGGATCCCTGGAGTATCCAAGGCCAGGAAGGACGGGGTTGGAATGGGATGAACTTTAAAGTCCCTTCCAACCCAACCCATTCCCTCCTCCCGGTTTTTTTTCCAGGCGCTGATGCTCTCAGGCAGAAGGGGGAGCCCACACATCACATTTTGTGCGCGATCCTCTCCGATCGGTGACAAACCCACGGGGACCGGAGGGATTTTGGAGCACCGAGAGCTCCCGGCGCTGCAGCCGCACACAACCGGGGGAATCGGGGCTCGACCGCTCCCATCTCCTCCTTCGCCCCGACGAGAAACCGAGGAAGATTCGAATTCTAAACAACTTAATCTCGTGTCATCCCATCAGCTCGAAGCGCCAGAACGCGGGATTTAATTAACAACTCGTTAAAAATAAAACAAAAATACAGAGGGAAAACGGAGCCTTTAGAAGCGGAGTAAGTCACCGCCGCGTGACATTTATTTTTTGCTCATTTGCTTACACACCCACTGGGAAACCACAGAAATGATCTGCGCAGCGCTGCCGTGGTTATTTGTGCACGAACAGCGTGTCAGATGCTTCCCAAGGATGCAGGGCAATGGGAAACCATGAAACAAGCTCGGGGCTTTTGTTGGGAGCTTCTCTCTGGATGAGCAGCTCCACAAAAGCGCTGGGGAGGGTTTTGCATCCCTGCCCAAACCCCTTCACGTCTTTTTTCGGCACTGAGGCTCCCAGGCACGTTTTTAGGAACGTTTTGATCCACTCCTGCCCATCCAGGAGAAACTGTGAGTTCGTTCCAGCTCCAGGAACCACCACAGTTCATCCCCTGGGTTGGATTTCTTGTTATTTTTCTCCAATAAAAAGATTGGATTGCTCTTTTTGAGGAGTTTGAAAGCAAAGAGGATTTTTTGACTCATTGTTTTGATTCTACCCCTGCTATTTTAAACAGAATTTTTACAGAATTTTTACAGAATTTTACAGAAATTCTGAGTGTAACCTCCAGTCATTCCCTGGACACCTCCAGGAATGGGGACTCCAAACCTCCCTGAACAACCCTTTTCAGGAAGAAATTCTTCCTGAAAAGAAATTCTTCCTGATAAGAAATTCTTCCTGAATAAAGAATCAGTGGCATCACCCACCTGCTGGCTCCATGTCAGGAATTTTGGTTCAGAAAAAGAAATTTGAGACTGGGAAAATAATGTGCAGGTTTGGAGGCTTAAAGGAATCTGAGGCTGTAGTGGGACTTGGAGCTGAAAATCTGGTAGGAGGTCATTTAAAACTAGAAGTGAGAATTTGGAGAATACGGAATATGATCAGCCCAAGAGTAGAAATTGAATTCTTATGCTGAGGTGTAAATTAACTTTACTTGAAACTGTAGTGCAAGCTTGGCCAAGAAAAACATCCCAGTGAGGATGGGGCAGGTTTCAACCCACATGGGGGAAAAATCCTTCCCATGTTGGTGTTTCTGCAGCTGATGTAAAGATAAAGTCAAAAAGATAAACTGGAAATTGTGTCGGAAAATGGTGTTTCTGCTCAAAGGGTGAAAATCTATCTGGAGATGAAGTTCAGAAAGCAGGAATTCAGGGGAATGGAAAGTAAAAAAATAGAAATGAAGAGCAGCCCTACATGGAAATATAGAAATAACAAAGGAAATGCAAAATTTGGAACAGAAAAATGCCCCGAATAAAAATTTAGGACAGAAAACTTCAGTAAGAGAAGCTCCACTAAACAGCAAGACTTTGGTCCTGAAAAACAAGTATTTTGTGGTGGTTTGATGGAAAGGAAAATAATTTTTTCTGTAAGAATTAACTTAATTTCCAGGGCAATTGAAATTCACAGGGATATTATCCTGCAGCTTAAAATCATTCCCATCCAAGGCCCATCCCTGAACTGAGGCAGAAAGTGGTAGAGGAGGTATAACATTTAAATAACAAAAAAGTCAAATATTGTACTGCAAACAACAGGTATTTTAATGCAAATAAATATTTTCTCAGCAAAAAAAATTGCACTCATCAAAATAATTTGATGGCAGGAGGGTGAGGGACAGAAAAAGAGTCTGATGACAGCAGTCAGCAGAGCAGGGTGTCAGATTATTGACAGGAATCAAAAACACTGAGAAAGGAAGTGATGGGGAGAAGGGTTTTGATGTGCCCCTAAAGAGCTTCCTCCTTTCATGAGAAATCTCAAAAATTGTATCAGAGCAAAAAAATTGCAACAGAGAAAAACAGGCAGAAGAGAAAAGGTCTGTGTGTAAAACCAAATATATTTTAAGTCATCTGTAGACTGAAGTGGCCTAAATTTATTTGCTTCTGCTGTTAGAAAAGTAATGTTAATTTTAGATTAAAAACACAAATGCTGGGCATTGACATCAAATTAAAAAGTTTGCTCTGAGGGGACTGCTTGGTTTAAAGGCAGCCTCAGAGCAACATCCATGCTCTGAGGACATGGAGAAATTCCTGGTTTAAACTATTCAGGTTGTATTGAAAGCTTTCCCTGCTTGTGTCCCTGCAGGTCAGAGCAGCAGAAGAAAATAGGAAAGTTTTTTCTCCATAGGAAAAACTTCAGGAAATTCAGATTTGTGTTGGCAAAACTGTAACCCAGCCCAGCAAAGCTGTACAGACTGTGAGTGATTTTTTGAAGATTCCCTCTCTAAATAAACTCATTTATCCAGGTGCTGCTCTGCACTGAGGTTGCCACCTGTCTCTGCGATTCTCCAGCAGGAGCTGCATTTCCTGTGGTGTCCCAGACCCTGATTTCTGGGCTGTCCCTGGATTGGTCCCTCATGGCCAAATGTGACATTTGTGTTTGGGATCAGCGGTGATGGAATCATCATCCCTGGAGGTGTTCACAGGGGGTTGAGATGTGGGTGGCCCTTTGGGAATATGTTTTAGGGTGGTGGTGGTTGGACTCAATGATTTCAGAAGTTTTTTCCACCCTTAATGATTCTGTGATTCCATCACCAGTGTCAGGAACCTTTCGGGATCAAGGTCTCCTGAAAGATCTTGGATCAAGGTCAAGACCTCTTGGATAGGGATTCCAAGCACGGCCCCACAAACAGCAGCAGCAGAGACCCTTCCATTCTCCCTGCTCCTGTTCTCCCTTCTCTGGTGCTGAGGGGTTGCTAAGCAACCTCCATCCATCCCTGCAGCAACCAGCACCACCAGGACACCACGGCCTGGGTACCAGATTGTCCTGCAGCAAAGATTCCACCTGGGAAAAGCCCATCCTTCCCCTCCCAGCCCAGAGCAACCCCAGCTTTGTACAAACACAGGATCTGGGAGTGGGAGATGGACAGGCCTGGCCTTTCTGGGAAGAGTCTCTGTTCTGGCTCACAGGGGTGCATTTAGGGATTTCTATCAGAATGACCAAAATGGGACCTTTGTAGGGCCTTTGTGGAACCCTTGTAGGAAATGGTTTAGGTTGGAAGGAGCCTTTAATGCTCATCAGTCCACTCCCCTGCAGAAAGGGGGGATATCTTCAAAGGGATCAGGCTGCTCAAAGTCCCTCCAACCTTGCCTTGAGTGTTTACAGGGAAAGGGATCTACTGCATTGCTGGGGAACCTCTATCAGTGCCTTGCCACCCTAATCATGAAAATCTTCTTCCTTATATCTGCTCTAAATCACTTTTTTTGACTTTTAAACCATCACCCCTTGTCCTGTAGCAACAAACCCTAATAAAAAAAAACCTAATAAAAATAAAATTGAAATAAAACCCTAATAAAAAGTTTCTCCCCATCCCACAAGTCATGGGAAGTGATGGAAAGGTCAGACAGGGACAGGGTGGGAGCTGGACAGGGGAGCACCTTGCCTGGATCCCCAAAATCCCTCCAGGGGCAGAGAGACCTCAGGAGTGACCGAGGTGTTGGAAATGTCCATCTCACATCCCTGCACCTTCAAAATGTGCCTCACCTGCCAACATTCCATTATCGAGGCTTCTTTATCCATGGAAAGTAAAAAGCTTTGGCTACAGGGATGCAGTCATGGATATTTATGGCAGCTTTTCTTTAAAACTTACAAATTGTGCTGTGTTTCTCTGATTGGGAAACATTTGGGAGTTTTTTTTCCCTGTTCTGCCTCCTTCCAGCCCCTCAATACTTTTGGGAGGGCATCACTTTCCACACAGATTTGCAGGAATGCTGGCGATTGACAGATGGACTCTGCTTTGGGGTTTCTTGCATGCAAAGCTGTTGATTGTAAAGAAGTTTTGTATTTTATAATAATATAAATAATTAAAAGTCAGTCTTTATTCGTATACAATGTATAGAATAGGTAAAGCTTGTTTTTTCTGTGTTCTCTTTTTCATTCTGTTTCTGGTTTTTTCCCCCATGGTTTTCAGTTCCCTGTGAACTGACTTTCTTGTATTTAATTGTAATTATTTTTCCAGAGTTTTTCTGTTCGCCAAAGCAAACAGATTTTTGTCGTCCGAGGCTTGCATTCCTACAATGGAATATTCAACAAACGGATGGATTGCTCGGAGCCGGCACTTCGGGAAGCGATAACGGCGTTTTCTGGTGCGGTTTCCTTCGCGCATCGCTCGCATCCATCCTTTTCCAAGCCTCCCGCCCCTCTCCACGCTGAGTTTTGAGTCGCTCCTCCTTCCCGAAGGCTGCAGGGATTTTCCGAGTCCCTCTGCCGGAGCTGAGCCCCCCTCTAGCGGCTGCTGCTCTGCAATGTTGAGGATGCGAATGGTCGGCGGTGCCCAAATCAGCCCGGTGATTCCTGCGGGACGGGGAGCCGGACCCGCGGCTCCTCCCCGCCTTGTGCCATGCCCTGGCTGTGCCCTGAGATTCCTGCCGCTCCTGGGCCGAGATGAGCCGTTTGGGATGCGGGATTCACCGTCCCGATCCGCGGGGAGGGTGGCAATGGGAATTTCTGTGTCAGGTTTCCCGTCCGCGATCCGCCTGGTCCAGGGCGCTTCTCCTTCCCGCGGGTTTCGCGTAGCCGACAGCTCGGGTTTATCCAGCCCAGACACGCCGAGGGAAAAGCTGGCTTTCTTGGAAATCTCATTAGGGCCTCTCTGCGTTTCATCATCCCGCAGACGCGCTCCGGGCCGCGGGGATTGCAGGGGAAGCCTCCGCGGCTGCTGGGGAGGGAGAAGAGCTGCAGGATTCCCACCGCCATCCCTGTTTCTCCATCCCCGAGGATCCTTGCTCGGGGTTAAACCACCGAGCCGGGTACCGGCAGCAGGGGTTTCTGACCAACTCGGGGGTGTCGGGAGAACAGGGATGCTTGGAAACCCACAGAACAGCAAAACTGAGCCTCCCCGGTGTGAATATCCCGAGTTTTTGCAGCGCTGCTCATGTCTAAGAGCCACAGATCCACACCTGTCAAAGCAGGAGTGGCTTTGAAACCCCGGGGTTATTATTTTGATGCAAACATCACTAAATCTGCCGTTGATGGTTTCAGCCAAACCCATCCAGACTGAGTGGAGCAATCAGTCTTGATATCTATCCCCAAAACTCTTCTCCCGACAAGCATCACATGCCAGGAATGATTTCTGACTGGTGAAAACTCAGGTTGTCACTGTCTTTTGTGATCATGGATCTTCCCTGGGTTATTTTGGTTCCAACCTTGGTCTGAGGGATGTTTCTTTTGCTAATTAAATGGCGACCATATGTAATTACCAGATTACCAAATTTTTCAGCACTCATGCAGATATTTTGCATTTCACTCAGCTTGAATATTAAACTTGAGCCACGAGGACTTGGAGCCCAGAAATTCCCTGTGGTCTGGGCTGATCCCCCAGGGTGTTGATCCCCCAAACATGAGCACAAAATATTCAGATTAAGTATGGAAACCCCTATTTTAACACTGAAATGTGGTAACAGCAGCACATTTCCCACCTTCCAGCTCAGTTATTTCCCTACATCCCATCCAGGGATTTATAGGAAGCAGATCTGGGCAGGAATTAGGATAATTTCAACCAGGATCTCAGCTGGATTTCAACTTTCAACTGGGATTGCCAAGCTATAGGAAATCCTATATGCTCCCTGCTATAGGGGAGCCAGAAATCCTCATCCAGAGGGAACCAAACCCCCTCTGGATGTGTCACTCCCCAGCTGCAGCACAAGATGCCAGCTCAGTGTGACAATCCCAACCCACTCGTCCCTCTTGAAGGTCATTGGGGACACACTGGGTAGAGAAGAGCTCCTTTTATGCCATGTGAGATATTTATAAATCGAAAGGCTGCTGCTCACTGGGAAGCTGCCCAAGACTTTAATGGTTTAATTGCTGTTTCCTGTACGTTCCCCTCTCTGTTGTTCATCACAGATGACAATTGTGGTTTCATGTCCACGGGGCTGGCCTGGGTCTCCCTGGGAATCTCATATCCTTGTACATTCACTGCTTCTGCATAGCTCTGGGTGTGTCCTGGGAGCCTCCCCCCAATTAGGATCATCCATAAAAGCCTTATTTCCTGGTGGGAATTGCTACAGGAGGATGTTGGTCCCTTTTTTTACCCTGAGCCATGAGTGAGGGATGGAGCAGAAATTTGGGCATCCTCGAAATAACCCATGAAACTGCTGGGGTGAGACCAGGAGGGACAGGATGCACGATAAAACCCAGGGATGGACTGGAAAAAAAGCACATTTTGGGTACTCTGGGACTCCCTGGTGGTGCCACAGCCATGCATTAGAGCAAACCAGGGCACAATTAGATCTTCTTAGCCCTGAAGAGAAATACACCATTTGCTCCACCCTGGTATTGATCCTGAAAGAAAACCACATTGCCCTCCACTCCCACTACCATTAACTCCAACCCCAAACTCCCAGAAAACCCAGCAAGAAAAACCCTGATCACAAAATTGCTTCCAATTTCTCGATCGTATTTTCAGGGCTCTTTCTAATGTACTTTGGATTTGCCTTTTTTTTCCTTTCTTTTTTTTTGGGGGGGGGTTTTTTTTGGTTTTATTTTGTTTGTTTTTGTTTTGTGTTTTTTAGCTTCTTGAGTAAACTCAGCTCACCCCTTAAACCTTTTGGAACTTGAAGTTTTTAATGGTTTTGCCTCTAGGGCCTGGGGCTTCAGGGAAAACAACATGTATGTGTTTGCATGTATTCCTACAGATATTTATGCCGTCACAAAATGAGATTAAATAATTTTACATGGTCAAGTTGCATAAACTGATAGCAAAAAATCTCTTTGAGAAGGTAACAAATCTACATGCAACGCACGAGGGACTGGGGTGAGAGGACAAAGTCTGGCTGGGCTCATCCCTTGTGGGTTTCACTCATGAACCCCATTTACACATTTTGGAACACTGGGATGCTCCCTGAATTTGGGCTGGGCAGCAGTCAAGGACTGGATGTTTGCTTTAAATCACAGAGATTTTTTAAAAGCTGTTCCTGGGCTCGAGCCGTGCCAGCGTGAGTTTTATCAGTGATAGGAGGGAGAACCTGACAAAAAGGGTTATAAATCTTTCAGGGCATAAAAAAAAAAAAAAAAAAAAAAGGTCTCTTTTCTCCTGGGCATTTTAACAAAAGGGGTTGCCCTGGGATTGAGTCCCTGCCCTGCACACGTCTCTGGTTAATTCATCTCCTGGCACTTCTCCTCCAAAACTGCCATTGGCACTGGGGAAATCTGCAGGAAAAAGCTGCTGGGAACGTGTGTGAGTGTGTGTGGGGCAGGGACACTGACCCCGTGGGGAGCTGCTCCACAGGTTGGGCTTTGGGGAAAGGTCAGAGCATTGGGAACAGGTGATCCCAGCCCAGGGAGCTGCTCCCCTGCCACGGCATCACAGCAACGATCTGAGCCTTCATATTTAATGCATGAGGTGCACCGGGATAAGCTTTTTATAGCTGGGGCTCTCAGATGCATTTTGTTTTAATTGTTGGGTAAAAAAGGGTTTGAAATTTGGGGTTGGGGCCCCAGGTTCATGGGAGAGGTGTGTAGGATCCAAATGTGGAGTTAGAACTTTGGTGGAGCCCATTCCACATCCTACAGGAACCATGGAGTATAGAATCACAGAATGTTTTGGGTTGGAAGGGACCTTTAAAGGTCACCTAATCCAACCCCCTGCGAGGAACTGGGACATCTTCAGCCAGAGGATGGCTGCAGGTCTGGAATATGCTGGATCCAGGCAGGGAATGATGATGGAATGGTGGATTCAAGCTCCTTTTTTAGATGAGTGCACCTTCAGCTTCCTCTTCCTTGACATTAAAGAAAATATTTTGGATTAAACTCTGATTTTGAGCTGTGAAGTTTTGTTCTGAAAGAATGGGGATGTGGAGGTCAGGACTGGACACTGTTTTTGTGCTGGGTGGGAAGTTTCCCCTCTGTTAAATCCATCTGTGAGCCTCCTTGTACCTTGCTGGATTTGGCCACCAGTTCAGAGATTGCCTTATACCATCCTCCAGTGGATTCAAATTTTCCCTGTCCAGACACCCCTTTCTTCTCTGCTTTTGGCCTTGCTAATTTTGAAATGAAATCCTTGAATCCCACAGAGTGCTCCTGGATTTTTAACCCCTGGCCCATGGATGGTTGCAAGGCAGCTCTTATTATAGAGAGATTTTTCACACTGGGCAAATGAGGCAAGAAAGAAAGAGATTGGAATTGGGAGTTAATTTTAAGGAAATTTCAGATGCCACCTCTCTTTTCCACTGGCCTCCAGAGAAGGCAGTCGCACACAAAGAGCTTTTGGGATTTTAATCCTCCTTTCCTGGCTAGCTGGACTGATGGACTAAAGTTAGGCTGGAAAAAGACCTTTGGATCTCACTTTGCCCAGCCCCAGCTGGTCCTCAGCTATTATTTTGAACCAATTTTGTTATTTTTTCCCAAGAATGATGGGAAATACTGGACTCAACCCTCCCTTTTGTCCCAAGGCAGAATCAAGTATTTTCTCCCTTCATTCCTGACACACATTTCTCTAACCTGGGATTCAAATCTCCCCAGAGCAGCGACTCCATCCTGACTGCAGGTAATCCATCCCTGCATTAATTTAACCTCCCAAGGAGAAACTTCCCTGGCAGCAGGAAAAACTCCCAGTACGAACAGAGTCAAACATTTGTTTTATTTGCTGTATCAATCCCTGATCCTGATTTTGGGATCTTTAATTCTGGACTAACGAGGGCAGCGTTAAGAGGATGCTGGGCTGGGGAGCGATAAGGAGAGAGGATAGAGAGGTAAATCCAGGTCCTTTGAAGGTCTGGAGTTAATCCCTGCTGGATGGCCCCATCCCATCCATCCCATCCCATCCATCCATCCCATCCACCCATCCCATCCCATCCCATCCCATCCATCCCATCCCTCCCATCCCATCCCATCCCATCCCCCATCCCATCTCTCCACATGAAGTAACCCTGAGCATTTGCCTTCCCTCCAGGAAATCCAACCGGAGAAATTCCTCAAAGTGGAGAGGGAAAGGAGAAGAAAACGCAACATTCCAGGCCACAACATGGCGCTCTCTATAAATATTTCACCAGCGAAGGTTCAGCAAAGGTTCATAACTGGTATTTTGAAGAAATCCCCAGCCACAGTTTTAATAAAGTGCCTTTAGCTGCCACTCTGCCATGTTCAATTCTAATTCCGCTTGTCAGTCAAATCGCTGCGTGTTATTAACCTATGGGCATAATTGCCTATTCGAGGAGGCTTTATGTACCATTGCAATAAATGAAATAACTTTCATCGTTCCAACTCCTCGCTGAACGCATCAACGCCGCAAATTACACGTGCACACTTTTGTCTTTCCCCGGGTGAGATGGCACCGGAGCGGCTGCGGCAGTGGCTGTGGAGGAAGGCTCGGGGTGAGCGGGGAAATGACTGAGCTCTGCATTAGCTCATCCCTACAGCTGGTGCCACACGGAAACGCTCGGGCTGAAAAGCAAAATCTCCATCAAAATAAGGGAATGTTCACGGAATCGCCGCTGTGTGCGAAGGTGGAGAAATCCTCGCGCGCTGCCGTGGCTGAAGGGATTTACATCAGATTTTAGTCCCCAGCCTCTCCCCTCTCCCGTATTTTGTGCCTGTAGGAGGAATTGATGCTGTAGGAGTGAGTGGCTTGTTGGTTCATTTTTCATTTCTCACCACTGGGGCGAGGGGAACACGGAATTTGAAGGGCGGAGGTGGCGTTTTCCGGCCTTTTAGTGCTGCCAAGTGAAGGGCCTCTGACCACTAAAGGATGTAGGTGCTGTGAGTAACAGGTCCCTAAAAGTATCATCTCAGCCTCTCTTGGGTGACTTTCCAAGAGGTTGTGGTCCCTAAGCAGTAATTTATTGTTCAGCCTGGAGAAGAGAAGGATCCAGGAAGAGCTCAGAGCTCCTCCCAGTGCCTAAAGGGGCTCCAGGAGAGCTGGAGAGGGACTGGGGAAAAGGGATGGAGGGACAGGACACAGGGAATGGCTTCAAACTGCCAGAGGGCAGGGATGGATGGGATATTGGGAAGGAATTGTTCCCTGGGAGGGTGGGGAGGCCCTGGCACAGAATTCCCAGAGAAGCTGTGGCTGCCCCTGGATCCTTGGGAGTGTCCAAGGCCAGGTTGAGGAGTTTGGAGCAGCCTGGGACAGTGGGAGGTGTCCCTGCCCATGGCAGGGGGTGGAACTGGATGAGCTTTCAGGTGTTCAAGCCAAACCATGCTGTGGTTGTGTGAGTCCATGATTCCGACCAATCCTGCTGAGGAGCTCAGGATCTGCCCCTCCAACTGCAGCGCAGCAGGAGCCATCAGAATCTCTCTTCTCTCCTCATCCTCTGGAACACTGGACCTCCCACTCCAGAGCAGCCCCATTCCCACCTCAGCACTCAGCCCTGGGTTCCTTTTCCTGATGTCCAGTGATTTTTTTTGGCTGTGCAGAGCAAAACAGGCAGGAATCCCCACAGGCCCTGGGATCCCACAGCAGCACCCCCACCCCGTAACCGCAGCACCGCTGGGACCCTGTGCACACACACCTCTGCAAATGCCATGGAAACACTGGCCTGGCATTCCCAGCCACGCAGGGAATGCTGCAGCCACCTTCCAGCTCCTGGGTGTGATATGGCTCCCCTTTTTCCCAACCTCTGCACCGGGCAAAGCTCACTGGCTTTGCTCCTTCGGGTTATCCTGGTCACACCACGCATCTCCTCAGCACCGATCTATTGGGGCCTTCCAGCACAGCTCTTGATGGGAATTAATTAATGGCTGGACAGCTCTGGGCATTTTGGGTGCTGAGAGAAAGATATTTTGAGGGGATGCTCTGAGCTGTCTCAAGACAGGGCGGCCTCGGTGCACGGAAGAATCGATGGAGCATCGTCCCCGCTCCTCAGGGCGCCACGCTCAGCCTCCCCGTTTGACCCCTTAATTTCCAGCAGTGATGTCACTGAAATCCCTGCTCGTGGTCGTGCTGCCGGGCTAAATTTAGAGTGTTTGAGATGATTTGTGACTCTGTTGCTGGGGGGAGGCGGGGCGGGGGGGATGTCGGGGAATGACATGTGAGTCCTGTGTCATTGAGGCTCGTTTGGGCTTTGAAGATGACAGTGCTGTCCAGGAAGAGCAGGGAGGAAAAAGGGATACTCGGGGCTCTCGGCCCTTTTTATCGTCTGAACAATTTAATCGAGCTCATTGCTTAGCTGAGACATTAAGGAAGGATTTTCCCCTCGAAACCTGATTAGATTTCCCAATAAAACGCCCACTTTGACTGCTGCTGCTAGGAGATGTGTTGGTTTGCGGTTCGGGGAGGTACACAGCGTAAAAATAAACGGAAAAAGGAGCTGGATGCTGCGGGGACATGGAGGAAAAGACCTTTCCACATGGAGATATCATTCTTCGTGGAGCTGAGTGAAGAACAGGGCTGACAGGGATCTGGGAAATGAGGGAAATAGAGGAATTTCCCACATCTTCCATTCCACCTCCCCGCTGGAGCCGGAGCATCTCCAGCTCCACCAGCGCTGCAGCAGCGAGCGAATCGGTCAGGGGTGGGCGTGGGCAGGGAGGAATAAAACCGGCATAAAATCGCTGAGGGAAGGATCTCTGCCCTCCACGGATCCTCTCCATCCATCCCTTCCCTCTGCCCACGGGATGGGGACCCCGGGGTCCCTGTCCCTGGCCCCTTCCAGCACACGACCTTGTGGGCCAGACGCCTGAAGGTTATTCGGGGGCACGGCTGCGTTAATCAAAGCTCCTTAATTCCCCCCATAATCCAAGAAGGGATGGAGCCCGGCCGGTCTGTGCCGTTCTGTTTACATCGGACTGCGGGTGGAGGGAGGAAGGAGGGGACGGGGAGGGAGGGGGCAGCTGACGTGCTCGGAATAAAATCGTGCCACCTCCTCCTCCATCCCTCAGCGAAAAAAATCAAACGCATCTGTCCACCACCCCCACCCCCCCCACCGCGATTTCCTCCCAAAGTGTCCACCACAGAAGGAGGGGCCGCACTGCAGCTCATCTCGAGGGGCAAAGGTCTTGAGGAACCCCCGCCTGATTATTCGGGCACGGCATATTTCTCGGGTTTAAATTAATAGGAGCCTCCCCCCTCCTCTCCCCCTCGGGGCTGAGGCCGAGGGAGGCAGCCGGGCCCCGGCGGGGGTACCAGGCCTTGGGACGCGCCGTGATGGCGTCTCCTCATCCCGGCCGTTTCGCAAGACCCAAAACAGGTTGTTTGTTTATTTGAGGTCATTTAGATCTCTCTTTTCTCTCCCATGCCGCAGCTTTAAGGGCAAATCCATCCTGTTTTGCGAGGGCCGGGTGCCGCGGGGCCGGCGCTGCCGCAGAGGGGTGCTCGGCTCATGAGGCGCGGCGGGGACCTGCCTGCCGGCCTGGGGGCAATCCCAAAGAGAAAGCACCCAAAATGTCTTTCTTTTCCCCCCTTTTATTCACTACACAGGAGCCCTGTGGCAGTCCAGACCCTCCTGGAGGTCCAGGATGCGGAGGGCTGAGCAGGCGGCCGCGGGCTACCGAATGGCGAGGCTGAGGGTTTTATTTTGGGGCGGGTTTGAATATTCATCCCCCACCTGGTGCTGAGTGCGGGTCCTTCGAGGGGAGAGGAGGGTCCTGCCTCGGCCGCCGCAAAGAGACGGGCGAGAAAGCTCCGCGAACAAAGGAGAAGGATGCGGGAAGCCGCGAGGAAAGAGCTTTATTGGCACGACCCGACGGGCTCCTCGCGGCATCCGCAGCGGCCGGGATGCGAGCCCAGGGGAGGATGGCCCGAAATACCTGCAGAGCCCCTCGGCGGGGAAGCAGAGAGGCGTCCCAGGGAGCCCGAGCTGCTGTCACTGTTCCCAAGGGCACCGTGCCGGAGGTGAGGGTCCGTGCGCGGAGCTGCAAAGAGAGACGGGACCCCCGAATTGGGGACAGCTCTGCAGGAGCCCCGAGGGGTCGGGGACTGTCCCCTCCAGTAGGGCCTGTCCTTGGCCAGAGCCAGGCACCTGCTGGGATGGGCCGGGATGAGGGGATGAGGGCGGGTGGCCTCCAGCTGCAAGGAGAAGGGAAGGGAGGAGAGGGATGGGAGAAGGGAAAGGAGGTGAAGAGCCGCAGCGGGGAGCAGGGCTAAAAGGGTGAAGGGGTAAAAAAAAATAAAAACCGAAATAAAAATGAAAGCGTGAAAAAGGAAGGGGAAAAAGAACCAATGGGGTGTCGGGGGGGAGCAGCCCCTGCGCTGCAGGAGGCTCTGGGGGGCACCTGCTCCGTGTTAGGCCGCGGGGTCGCAGCATCCCTGCGGGGTCGCAGCATCCCTCCCTCCCGCCGCCTCCAGAGTTGGATTTTATTTTATTTTCTGAATTATTCCAGGTTGCTGCTTTTCTGCCCCCTTCATCTTCGCCTCCCCCCCCGCTCCTATCTCCCCCCCCCTCGGCTCCTCGGCACACACACGCCTCTCGCGGGGCTGTGTAAGGACTATAATTGAGGCAGCCGATGGGTATTGGGATCTTTTTGTAGGAGGATGTATGGGCTGGGGGCAGCTGCTGGGGGGTGGGGGCAGTGGGGGGGACAGCATTACCATACAAAGGGAACAAAATGACTGTTATCCCTCGAGAGATTTACGGGCCCGGCCTCGCCCTGCAGACACAGCGCTCCCCCCCTTCTTCTCCCCGGCACTTTTGATTTAAATTATAAGGATTAAAAGGAGAGGGAGGGTGGAGGGGAAAAACACACAAACAGCCACCGGAAAAAAATAATATATCATAATAAAGCTTTCAAAAATAAAGGAAAAAAGCGGCTTTGCTTCAGCATCCCCCCCGGCCCCCCCCCTCCGTCGGGGGAGCAGCGTGAGCCCCGGTGACCCCAAGACCTGCCCTTGCTTTTAGCAAGGAAAAAACCCATCGCTCTGCCGAGAAAAGGCGAGAGAAAAGGCAAAGCACAAAGCGGCGGCAGCGGAGCAGCCCCGGGGACAGCAGCCGCGTCCCCCCGGGGCCCACCCGCGGGGCACCCGCGAGTGACAGCTCCGGATTTCACACCCCGGGCGCCTGTGCTCGCAGGGAGCCCCTCTCCTTGACCCCGGAGAGCGCCCCAAAAGCCGCCGCGCGCCCCAATCCCGTCCCAGCGCATCCCAACGCATCCCATCCCATCCCATCCGAGCATCCTTCTCCGCCCCCCCTCCTGCGCTGCGGGTGCCACCTGCGCCGGTGCGCAGCGCTGCTTGCGCGCCCCGCGGCCGAGCTCGGGGGATGGGGAGGGTGTCAGGGGGTGCGGGGGGGTTCCGCGGGTGCGGAGAGCCGCGGAGCCGCCTCCGGCCTCGATGCTGTCAGCCTCGTTCTTGGCATTCATCCGTGCCTTAATTGTATGACATTAAATCAAGGTCCGCTGTGAACACGGAGAGAGGGGCCTTTCCTCGGGAGGAAGAGAATATCGACAAGAAGAAGGGGAAATGGGAAAAAGAAAGAAGAAAAAAGGGAGGGGAAGGAGGGGAGGGGGAAGAGGACCCCGCGGAGCCCAGCCTTTGTTCTCGCGCCCCGCGGGCTCGGCGCGCCCTTCCCCATGGGCGGGGGGAGGGGGACAAAACCCAACCTAACCCCGCTACCCCATCGGAAAAAATCCTCTGTGAAAGCAAAGAAGCCCCGGGCTGTGGGGTGGGGGGCGGCGGGGGGGCCCCGTTACCTGCCCTCCGTCTCTGCCCAACGCTGCCCGCTCTCTGCCGCCTGCCCCGAGCCCCGCCGCGCTGCTATAAACGGGGGGGTCTGGAGGAGCGCAATAAACCTTCCCCCGTTCGCCTGCTGCAGTCAATCCTTTCGCTCAGATCCCAAGTGGTGCAAAAAAAAGAGGAGAGGGGCCCATCTGGCTTCTCATCAGCTTTGTCAAGTCTTGCATACGCTAAAATGCTAATGACCTAGATAGCTCATGCAAAATGCAGCAGAGAGAGGGAGGGAGCAGCGAGGGAGGGAGGAGGAGGAGGGAGGGAGGGGAAAGGCAGAGGGAGGGGGAGAGCCCGGGTGCATCACCCCCCCTCCCCAGCACCCCCCAGCCCTCGCTGCCCAGTGCACCTTGGTAGGTACGAGCCGGGCTTTGATTTGAAAGGTCACCCGGGTACGATGAGGGGGGGGCGGGCAGAGCCCACGGATAAACCGCGCTGCCTTCATCCTCCATCCTTCCATCCTCCGATCCCCCCCGCCCCCAGCCCTCCGGGGGGGAAGAAAAGGGCGCGGGGGGGGTGAGTGAGAACACAGCCCCCGCTGCATCCCCCCTCCCCCGTGGGGTGCTGAAGGGTGCCCTGTCTATCCAACCCCCCCTTTCCCGGCCGACCCCAACCCAAACCCGCCCCCCAAGAAGAGGAGCGAAGGAAATACCCCCTGCGGCAGCCCCGCCGTGGTCCCTCTGTCCTGCAGCCGGTGCGGAGCGCGGCCGGCGCGTAATCCCGCGGAGGATGCTCGGGGAGGCGGGGGGCGGATGTGCCCCCCCCCCGCGTTATGCGGAGGGCGAGTGGAAAATGAGATATAGTATATATAAATTATATATATAGAAAAGAAAAGGGAAGGTGGGGCTGGAGCCAGGCCGGCGGCGGGAGCGGAGCGGGCAGCGGGAGCGGTGCGGAGGGAGCGGGAGCAGCCGGGCGGGCGCTGCGCGGAGCGCGGAGCTGTCCATAGGTATCTGCTGTCTGAGCTTAATCTATCAAATTATCGAGGCGGCGCACCGCCCCCCCCCATCTCGCCTCCCCCCCTCCCCCCGGCCCACCCACCGCCCCCTTCTCATTTTATCATTAGCCAGGCCCTAATCTTGCTCGTGTTCCTCCTTCGGTGATGTGATCTTCCTTGAATTTTTCCATTGTGCACATTTCCCTCCCTCCTCCCCTCCCCCCCCCCCCATTCCTCCCCCCCCCTCCCGTTTTCCCGCAACCACCTCCCTCCCCTAAAAGGATTATTCAGCCTAAAAAAAAAAAATCCCAGCTGCTGACTCCGTGCGCCCGCAACATAGCGGTGCAGACCCTCGCCCCACCCCGCTCCCGCAGAGATGCTCCGGGTGTTGTCCGTCCGCAGAATGCTGCCTTTTAAAACGAGCGACCCGCGGGGGAAGAGCCTTCCAGCCCTGCCCAGCCTCCCCCGCAGCCCCCCGCACCCTCCACCCGCTTTGGGGCGCGGGGAACCCCCTGCCTGTCCCCCCGCAAGCCCCGCTGCGGAGAAAGGATGCTGCAGAGCTGGGTCGGACCGCTTTGCAGAAGAACGGGAGATAGGGGAATAAAAAACAAAAAAAAAAGAATCCAAAAGAAAAAAAAAAAAAACTGGTATCTAGACTCTGTATATTAGAGACCTCATTTATTAGTTAAATATTGTTTCTAGCTGCAATTCTCTTCCTACTATCATACTAAAAAAAAAAGTACCAAATTTTGGCCATTAAGGCTTTCGCTTTCTCTCCCCCCCACCCTCTCACCCCGCAGCACTGTGGTTCTATGGCACCGCTACTGAATTATGAATTCTCTTCTTCTTTGCGAACTCGGCGTCGACGAGTGCTAACCCCCTTGTGCAGTGGCTGTCTTCGGGTGGAAACCCCGCGCCCCCCAAAGCGGGTGGAGGTGCGGGGGCTGCGGGGGGCTGGGCAGGGCTGGAGGCTCTTTCCCCGCGGGTCGCTCCTGTTTTAAAAGGCAGCATTTCTGCGGACAACACCGGGCATCTCTGCGGGAGCGGGCTGGGGGCGAGGGCTGCAGCCCTTGTTTGCGGCGCACGGAGTCAGACAGCTGGGATTTTTTTTTTTTTGGCTGAATAATCCTTTACGGGGAGGGGGTGTGCGGAAACGGGGGGGGGGAGGAGGTGGGGGGGATGGGGGAGGAGGGAGGAAAGTGGATCAACATCACCGAAGGAGGACAGCGAGCAAGATTAGGGCTGGCTAATGATAAATGAGAAGGCGCCGCTGGACGCTCCGCGCTCCGCGCAGCGCCCGCCCGGCTGCTCCGCGTCCTCCGCACCCTCCGGCCGCCCGCTCCGCTCCCGCCGCCGGCCTGGCTCCAGCCCCACCTTCCCTTTTCTTTTCTATATATATATTTATATTATATATTATTCTCATTTTCACCGCCTCCGCATAACCGGGGGGGGGGCACATCCCGCCCCCGCCTCCCCGACATCCTCCGGGATTACGCGCCCGGCCGCGCTCCGCACCGGCTGCAGGACAGAGGGACCACGGCGGGCTGCCGCAGGGGGTATTTCCTTCGCTCCTCTTCTTGGGGGGCGGTTTGGGTTGGGGTCGGGCCGGAAAGGGGGGGTTGGATAGACAGGGCACCCCTCAGCACCCCACGGGGAGGGGGGATGCAGCGGGGGCTGTGTTCTCACTCACCCCCCCCGCGCCCTTTCTTCCCCCCGGAGGGCTGGGGCGGGGGGATGGAGGATGGAGGATGGAGGATGAAGGCAAGCGCGGTTTTCCGTGGGCTCTGCCCGCCCCCCCTCATCGTACCCGGGTGACCTTTCAAATCAAAGCCCGGCTCGTACTACCAAGGTGCACTGGGCAGCGAGGGCTGGGGGGTGCTGGGGAGGGGGGTGATGCACCCGGGCTCTCCCCCTCCCTCTGCCTTTCCCCTCCCTCCTCCTCCCTCCTCCCTCCCTCGCTGCTCCCTCCCTCTCTCTGCTGCATTTTGCATGAGCTATCTAGGTCATTAGCATTTTAGCGTATGCAAGACTTGACAAAGCTGATGAGAAGCCAGATGGGCCCCTCTCCTCTTTTTTTTGCACCACTTGGGATCTGAGCGAAAGGATTGACTGCAGCAGGCGAACGGGGGAAGGTTTATTGCGCTCCTCCAGACCCCCCCGTTTATAGCAGCGCGGCGGGGCTCGGGGCAGGCGGCAGAGAGCGGGCAGCGTTGGGCAGAGACGGAGGGCAGGTAACGGGGCCCCCCCGCCGCCCCCCACCCCACAGCCCGGGGCTTCTTTGCTTTCACAGAGGATTTTTTCCGATGGGGTAGCGGGGTTAGGTTGGGTTTTGTCCCCCCCCTCCCCCCGCCCATGGGGAAGGGCGCGCCGAGCCTCCGCGGGGCGCGGAGAACAAGGCTGGGCTCCGCGGGCCCTCTCCCCCTCCCCCTCCTTCCCCCATCCCTTTTTTTTCTTTTCTTTCCCATTTCCCCTTCTTCTTGTCGATATTCTCTTCCTCCCGAGGAAAGGCCCCTCTCTCCGTGTTCACAGCGGACCTTGATTTAATGTCCATACAATTAAGGCACGCGGTGAATGCCAAGAACGAGGCTGACCAGCATCGATGGCGGAGGCGGCTCCGCGGCTCTCCGCACCCGCGGAACCCCCCCGCACCCCCTGACACCCTCCCCATCCCCCGAGCTCGGCCGCGGGGCGCGCAAGCAGCGCTGCGCACCGCGCAGGTGGCACCGCAGCGCGGGGAGGGGCGGAGAGATGCTCGGGATGGGATGGGATGGGATGCGTTGGATGCGCTGGGACGGGATTGGGGCGCGCGGCGGCTTTTGGGGCGCTCTCCGGGTCAAGGAGAGGGCTCCCTGCGAGCACAGGCGCCCGGGGTGTGAAATCGGAGCTGTCACTCGCGGGTGCCCGCGGGTGGGCCCCGGGGGACGCGGCTGCTGTCCCGGGGTGCTCCGCTGCCGCGCTTTGTGCTTTGCCTTTTCTCTCGCTTTTCTCGGCAGAGCGATGGTTTTTTCCTTGCTAAAAGCAAGGGCAGGTCTTGGGGTCCCGGGCTCACGCTGCTCCCCCGACGGAGGGGGGGGCCGGGGGGATGCTGAAGCAAACCGCTTTTTTCCTTTATTTTTGAAAGCTTTATTATGATATATTATTTTTTTCCGGTGCTGTTGTGTGTTTTTCCCCTCCACCTCCTTCCTTTTAATCCTTATAATTTAAATCAAAAGTGCCGGGGAGAAGAAGGGGGGGCAGCGCTGTGTCTGCAGGGCAGGCGGGGAGAATCTTCGGAGGATAAACATGTCATTGTTCCCTTTTTGGTAATGCTGTCCCCCCAGCTGCCCCCACCCCCAGCAAGCTGCCCAGGCCATACATCCTCCCTCAAAGATCCAATTACCATCGGCTGCCTCATTATACTCCTTACACAGCCCCGGCGAGAGGGTTGTGTGCGAGAGCCGAGGGGAGAGGGGGGGGGGGAGGCGAAGATGAAGGGGGCAGAAACAGCACCTGAATAATTCAGAAAATAAAATAAAAATCCAAAACTCTGGCAGGCGGCGGGAGGGAGGGATGCTGGACCCCGCAGGGATGCTGCGACCCCGCGGCCTAACACGGAGCAGGTGCCCCCCAGAGCCTCCTGCAGCGCAGGGGCTGCTCCCCCCCGACACCCCATTGGTTCTTTTCCCCTTCCTTTTTCACGCTTTCATTTTTATTTCGGTTTTTATTTTTTTTTACCCCTTCACCCTTTTAGCCCTGCTCCCCGCTGCGGTCTTCACCTCTTTCCCTTCTCCATCCCTCTCCTCCCTCCCTTCTCCTTGCAGCTGGAGGCCACCGCCCTCATCCCTCTCCCGGCCCATCCCAGCAGGTGCCTGGCTCTGGCCAAGGACAGGCCCTACTGGAGGGACATCCCGACCCCTCGGGGCTCCTGCAGAGCTGTCCCCAATTCGGGGTCCCGTCTCTCTTTGCAGCTCCGCGCACGGACCCTCACCTCCGGCACGGTGCCCTTGGGAACAGTGACAGCAGCTCGGCTCCGGGACGCCTCTCTGCTTCCCCGCGAGGGCTCTGCAGGTATTCGGGCCATCCTCCCCTGGGCTCGCTCCCGGCCGTGCGGATGCCGCGAGGAGCCCGTCGGGTCGTGCCAATAAAGCTCTTTCCTCGCGGCTTCCGTCTTCTCCTTTGTTGGGAGTTTTTCTCCCCGTCTCTTTGCGGCGGCCGAGGCAGGACCTCTCTCCCCTCGAGACCCGCACTCAGCACCAGGTGGGATGATATTCAAACCCCCAAAATAAACCCTCAGCCTCGCCATTCGGTAGCCCGCGGCCGCCTGCTCAGCCCTCCGCATCCTGGACCTCCAGGAGGGTCTGGACTGCCACAGGGCTCCTGTGTAGTGAATAAAAGGGGGGAAAAGAAAGACATTTTGGGTGCTTTCTCTTTGGGATTGCCCCAGGCCGGCAGGCAGGTCCCGCCGCGCCTCATGAGCCGAGCACCCCTCTGCGGCAGCGCCGCCCCGCGGCACCCGGCCCTCGCAAAACAGATGATTGCCTAAAGCTGCGGCATGGGAGAGAAAAGAGAGATCTAAATGACCTCAAATAAACAAACAACCTGTTTTGGGTCTTGCGAAACGCCGGGATGAGGAGACGCCATCACGGCGCGTCCCAAGGCCTGGTACCCCCGCCGGGGCCCGGCTGCTCCCTCGGCCTCAGCCCCAGGGGTGGAGAGGAGGGGCAGGAGGCTCCTATTAATTCTAAACCCGAGAAATATTGCCGTGCCCCGAATAAATCAGGCCGGGGGTTCCTCCAAGACCTTTGACCCCTCGAGATGAGCTGCAGTGCGGCCCCTCCTCTTCTGGGTGGACACTTTGGAAGGAAATGGCGCGGTGGGGGGGGGGGGTGGTGGACAGATGCGTTTGATTTTTTCGCTGAGGGATGGAGGAGGAGGTGGCACGATTTTATTCCGAGCACGTCAGTGCTCCCCTCCCATCCCTTCCTCTCCTCACCACCGCAGTCCGATGTAACAAGACGGCCAGACCGCCGGGCTCCATCCCTTCTTGGATTATGGGGGGAATTAAGGAGCTTTGATTAACGCAGCCGTGCCCCCGAATAACCTTCAGGCGTCTGGCCCACAAGGTCGTGTGCTGGAAGGGGCCAGGGACAGGACCCCGGGTCCCCATCCCGTGCAGAGGGAAGGGATGGATGGAGAGGATCCGTGGAGGGCAGAGATCCTTCCCTCAGCGATTTTATGCCGGTTTATTCCTCCCTGCCCACGCCCACCCCTGACCGATTCGCTCGCTGCTGCGCGCTGGTGGAGCTGGAGATGCTCCGGCTCCAGCGGGGGAGGTGGAATGGAAGATGTGGGAAATTCCTCTATTTCCCTCATTTCCCAGATCCCTGTCAGCCCTGTTCTTCACTCAGCTCCACGAAGAATGATATCTCCATGTGGAAAGGTCTTTCCTCCATGTCCCCGCAGCATCCAGCTCCTTTTTCCGTTTATTTTTACGCTGTGTACCTCCCCGAACCGCAAACCAACACATCTCCTAGCAGCAGCAGTCAAAGTGGGCGTTTTATTGGGAAATCTAATCAGGTTTCGAGGGGAAAATCCTTCCTTAATGTCTCAGCTAAGCAATGAAGCTCGATTAAATTGTTCAACGATAAAAAGGGCCGAGAGCCCCGAGTATCCCTTTTTCCTCCCTGCTCTTCCTGGACAGCACTGTCATCTTCAAAGCCCAAACAGCCTCAATGACCAGGACTCACATGTCATTCCCCGACATCCCCCCCGCCCCGCCTCCCCCCAGCAACAGAGTCACAATCATCTCAAACACTCTAAATTTAGCCCGGCAGCACGACCACGACAGGGATTCAGTGACATCACTGCTGGAAATTAAGGGGTCAAACGGGGAGGCTGAGCGTGGCGCCCTGAGGCGGGGACGATGCTCCATCGTTCTTCCGTGCACCGAGGCCGCCCTGTCTTGAGACAGCTCAGAGCATCCCCTCAAAATATCTTTCTCTCAGCACCCAAAATGCCCAAGCTGTCCAGCCATTAATTAATTCCCATCAAGAGCTGTGCTGGAAGGCCCCAATAGACGGTGCTGAGGAGATGCGTGGTGTGACCAGGATAACCGAAGGAGCAAAGCCAGTGAGCTTTGCCCGGTGCAGAGGTTGGGAAAAAGGGGAGCCATATCACACCCAGGAGCTGGAAGGTGGCTGCAGCATTCCTGCGTGGCTGGGAATGCCAGCCAGTGTTTCCATGGATTTGCAGAGTGTGTGTGCACAGGGTCCCAGCGGTGCTGCGGTTACGGGGTGGGGTGCTGCTGTGGGATCCCAGGGCCTTGGGATTCCTGCCTGTTTTGTCTGCACAGCCAAAAAAAATCACTGGACATCAGGGAAAAGAACCCAGGCTGAGTGTGAGGTGGGAATGGGGCTGCTCTGGAGTGGGGGTCCAGTGTTCCAGGGGATGAGGAGAGAGAGAGATTCTGATGGCTCCTGCTGCGCTGCAGTTGGAGGCAGATCCTGAGCTCCTCACAGATGGTCGGATCATGCTCAAACACCACAGCATGTTGGCTTGAAACCTGAAAGCTCATCCAGTCCACCCCTGCATTGGGCAGGGACACCTCCCACTGTCCAGGCTGCTCCAAACTCCTCCAACCTGGCCTTGGAACACTCCAGGACCAGGAGCAGCCACGCTTCTCTGGAATTCTGTGCCAGGGCCTCCCACCCTCCAGGAAATTCCTTCCAATATCCCATCCATCCCTGCCTCTGCAGTTTGAAGCCATTCCCTGTTGTCCTGTCCCTCCATCCCTTTTCCCCAGTCCCTCTTCCACTCTCCTGGAGCCCCTTTAGCACTGGGAGGAGCTCTGAGTCTTCCTGGATCCTTCTTCTCCAGGCTGAAATAAATTACTGCTTAGGGACCACAACTCTTGGAAGCACCCAGAAGGGCTGGATGTACTTTTTGGACCTGTTACTCCACAACTTACATCCTTTAGTGTCAGGCCCTTCACCTGGCAACACTAAAAGGCCGGAAACCCACCTCGCCCTTCAATTCCGTTCCTCGCCAGTGTAAAATAAAAATGAACCACAAGCCACTCACTCCTACAGCATCAATTTCCCTCCTAAGGCTAAAATAGGAGAGGGAGAGCTGGGACTAAAATCTGATGTAATCCCTTCAGCACGGCGGTAGCCGAGGTTGAAGCTGTCAACCGCCCCAATTTATGGAGAATCGGCGTCGCTACCACTATAATTGCCCCACGGTCGGAGGGTCTATATTTTTTCTGTCCGCGTCATCCCTATGTCTGGTCTGTCACCAACGGAGGGGGCACCGTGCTTGGCAAGCCGTCTATCTGTGTTGAATCCGCATTCCTTCGTATCCTACACATCCACATCCCGGTATCTTTTGATGTGAGCGATCTCTCTCGCGCTTATCTCCAGCCCGATAGCCGTATCTACCTGTCCGAGCATTCACCAGTCCTTGGCGTCTTATCCTGAGCACCCTGTCTCACCCTGTAACCTTGTCAGGGTGCTGCGCAGCCTAACCCAGGCTAAACCCCAGCTGAAGCAGGCTCTGAAGGCAGGAAATCCTTTATTACTCGCCGGGTGATTTGGTGTCAAGGGCATGTGCCCGCTCCTGGAATCTCTCTGCACAAGCTGCAGCTCCTGAGATCATTCCAGCGCCGCACCGCGCCGCAGCGCACGTCTCTTCCTTCCATCCCTTCCCGTTGGCGGCCGAAAACGTGGCTCAACACCATCCCTTGCTCTTTGTTTTTGTTGTGTTTTGTGTTTTATTTTTTTTGTCTTTTCATTTGTAAAGACAAAGTTGTGCTCATTTGTTACCCCTGCCCGTTGCTAGGATTTCTTGGCCGGGCCTGTAGAAAGAGTTGTATGAGAAAAAAGCCGCATGGAAGCGCGAGTAGGTCGGTTTGGTTGCCCTTAGACGTGTGAGTTCTGGTGTGATTTCAGGTTGGAGTATGGGACAGGAGTGTCCAGCTCTTGAGTTAAGCACGAGGACATAATGAACACTCTTGGCAGTTGTCCTTAAAGCCGTTTCAAAGACGCGTGGTTTCTGAGTAGCCTGCTGGGGAAGCACTTGTCCCTTTGTGGAAATGCCTGTCATCCGAGTCAATGCAACCCAGGCGCTCCCATTGCTTTAATGACATTGCACTTAATGCACCAGATCAGAGGAGTTTTCAAGGAAATGTTGGAAATTAGCTGTCAAAAATCGTTCCGGGAGAGCCACCAGCTCAGGCGCAGAAATCTTTCTGCCTGCCCTTTAGAACATCACCCCCCTCAAAGCATGACACAATATTATTAGCTTAAAAAAAACAAAACCCCAACCAACCCCAAACCCTATTTACCCTGAGCGAGCAACTCCTGCTATACCTCCCCTGAGCCGTTTGCAATTCAAATAAGGCCTCGCAGGGCGCAGATTTGAAGGTCTGGCTGACAGAAGCCAACAGCCAGAGCATCCCTCTGAGACCGCCGCGCTTCCAACCGCAGCTGGAGCCACGGGGCCACGCGAGCATCCGGCCCTGCCCCGCAGGCAGCTGCCTGACGGGGACTGGGATGGGGTCACGGCGCCTCCTGATCCATCCCCTCCTTGCTTCCCTGCCTCGGAGATTTATGGAGAGATGAGGTGGTTTATTTAAAAAATAAATAGAGGTGGTTCGTGGCAGGTTGGAGGTGAACTGCTGTAATTTTGATATTCCCCTGAAATTACTTCTGTATGTTTTATTATGAATATTTATTTTTTTATCTCTCTTTAAGACTTTCCTTTTGAGGATCCAAAAGCACCTTGGGTGTCTGCACAAGCCCTGATCCCAGTGGGAATTTGAAGGAAGGAAATGCAATTCCCTCTCTAAGAGGGGGAAACTGAGGATCAGGGGCCTTGGGGAGATTTTGCCACCCACCCTTCGTGGCTCCAGATGGAATGGACCCGTGGATGGAAATTATGGGATCAGCAAGGGGTACAGACCTGGAATGGGGCTCGCAGCCCTCAGGGCTGGGCAGAGGGGCTTTGTTGAATGGCCACGGGGATTTTCTGCCTGAATTTCAGCTCACACAGAGCTGGGTGTCGCATTAGCAACCTGGGCTGGATTAAAGCTCAAAGGGCTCTTCCCGGGCCTTTTCCAGCTCACCCTCCTGCCCGCCGCCCGTCACGTTGGCTGGGGATATTTCCAGCCCACTGGCGAGTGCATCACGCTCCCTTAAAAACACAAATCCTTGGACTTAAGCGGTCATCCATCCCCTCCCTCTGCACTGTTAGCACATTAAGAAATTAAACGATAAAACTCCCAAAGATCCGATTGACCGGGATCGCGCCGCTCCATATGGCACGGCATATGTGGCCGGCCCTCGGTCGGGATTGCCGGGACGCGCTCAGCCGGCCTGGGGTGGGAAAGGGGTTTCGAGGCAAATTCGGATGGATTTAGAGCTACTTTTTTTTTCTTTCTTTTCTTTCCTTTTTTTTTAATTTTTTTTTTTCCCCCCCCTCACACATATATATACACATATATACTACATACATCCACCCCCAGCGCCGGAGGGAAAACGGTGGAGGTGATGTATGTCCCTAAATCAGGATGCAGAGCCTGGCTTTGCTGGAGGAGGTCAGGTGAGGCTATTTAACGCTTTGCAGGCTCCTCCGAGGCCATGGGCTTTGGAAAAATGATGCCAAAGCCCCAAAGCCACCTCCCCACAAGCAGCTTCACGCCTGCTGGAGCCGATGGCAGAGGTGACACCAGGGGAATGGATCCCTGCAGGTGGGTGCTGAGCACCCAGCTGGGCGGAAAAAGTCCCTTTCCTTCCCTACCCACTCCAGGATAAATCCCATTGCAGCAAACAAAGGGCTCTGGGCCTCGCTGGGAGCTTTCCCCGAACGACAGCGCAGGGTTTCTAAAAGCCTTTAGAGGTTTTTTCACCACTTTGGTGGAATTCAAACCTTTAATTTCTTTCTGGGGCTCACTCGAAATTTTAAGTGCTGGGCGGTGTGAGGGGGGTGAAGGTGGCAGCTGGATTCATCGCCGTGCCTGGCACTGCGGGATGGACAGGCGGACAGAGCCTGTACCACAAAACTTAGCTCTAAACATGACCTAAACAGCTTAGCAGGGATCTACATGAAGGAAGGGATTAACCCCCCTCGCTCCCCAACCATGAGCAACAAATCCCATTAACACCCCATCCCTGGCAGGGGAAACCCTGCATCCCCCGGTCCCCGAAATAGAGACCCGCCGCACTGAGCGAGTGATTCATGTGAAATGAAAATCCCAGCCTGTGGCAATGGCTCCTGCAGAAGCTCCGTGGTGAGAATTTGGGATTTTTATGGGAAGCTTCAGCATCGCTGCGAACCAGCCCGGCCGCGTTATCCCGGTGCGACGCCTCATAAATGGTTAATTCCTGGAGACTGTGAGAAGGTTAAATACGTATCAGGATCAGAGGCAGCCACCTATAGCTCCCCTTTCTGCAGGATTTCTCGGGGTTACTCAGAGAACCAGGAGCAAAATTTGGCGAGAGGGGGATGAAAAATCTCCCTCTGCCTGAAAAACCCGGCTCTCCCCCAAGTAATTTGCTTTAAAGCAGGGGAATTACTCACCGAGGTGATAGGTAGGAACCGTGCAAAATATAGTGGGGGGAGAAAGAAGCTGTTAGAGACAACAGCAGGAGAAAAACTCTGTTATCTATGGTAACAGTCTGGAGACTGATTTATCCAGCATATAAATAGAGCGGGAGAGGCTTTTGCGCTGTAGACACTCCGATGGGGAACTGAGAGTTGATTTTACCCTCCCTATCGGGTTCAGCTCGATAGGAAAATTTCCCATGGATGCAGCAGCGGAGATGTGGCACCGAATTCTGCAGGAAACAGGCCTGAACTTTCTCCCCTAGCTGCTGAGGGATGCGGTTCCAGCATCCCCCCCTTTCCCCACGTAGACATTCCATCTTCATCAGCATCCCAGCTCCCCCCAGAGCTGCCCTCTCCAAGCCCCCAAATATTATTGCTTTGTTTACCACTGGGTTTTATGGAGGATGGAAGCTGATGGACCAGATCCGTCTTCCAAGCACTTGCTCCCTTCCACATTTAAATAATATCGTTTCACCTGCTGGCTGTAGAGATTAAAAAAAAAAAAAAATCCCAGCAAACGAAACACCCCAAATCTTTTGTACTCCATGATTTATTTCTGAATTTTCCTCAAGGCGGGGAAAAATCATCTGAAGGTCTCCAAAGCTTCAGGTTTAAAACAGCACATTGTATTTAAGCAAATTCTACTGGAGTAACTGCAGGGAAGAGGGGGAAGATGCAGTGTAGGGCTGGAGCCTCATTCAGCATTTTGAGTGGTGTAAAACATATTTGAGAATATAAAATGTGGGGCTGGAAGGGAGATTTCAGGGCTTGTCTCGGTTATACCTGAAACCTTCATCTTTGGGAGACGCAGACCCCATGGTGCCATTTGTCCCCCTGGTGTTTTGTGCCTCCATTGTTTTACGACCATTTGCAAAACCGATTAAACCCCAAAACTGCCCTCTCACCTCGCTGGGATTTGCTCTTTATTTTCCAAGCCGCTCTGCCACGGCAGCAGCGGCCTTGAAATCCGGTCGCTCCCGTTTTTCCGGAGGCATCCCCCGGCGTGTGCACTCCCCTATTGTTCCGAGGTCAGCACAGAGCCTTTTACACCAGGTAAAAGCCCTTTCCCGATCCCTTTTGTGCCGGATCCCACAAGATCCATGCCTGCCTAGCGCGCGTTTCCCCAACGCAGATTCCACTGGCGTGGCAGAGCAGATGGCTCAGGTAGCGGATTTAAAGCCGTCCCAGCCCACCCCCAGGCCTGACCTATATCCAGGATGAACGAGTGGATGCCAGGAATACCTTTGCTTTCCCCTATGTCCGTCATACATCTCTGAATCTTTTTTTTTTTCCCTCCCCATCAGCTGTCAAAAAAATAAAAAAGTGAAAGGATAAAAAAATAAAAAAAAAGGAAAGGGAAAAAGCAATACCTTCCTGACTGATATTTACACAAGTAAATATTTTTTATGTATATACAGCCAATATGAAATGATTTTTAATGAATTATCTGTGAGTGAAAACAGTTCTGTAAATCAGCAGGGCTGCAGGCAATTTTTACCATATGTCGGCTCGCATTTGTATCCCAGAATTTGTTGTGGTGAGGACGAAATATTCCGCTTTTCTTTTCCTCGCTGATGTGCTAGAATTAGGATCTACATAACTCAGTGCGTTTAAGCAGGAATATTGTCTGGTTTTATTGGACTATTATTAATGCAAAGGCGGCCGTTCCCTATACGGCTCTGCACGCCCAGCCAGCGAGAGCTGCACGGGAGCCGGGAGAAGCCTGAATTACATCAAAAATCCCTCTTTTTCCCCAATAAAGCTTCCTTCAAACCTTTCTCCAGCAGGTTTCCAGGAGTAAATCAGCAATTCGCACAGAGAAAAGGAATATCTGTAAAATAGAAGCGATGCTCGGCTCTGAACATCCATCCTCCCTTCCCCCTCTGTAAAATAGCATCTGAATTCCTAATGGCAATAAGGATGAATTACTTAATGTATGGAGGGGGGGCTCAGGCTAAAAACACATCCCAGGGTAATGCTGGGCTGTAGCAGCACCGTATTTATCCCTAAAGCAAGGGGGTGAAAGAGAAATCGGAGCCCCAAAATGAGGAATTGTCCCCGTGACATCCCACAAAACTCAGGTGAAAACTTCTGCCTGATCCAGGGTAGGAAGAAATTGTTCCTACATTCAGGTTTGAATTATTGCAAAACCAAGATGAAAAGTAAAGGAAGGGGGCGGGGGAGAGAGTTTAACACAAATCCAAACCAAAATTGCTGCGGATATCACATATTCCTGAGTTATGGGGATTTTATTTTGGAGCTGTTATCGCTGTGGAGATGTTTGAATTATATTTTATAAAACAGTGTCGCAGGAAAGATCTCCAGCCTGATTTTCCATCGTTGATCCGGGGCTGAGTGGGAAGGTAGGGGGATGTCAGCCAGGTTTTAGTGATGCCAGGAGGGAGGGAAGGCCCTGGATCTGCACCCCAAACAAAGAGAGAATCACCCCTGTTTGTATCCAGGTCCTGCACATCCAGCGATTTCCCGCTGCCTTCAGCGGGAACAGGATGCTTTTCCTTTTGCCCACGGGAATATTTCTGGATGCTGGCCTCAAGCTGGGGGTGGGGAAGGGAGAGAAGCTGATTTTTTTTTTTTTCAGCGAGAATAAAAACAATAATATAAAATATTAAAAATCCCAATTCTTGCCTTCCTGCCCCGTTTTCACCCCTCCCTCTCCCTCCCTGCCAGGCCAAAGGACAGCGGCGATTCTGTAATGACGTAATGCCGAGATGGAAAATGTCATAACCATTTGTCACCAAACGCCCCGTGCACCCAGATGAAGCAAACAGTGTGAGACTGACAGAGCTGATGAAAAACAGCACTTAAGCTAATTTTTTCCCCTGCTAAACTCCGTTGTGCTCTATGCAAATCTGATTGCGAAAGTGGGACATTATCAACACTTTAACGCTAGTTAACTTTGGGAGATGATACTCAGAGCAATCAACATAAACTAGCATACAGTAACTTAAATAACAGAAATGTTTCGCTGCTGCTGCTGCTCCGGCGTTTGGATCGGGCGTGTGACGGATTGTGCCGTGCCTGGGAACAAATTAAAAATACAGCGCCTCGGATCAGCGGTGGCAGCGGCGGAGAGGAGCAGGGTTTGAACCTGAATAACAATAATGGCAATTAGACACCGACCTGGCCTGAATCATCTCTGCCTTGCCAGCAATTATTGATCATTAATAGGTTCTATTTGCTTAGACCCCATCCCTCGTCCCGCTGGTTCGACCCGCTCCCGACAAATCCGCATTCCGGCAGCTCTTAAATTATATAAACTCCTCAAAATGCTCCTTTTCCCCCTGCTTAAAGTCCAGTTCTTAACACCGGAGAGAATCGCAGCTTTCTCTCCTTTTTCGCCCCAGAAAAATAATTTCTCTTCATCCCTCGGCGATGCTCGTTGCGAACCCTAAGGTCACCCTCCTAAAGAAAGGAAGGATAACCTGCAATTTGTTATTTTAAAAGCTCTCAGCGGTGGGAGAGGCGCTGTGAGATGAACCGATGGAGGGGAGAGGACGGGTAACCCTCGTTAATATTCCCTCCGTTCCCCCGCAGCAACGGGGAACGATAATAACACCTTAATATCTCCCAGCGGGGCTCAAAGGAGCTGGAAAAATAGGATTTAGGGTGTGAGCTGGGAAGGAAAACAAAACAAAAAAAAAAAAAAAACCCTTCCAGGGCCTGCTCTGCGCTGAAAAGTTGAAGGTGGATTTTGCGTGGCGGCGGCATCGATTGGGATGTGAACAAACGCGGAGCGCGCCGTGCAAAGGGAGCTTGGACCGCAGCCAGCTCCCGCTGCCGGCCCGGGCCTGGAATGATGCCTGCTCTGATACAGCAACAACCACTTCCCCGGCCCAGGTCTGCCCGGGGTTTCTCCTAAAAATGTTAATTAAGGCTCGCCCACTGAGTAAATTACAGGGAATTAGCTCTATTTTGCATATGCAGAATTAAGGTGTGAGGAGAAGCACCTGGATGAGGGTGGCCCAGGGAGAGTGCCAAGAATTGAGCTCCATCTTCCCGGTCTGAGCCCTCTGCTGCGGGCTGAGCCTCATCTGCTCTTTTCCTGAGTTCATCAGATCCAGTTCATTAATGACACACAGGAATTCAGTGTAATTATTTTAGAAATGCAGAATTGTGGAATATCCTGAGCGGGAAGGGACCCGCGGGGATCATTGATCCAACTCCTGGCTCTGCACAGGACCAGCCCCAATAATCCCACCCTGTGCCAGGATGGGTTTGGTCTCCAAAAATGGTCACACTCAGATTGCCCAACCTCTCCCCTTTCCAGAAATTCCGCCATTTCCATGTGCAGAGGATGCCAGTGGAGTTCTGTCCCCATTCCTGCTCTCAGCACTGGCACTTGTGGCAGCTGAATTAGGTGGTGTTTTTGGGTGGTATTTCAGGCACAATTAGCATCTGCTTTTAGTTGTTAAGACTTTTCCTGTTACAGCCCAAATCCCAGAGGTGCATTTCCCATCTCACCACCCAAACTGCACCTTCCAGCTCTGGGGAAAACGTCCTTTCCCAAAAGGACTAAACCATTGTCCATGAATGGGATGTCCCTGTCTGAACCCTTCAATGCTGACTCACAATTGCTGGGATTGGCAGAAACAAAAAAAAAGGCCCCTTTTCCAAATTCCGGAGACACGCCAAAGGTTACAGAGAGATAAATAGAGGACTGGTCTACCATGACCAAGGAAATAATTATACCCAAGGAAATATCTTCATTTTTGGGACGGGTAGCTGCAGGGATGCACCGAAGTGCATTTTGGGATTTTCTCCCTGCAGAAGGCATTTTATGGATGAAGAAACCAAGAAAGGTTCTACTGGATTTGGTTTGACCCAGCTCTGTGGAGAATGGGCAAGGCTTGCTGCTGGCAGCATCCCACCAGAGAGCACAAAAAACCCTGTCTGGACCCTTCTTCATGGCTTAATTTATTAAAAAAAAACCAAAACAAAAAACATGTTTTGATTCTTTGATACAGTGAAAGAACAAGGCTTACACATCACCCAGGTCTCCCTGCTCGTGGTGAGGTGGGATTCACCTCTTCAAACTTCAAGAATGTTGCTGCCCAGTGCCAAAATCTGCTCCAAGGTGTCTCTGAAGCGAGCAACAATTTGGGGACACCAAGGGAAGATTGAGACTGCACATGCACCCTATGGTGAGAGTTCCCCCACCCCAAAAACAAGGCCTCATGGCCAAGGAAAGAGGATCTGGAACTGGTTTATTTATTTATTCCTGTAATTTATCAATCCCTGGAAGTGGCCAGGGCCAGACTGGATGGAGCTTGGAGCACCCTGGCATAGTGGAAGGTGTCCCTGCCCATGGCAGGGTGTGGGACTGGATGAGCTTTAAAGTCCCTTCCCATCCAAACAATTCCATGAGTTCATGCTGGATCTGAGCCAGCAGAGCCCTTGCAGCCAGGAGGGACATCCCTGTCCTGGGGACATCAGGCCCAGCATCACCAGCAGGGACAGGAAGGGAATTGTCCCCTTCTCCTAAAAAGGGGGTGGCTTCACCGTGAATATTGTGAATGTTTTGGGCACTGCAAAATAAGAGTGATCTAAAGGTGTCAGAGAGCATCCAAAAGAGGCCACAGAGTTGGTGAAAGATCTTGAGAGGAAGCTTTATAAAGGTCAGCTGAGGTCATTTGGTTTGTTCTGCCTGGAGAAGAGGGGACTGAGGTCAGACCCAGGAGCAGCTCCAGCCTCTGCTCCCTGTGACCAGGGAATGGCTGGAGCTGTGTCAGGGAGATTCAGGGTGGAAATCAGGAACAGATTCTTCCCCCAGAGGGTGCTGGGACCAGGCTCCCCAGGGAATGGTGACATTCCCAAGGCTGCCAGAGCTCCAGGAGTGTGTGAACAACGCTCTCAGGGATGCATGGGGTGTGATTGTTGGGATGTCTCTGCAGGGCCAGGGGTTGCATCAATGATCCTGGTCGGTCCCCTCCAGCTCAGGACAATCTGTGATTCTGTGACCCCGGGAAGTGACTGGACACCACCTCCCCATGGCAGGAAACCTTCTCCCATTGCTGTGGCAGTTCTGGAGGGCAGCTGAGGTCAGGCAGCACCGAGAGCTCTCCCTGTTCTCACTCAGAGCAAAGGCAGCTCTGCAGCTCGAACAAGCCCGGTGCCCGTCCTCAGCTGCCTCTCAGAGCCATCAGCAAGTCCTGGAGTGAGAGCACAAATGCACTCGTTCCGCCTCCCTAAGTGCGAGGAAACTGTCTCAACAAAGAGGATGAAATATTTCCCGTAGCTTTCTGTGAGTGGAGGCAGAGAAAGCGAGGCAGGCAGCAGCTACTTGAACCGCTCCACCCGAGGAGCCGCAGTCTACGAGGGCTTTGTGGGAATGCTGGAACGTGGCTTTTCTGCCGCAGATGAACCCGCTGCTGCTTTGTCATTGCTGCCCAGGTTTTTGGCTCTTCCAGCTCTTGGTTTCATAATAAAACAGTGGTCAGGTCTGTGAAAAATGAGCAGGAACAGTTCTTCAGGGGCTCTTTTCCTGTTCTCCATCGTATCCCTGGAATCCACGTGGCTTCCACGATGGATTTTTTCATTGCCAGGGGACCACCACCTCTAACCTCAAAAATCAGGATTTGTGCTGTTGGGGCTGCCTTGGAGCTCATTTTAAACAGGCAGAGGTTTGGGCATGATGGGGTTTCCTCCACCACATGATGTCCACCCCGAAGAACCTCTTCAAAGTCCCCTCCCGCACTCGGAATGGAGGCCAAGAAAATGTCCCCATGGCTGTCACATCACCTCAAATCACTGCTGTTTTTTTGTCACTTTGAATGACCAGGGTCTGCTCTCATCCCGTATTTTATACACAGTCAGCGAGAGCCAATCTTTCATAACAGGGCAGGAGCACATCCAATTAAACTGGCAAACAATATTCCATTTTCCTATTACTTTGCGTAGAACATCCTTTCTGGTAAAGACAAGCCCAGAGGTCACAGAAATTTTAGGGATTTATTTTTCAGACCCTTCCAGTGCTGAATCTGTGATCTCAATTGGAATGAGCTGGGACATTTTGGGGCTGTTTGTTGTTAGATATCACCAACGATGGTGTTGCCAGAGAGGTTGGAACGTAATAAACTAAAAAAGACCCGAGGTCAAGGGCAATGAAGTTTAAAATACAATCTCTTCTTGCTTGGAGACATTTTTGCACATGTATATCCCGACCAGAAAATTCAGGAGAATGATGTTTTCAAGTGCAATCCGAATGAAGTCACAGGGAAAAAGGCAATATATTTGGTAATGAATTCGTTTAAACAACTCAGTGATATTGTTGATTTGCTGCTCCCTGGATTGTAATTTATTAGAAATTGCTTCTGATGTTTACAGGATGCATAAAGAGCAGTTCAATGTAAATAAGGTGCTGCTGTATGGTTAAGTGTCCCTTCTGGTGAATTAAATAACTTGGTGAAAAGTCTTCTTGCTTGTGTTTATTCCACTCCCTGCTTCAATGTCATCTTGGCTCAGTCAACCAGAGGAGAAAAACGAGGTTGTAGGGGAGCATTTCCACATTTTTTGACAAAACCATATTTTGACATGGCTTGGAAACCCCCAAATTGCCCTGTGTGCTCTGATGCCCTCTTCACCCCCTTAGCCTGATCACCACAGGGACAATTTTTCGGGGCAAAATGCCACCATGTGAGGTAGAAATGATCCCTCCCTTCCTTCCACCGCTGTGCCAAGGCCCAAGTGCTGCTCCCAGCAGAGGAAAACCTTCAATTCCCAAACCAAAGGGTACAGAGCACGAGGTCTCCACAAAGCAGAGCTCAGGACAGGACTCCAAACTCACCTTTTTGGCAGTGATTTTCTTCATGTGGGGCTTGCTGCCCAGGTAGGAATAAATCTGAAAATCTCTCCACAACCATCTCCAACGGGTCAGGCAATTCTTGCATAGCCGGAGCTTATCAGGAGAAGGTGTAATGCAGGGATTCCTCAAAGCACCTGAAAATGAATGTCAGGATCCATCCCGGAGCTCTGACTTTCTCCACAGTGCCCAAAAGGGTTATACAGACAGAATTTCATTGGATTGAACAGCCTGATCCGAGATTTACAGGATTGGGAATGCTCTTTTCTCTGCTGATCAATTCTTGTGGAAGAAGAAGGAGCTCGGGAATGCTCAGCCTTGGTGTGAAGTGCATCAAATCTTCCCAGCAGTTTTATTCCTCCACCAGGTGTTTGCTGATGGTGATTTCACGATCACAGACAGCCCAGCAGAGCAGATCTGCTCGTGTAACCAATTCACAGCCAGACTTTGAACACCAGCACTGAATTCTAGTGCTGAGCAGCCTTCCTCTAATTGCACAAACATCTTGCAAGCCCCCAGCCAGGTTTTATTCCACAGCATCCCACGTTTCCTCCCAGCTGGGCTGGGATCACCTTCCTCTTGGCACCAAAGCTCAGCATAAGCTGTAAATCCCTCATGCTCTTCAAAACATGGATTTTTGGACTCATTTTCCAGCGTCAGCCCAATATTCTAGAAAGTCCTTTAGGAAACACGAAACCACTCGTCCTTTAGGGCAGCATGTGATTTTATCCTTGTGCTTTGCTCTCCCTCAAGGATTTGGGCACATATGGAAGACGAGTTTGCTGGGGCTGCTTTTGGAGACACAGAATGATGGAATTGTTTGGGTGGGATGGGATGGCACAATTCTCTTATTCCACCTTGTGCCATGGGCAGGGACACCTCCCACTATCCCAGGGTGTTCTGAGCTCTGTCCAGTCTGTCCTTGGACACTTCCAGGGATGGGGCAGCCATGGCTTCTTCCTCCCACAGCCTTATCCTGTGGTATTTCTACCAGTGGGGAATAAGAAGATAGAGCTGCTGGGGAAAAAAAAAAAAAAAAAAAAAAGTGTTGCTTAAAATGGGGATAATGATGTAAACTTGAACTAAAAGAGGGGAAGTTCAGACCAGAGTGAAGGAAGCTTTTTATGATGATGGAGCTGAGGTCCTGGCACAGGGTGCCCAGAGAAGCTGTGGCTGCCCCTGGATCCCTGGAAGTGTCCAAGGCCAGGTTGGACAGGGCTTGGAGCACCCTGGGACAGTGAAAGGTGTCCCTGCCCATGGCAGGGGGTGGAACTGGATGATTTTTCAGGCCCCTTCCCACCTGAACCATTCTGTGATTCTGTGATTCTATGAAATCAAAATATCTCCTCCTCCTTCCTCTTCCGTGCTCTGTGACCATATGCTGAGTTTGGCTGTCAGAATTCAATCACCAGCGCCGGCTCCTGAAGCAGAAGAGACACTTAACTTATTCTTCTTCCTGTATCCAGGCAAAGAACTGCTTGTGACACAAGCTGAGTTAGAATTAACTCAATCATGTTTTCTTTTTTTTTTCCTGAGCAGAAGCACAATGTTCCTTAGGTTTGATCTTGCAGAATGCTGGCAGCTTTGGCCCTGAGCTGTGATCTGTGATCAGGATCCGTGCACGGCCACTCGTGAAAATTTGCAATGTGCATTTAAATTCTGTAAAATACGTGATGTGCTGTTGACATGAAGGAGTTTGTTTTAATGCTGGGGTCAAAATATAGGATCAGAATGGTTTGGGATGGAAGGAGCCTTAAATATTATCTCATTATAGCCCTCTGCCATTTGCAAGGACACCTTGCTCTATCCCAGGCTGCTCTGGACAGGGAGATGCATTTGGACTTTTTCTCTCCAGGTCGCCATCTCCTGCCCTGCTAATGGAGCCACATTTCATAACAAGAGGCACCAACCTTTTTGCAGTTCAAATGCTCTTAGATTTGCCTTTCCTGGCTTCTGGTGGGACAGGAGAATAAAGCAGAGAGGAAATGACAGAGGGAAGAAGCTCATTAGTGGATGGAGCGCTCCTGCTCCCTCCTTTCTTCTGCAGGCAGATGAATGGCACGAAGAGGAGCAGAAATTCCGGCGTCAGCTCTGGGAGGGCTGTGATTACCTCGGAGTTCTGCTGGGATCCTGCCATCCCACAGCTGAGCTGCGGCCCCGTGGAGCACAGACCTGCAAATGAAGCCCCCCCTGCCACGCTGGGCTGGCTCAGCTGAGCTCAATGTGCCAGCAGGCAGCAGAGCCACTTTAATATTTATAACCTGATTTGACCACTTAATATATTCAGCCTATTTTGAAGCTGCCTGGCTGTGCACGGGGGGACAGCTCCCATCACGTGGAAAAGTTCTTGGCTCCTGGAGGCACCTGGAGGGGTTTGCAGGTGATGGTCACACTTGAAGGAGAAGGTTTCCATCCTTAATTTGGTTTTCCAGCAGTGGGAGAGGACTGGGGTCGAGTTATGGATTGGGGTGCCTGGGAACAGCATGGGATTGCTGTAATTGCATCAGAAATTTGACCCAAATTTGCTCTGGTTTGTGCTGTCTTGGAAAATGCTTCTGCTGGTGCTTTAGCAAGAAATTCTGGAAGCAGTTCCCAACCACTGGTCAGTTTATTTACACCAAGAAGGATTCAGATAATGAGAAAACACCACTGTGAGCCCAAATAAGCATCAAATTGAGTTTTAAAAGTGCATAAAGTCATTAAAATTCAGGTTCTAGTAAGACCAAAAGGTAAATCTGTAGCAAGAGGAGCTGAAACCTGTCTTGTTTGGATTATGTGATTAGAAGTTTATTTTCAGTATCACCAATCTTAAGCAATGTCAGCAGAGAATTAGACAAGGTGGGAGGAAAATTTGATGAGTATTTTGGGGTTTATTTCTGAAAATCAGTTGTTGCCTTAAAACCACTCAGGGAAATTCAAATAGTTGATGTTTCACTTCTGTTGCACACAGAGCTGGGAGGAGTCAGTGGCTTTTTGGGAGGGAATTTTAACAGGATATGACAACAGTTCCTTTCACTTGAATCCTGTTGTCTCCAGGTACACATTTCTATATTTTTGAATTGAATTCTGGGGGTCTGAGAACTATTCATGATCAAGTATGAGAAAGACAAGTGGCTGGTAATGAGGAGCTAAACTTTGTGTCTTCAAACCCGCCTCACCTATGTGAGATTTGTGCCCACACAGAGCCAGTGAGTTATTTGAAATGTAAATAAAATATCCCCAATTTTTCACACAGTGAATGTGAGGGTGAGCCCAGTCTGTGAGGTGCCCAAATTTGTGGCTAAACCAGACATGTGCCCAAGTGTCCTGGCTTCCCTCATCAGGAATGTAGGAAAAGGTGAGATTTGCTTTTCAAAGGAGGACTCACCCCATTTTCACCTCCATGCACGACCACTGATGGGACTGAGCTGAAGCCAGGACTCCTCCAACTTCAGGGGAAAGCTGATGCAATTGGGATAATACAAAAAAAAGAGCTGTAACCTAAAAGTACTAAAGGCAAAGATGGGTTTTGAGACCAGCGATCCTGATTCCTGTTTCTCTCCAATTCTTTCACATATCAATATCCCTAAACCAGCCTTAAAATAAAACCAATCCTCCCCTGTGGTGCAGAGGTCTCTCAGGACAAACTCTGTGAGTGGCTGTGCCGAGAAAAGGCTGAAGAAGAGTCCTAAAGAGGGGGATTTAGGATTTATTTCAGGAATAGCATCCCAACGCATCATTCCCGAAAGAACCAGAGCTGCAATTTCCTCAGCAAACCAGGTGAAACTCTGGGCAGGGCCTGCAGGGTCCTTCAGCCAAACTTTCAGAATAGAAATCTCTGTAATAGGATTAAAAGGGTGCCAGCCAACGGGGGAAAGGCTTGGAGAGATTAGGGGAGGCATGGGGAGGAAGGATTAGCGGGAGATACAACAAAACCGGAGGCTGGGAGGGTGCACTGTGCGCTAAGGACGGGCGGTGCCACGTGCCACACACACTCAGGGTCAGCCAACCTCTCCAGGGCAGCCTGGACTCACCCTCCCCACCCACAGCAACTGGGGATGTGCCTTGAGATGTCCCATCCTCACCTGGACACCGGCTTGTGCCCTGTGCTGGCACCAGCGTGGTCCAGAGCTCCCGGGGTTGGCGGCTGCGGGGAGCGTGGACAGATGTGTGAACCAAAACCACGTTGTTTCAGGTCATTTCTCTGCCCTTTTGCAGGCTGCTAGCCTTGGAGGGAGAGTTGTCTCAACTAGTTGAAGTTTTCTCATCCCAAAATGCCCCAGCTGCTGTGACAGCAAGTTCAAGCACCAAAAATAATTATGGGATTGTGACCCCAGAGTCAGCCTTGGGCTTCCCTTTTGTTTTCTGCAAAGATGAATCTGTTGATTGTTTCTTTTCTCATGAACTTAAAGGGTGGGGAGGAGGGGATTCTGCCCCACTCAGGTGAGACCAAACCTGCAGAGTGTTCCAATCGGGCCAATCACAAGGACTGGACTGCTGGACCAGTCCAGAGGAATCCATGGAGATGCTGCAAGGGTGGAGCCAGGCTGGGAGAGAGAATCCAGGAGAGCTCAGAGCCCCTTCCAGGGCCTAAAGGGGCTCCAGGAGAGCTGGACAGGGACTGGGGACAAGGGATGGAGGGACAGGACACAGGGAATGGCTTCAAACCGCCACAGGGCAGGGATGGATGGGATATTGGGATGGAATTGTTCCCTGGAAGGGTGGGGAGGCCCTGGCACAAGGCAGAGAGGTGGTAGATATTTCCATCCCTGGAAACATTCCAGGTCAGCTTGGACAGGGCTTGGAGGAATTTGGTCTGGTGGAAGCTGTCCCTGCCATGGCAGTGGAATTGGGGACCTTTAAAGGCACCTTTCAACCCAAACTCTGATTCTCCCATGCACTTCCCACATCACTGTAGCCTCTGTGTGGTTATAAAAACAGAATCGAGGAAAGATTTGGGTGGGAAGGGACCTCCAAGATCATCAATTCCCAACCCATTCCATGGGCAGGGACAACTTCCACTATCCCAGGGTGCTCAAAGCCCCGTCCAGCCTGGCCTTGGACACTTCCAGGGATCCAGGGGCAGCCACAGCTTCTCTGGGCACCCTGTGCCAGGGCCTCAGCTCCCTCACAAGAAACAATTCCTTCCCAATATCCCATCTGTCCCTGCCCTCTGGCAGTTTGAAGCCATTCCCTGTGTCCTGCCTTGAACTTGAGACACTTCCCAAATATGGAGACAGCAAACCAGAAGAGAACAGAATTGGAAAAGGTTCACATCTCTTAACGTCCTTAAAAACCTTCTTAAAGGTTTTGGGTTAGTTTTTTTTTGGTTTTGGGTTGTTTTTTGTTTGTTTGTTTGTTTGCTTGTTTTTAAGAGACCCACTCCTTTGGAACCTCTTCTTGGTATAAACTTATTCTGATACAATCTAACATCTGAAATAAATCTGCAGCTGAAGTAATCCTTTCAATCCCAATTTTATAAAACTCAGAGTATCATCCCCACCTGGAGCAATTTGTTGTTTTATTCCACCTCTGGCTGCAGCAGAAGATCTCACTGACCTTTCTTATAGGGCTGAAGACTATTTCCCATCTTCCCGATGCTCCTGTTGTGAGCCTCGAAGGTGGTTCTGACACTTGACTCTTCTCTCACGAGAAAAACGGGCTACAAGATCTTCCTGAACAGCCTCTTCATATTAAAAAAAAAATTACATTTCTTCACTAAATTCCCCTGAAACACGGCAGGTAAAGTGCTTTCACCTGTTCACTCGAGTGTGTGTCACATTATCCGCACCAACATCAATGTTTCCAACCTCTGTTTCCATCGTTTTCTACTTTGGGCAGTCACTTTCAAACTGGATCCAAGAGCCAAACCTCAGATCGTTAAGGACCAGAGTTTATTTTAGAATCTGTTAGAAATAGGGAATTTAAAGTGTTTTGGAGCCCAAAAAGTCATCAGCAGCCTGACTCTGGAATGGTTTTGGCCTGGGATAAGGATGCTGAGCTAAGGAGCTCTGAAGATGTCCCTGCCCATGTCAGGGGTGTCGGATCAGATGACCTTCAAGGTCCCTTCCTCCCCAAACCATTCCATAATTCGATGATTTTATGGAATATTCCCCAAAGAGAGATTAAGGGCAGACCCTGGCACTGTTCATTTTACAGGACAAATGTCCTGGAATCCCAGCCCATTATTGGAAGAGCCATCTTCCAGTGCTGTTGGGTATTTATTGCATCACAGCTTTCACCTGCATTTCCTAAAGCTGTGCTGTGAGAAAGTTGCAATTGGAGTCTTAAAATTTAATTTAGGGGCTGCCTGGTTGTCGGGCAGTTCTTCTGTGCCAGACATAATCACATTCTTCAAAGACAGAACCAGCCAGTGTGTCCTTCCCTGCTGAGAGCTGCACAGGTTTTCTTGCCGCCCTTACTTGTTGGTTGGTTTTGCTGTTTTGTTTGGTTGGGGTTTTGTTTTTTTTTTTTGGTTTTTTTTCCTTTTAAAAAATTTTTTTGGGTTTTTTACTATTTTTTTTTTGTTTTTGGGTTTTTTTTTGTTGTTTTTTCCATATTTGTTTAACATGTAAATATTGGTTTTTGTGACTCTTGTCTGTGGACCTTGGAGTGCTGAGTTATGATGGTAAAAGGGGACAGATGGCAAAAGAAACAGTGAAAACACGAAGATGGAAGGGCCAAGCAGTGGTTTAGGTGAGATAAAATAAGACACAAGCTCAGCTTTGTGGTTGTCATGTTTTTAATAATGAATATTGTGCCAGGACTGGGACAGAGAAAGGACAGGGAGGGGATGGAGGAATCTTAAAGTTGAGTCTGGAGCAGAAACAAAGCGATTTTGTGTCTGTCCATGTGTAGGATCTGCACTGGGCTCCTGAGATAAGATCACTCTCAGGGGATGTGGCAGCCTGGGCACAAGGGGGACAGTCCCCTCCTCTGGCTGTGCTGGCTCCTCCACAGCCAGGCTCTCTGCCCAGCTCCCATCAGCTCGGGGCAGTGCTGAATTCACATCTCTCTGCACCCATTTCTGCTGAAAAACCCAAAGAAACCCCGAGCAGCCCCAAAATAAAGCAGCCTAACGTTATTTTCCAAGCACACATGGGCAGCTCGAAGCACAAGTTAAAACCACATATTTAGGCCATTTCTGCTTTTATTATGGAACTGTGAGTCCCAACAGAAAAATCTGAAGGATTAAAAGGAACCACCACAGAACCAGATATTTTCAGTGAGAGATTTTCAACTTTAAGAGAAGGTAATCTAAAATAAAAATTAATTCATGGACATCCCTACCACAGCTTCAATTTATTAAGAATCACTGAAATTCTGAAGTGACAACCAACAGCAGCATTTAAGCCGTGACTATTTGAGAGCTGGGGAGCCCATCCCAGGTGAGTGGGAAGAGCTGATTCAGGTTTTGACTGAAAAAATTATTACGATGAGGATGCAAACAGCGCGTTCTGTCAGGTCACCGACGTCAGCACTGCAACACCACGTGGAGATGCTCCCAGCTGGAGAGCTGCTGGGAGGTTTGTGGAAGATGCCCAGATCCCTGGGAGAAGCTCAGCTGCGCTCCCTCGGCGGCCGCCTGCGCCTGCCAGCGGTCCTCAGTTGACATTATCTCCTGGCTTCACCTCCCCATGCTGCCCTGTCCTCTTTTGCTCCCTGTTGGAAGCCCTTTCCCTCTGGCAGATTGGTGCTGCTCTGGGGGGTGTCCCCAGTGGCCGTGCTGCCATCTGTCCCCCTCCCACCAGCACGACCCAGAGGCAGGGATGGGCTCCCTGAGCCCTTCCAGGGGTCAGCTTTTCCCTCTAATCACTGCTGAGAGGAGCAAATATCTCTTGGTGGGATGCAGGCACCTCAAAACTCTGCCCAAACACGGGATAGATGAACGCCCTGCCCAGTGAAGACACTCCAAAGCCTTTGCTGTCGGGTTTGCTCCAATCTGTCACAAAAATAACTTATTCCGAGGCGAGCCAGTCCCGGGAGGTAGAACAAGTCCTGGTTGCTCTTCTGGCTTCATCTTTTATCCATCCCTGTGGCTTTTCCCTCCCCTGCCTGCTGCTAATCAGCATTCCTTGCAAAGAGCAGCTGCTAATCTGCAGCAGGAGCTCAGTGTCGGGCGGTGGTCGGGCAGGGAAGGGACACCCTTCCAGCAGCACCAAAACACCCCTTCCCCAAAACCAGCAGGGCGAAAAAAGGATCCAACTTCGTGCACCCATAGAAGAAAAGCCAATTTGTAGCACTTGAATTTCACTGGGGAAAAGAAGAGGTGTTTGTCTTTGCGTACGTGTGTGTTTGTGTGCGTGCTCGTGTGTGTATATAAATACATATATATATTTTCCCCTCTGAAACAACCCGCTTCCCTTTGGGAATAAAGGGGATCTTTAAAAATGCAAAAATTCCTTCCAGACAGTTTGTCATGTCTTACTAGAAACAGCCGACCCTATTAGCAATTTAAATGATGCCTCCCATTAGCATAATTTTTAATGAAGCAGAGCACGTGTTTCACATTTGTGTTTCCGACGTGGTGGGGAGGAGGCGCTCGGACACTCAATGGGCATCAGGAGAAATCGGCTTGGAGAAGATCAGAGAGATGGGGCATGTGGTATTCCTGGCCAGGACTTTATTTGGGATAGTTCTCTGCCTTAAAATAATTTTCATAAAATTCCAGAATGGAATTTGAAGGGACATTAAAGAACCCAGACACGTTCCACCGTCCCAGGTTGCTCCAAGGTCTGTCCAACCTGGCCTTGGACACATCCAGGGATGGAGCAGCCACAGCATCTCTGGGCAATCAGTTCCACCACCCTTCTTGTAAAGAATTTCCTCCTAATTTCTAATATTTTCTCCAAATTCTATTGTGTAATTTAGTGGAAAACCTTCACTGACAAGAAAGACCATGGGAATAAACCACCATTCCAGTGGAATATTTTTAGCATTCAGAAAAGGATGCAAAGTGCTACTGTTGGATGTGCACAGAGAAAATGTGGTCTCATTTATAATTTTTTTTTTCCTCCAAAAATCTTGGGAGTAGCAGGACTTTCCTTCCCTGCTATCATTCATAAAGTTTTGGGAAGCTTTTAATCGAGATCCAGAACCTTCCTCAGGCTGCTGCCCTACAAACCAGACTATGGCTCCCACCTGGAAATCCAAAAGGCTTTAGCAAACCTGGAGTGACTGATGGCAATAAATACTAAATAAAATCACTTTGCCACCCCAGATGTGTTGCTATTATTATTATTATTCCCAATTTTTATTTGTTTTACAGTACCCCATGGCATTGCTCAGGAAGTGAATGCCAAAGGGTTTTCAACTTGATCAAACATCAGATACAACAGGACTGGGGCTGGTTTTTATTGCTGAAAATTTATGTTTTCCTTAAAATAAAACAATAAATTAATTTTTTTTCTTCTTTTTCCCCTTGTTTTGCCCACTTTTCCCTGCCTTGCATTACGCCAGGTCCTCGTGCACAAGCCATTTGCGACGTTACGAGGGAAATTGTGCGTGGGTGTGAAATCTTGTGTGCACACATGTTCCACATTTTGTTTGCTTAAAAGCCCGTGCAAAGCTTCTGGCTTTTTTTTTTTTTTTTTTTCCCTTCTTCTTCCCTTTTTTTTTTTTTTTCCTCCTTTTTTCCTAATGGGAAAATACTCCTGGGAAACGAAGTTACACAGGCAATAACACACGACAAAGAGCAGTAACTGATCCTGATGGGGACGACAGGGACACCTCGTGCTGGGCCACCCTTTGGGACAGCAGGAGGTCACTTTGCACCAACCCTTCCCTGCGTTGGCCTCGCTCTGCCATGACACGGGAACATCCTCATTAGGATAACAGGCAGATTTCCAGGATCCACTTCTGATTCCCTGGCCCTGGAACGGTCCCAAATATCACAGATGTTTTGACGGCTCTCCCAGAGGGCGGCAGCAGCTCGTCCTCCTCCACTTTCGGCACGTCGAGCCCTGGCATGCGGCGAGCAGCTGATGCCCCGCTCCGTGGTGGGGATGGCAGCTTCCCAGTGCTCCCAGTGCTCCCAGTACCCTCAGAGCAAGTTCCAAAAGTGGGGCTGAGCCCAGCTGGGGGTTTCAAAGCCATGTGGCATTGTGGAGCTGCAGTCTCCACGCTGTGTGTGCTGCGGGAGCTTTTGGGGAAAAATATGGCTTTTTACGGCATCTTAACCATAACTGTAACCGGGTGCTGCTTCTGAGAAAGTTGCAGAGGTGAGAAGAAGGACAATGAATTTTTATTATTCTTTTCCACAGGCTTGAATAGGAAGCAAACCACTGAATCCCAGTTAGGCCAGTTTGACTATTAGGGGAAAAATCAGGGAATAAACTTCCAGCATCAAGATTTGTTTCCACATCAGGGGGCTCCTCCTCAGCCTCCCCCAGCCCCCAGCAAACACAGCCCTGATTTCCATGCTGGGTCCCATCCTGATGGCTGCAGGACATGACAGCAAGTTCAGAGAGATGAAACCACATTTCGATTTGCTAGGTAAGCTCAGGAAATAATTTCCCTTCTGCCTTCTCTCCTGTCCTCCCCACCTGCCGCAGGAGAGGCTGGGAAGTTTGTTTCACTCAGGATTTCAAAGTGCTTGGGAAAGTTCAAGTGAAAGACAGCACAGAGCTACTGTTGTTGCTGATGTTTTATTTTTCTGTGCCAGTCAATTAAAGGAGAAAACCTGACAATCAGAAGTTATACATTGCACTGTGTAGAAGCCTCTTGTAGGATTTTTATTCCTTGGGAAGAAAACAAGAGCTCCTGGTTTATGGGAGGAGTGGAAATACCAGACAATAAAATCACTGCACATGTCTGACCTGGCTCATCTCCCACCTGGGATCCTCAAACATGGCAAAAAATCAAAGTTCAAGACAAAATTAACACGTAAGTGGCAGAATAACCACCCTGGTGCCATCAAGGCCAGGTTGGACGGGCCTTGGAGCAAACTGGGACAGTGGAAGGAGTCCCTGCCCATGGCAGGGGGTGGAAGGCGATGAGCTTTAGGGTCCCTTCCCACCTAAACCATTCTGGGATTCTGGGATTAGGGCTGCAAACCTCATACCCTTGCTGGGCCTTTGCTGAAAGCCCTTCACAAATATTAATCAAAGAAAATACATTGAAGTCCCCTGTGAATAAAATTGGAGACATTAGGGTTGTATTTGCAATGCTGTCCCCCAGGCCACAGGACAATCCATCCCTGGTGCTCCTGGGTGGTGCCATCCATGGTTTTGAGGTTGTTCTTGCACCTACACTCTCCTAACTCCCAGACCTCGAGCTGGTGCTGCATTTATGGAGTGAACAAGTGCCTGAGAAGTGATGGGTGATGGCAGGCACAAGGTGGGATTTCTGGGGCTGTCCTCTGCACGATCAGCTGGACTTTGATGGTCCTGTGGGTCCCTTCCAACACAGAATATTCCGATTTTGTGATTCTACAATTCCGTGATCATGGACACAGTCATAAAGATTCACTGTTACCTCGGGGCTAAAATACAACTCTCTCCCTATTTCTGCACCCAGCTTTTTCCTTTGGATGAAAGCCTATGGGCTCTCCTCATGATGAGGAGATGTCCACGAACAGCCTTGGGATGGATCTCACATGCTCTTAGGGCTGAAGGAAACCAAACTCAGCTTCTCAGGGAGAAATTCCAGAGCATAGTAATTCAAGTTAGAGCTTGGCAGAGCTAATTCTGTTCAGAAGTACACATGCTGGCACCCTGAATGTCACAAATGGTCACAAACCGAGCTTGAGGCCTCCTCTGGGGGCTGCTGCCATCAGGACCACTCCAGCACTGGAGGTAAAATCCACCTGCAACATTTTGTGTTTGCCAGAGGCTGCAGATCCCAACATTGTGCAGGACTCACGAGACATCCAACAAGACATGTCCATCCAATACAGACCAACAAAATGACAGAACTATCTTTTCCTTTTCAGAAGTTGTCCTGAAAGGATGTGGATCCAGCCAACAGAACATTCTCCATCCATACTCACAGATGTTAAGGAATTTTGGAAGTGTTTTCCCTCCAAAAGGTATTTTTGAGCTGGAAAACACCTTTGATATTCATAATGCTACCTCTTTAACAGTTCCTGTTGAAACCCATGATATGAGCCTTCCTTTCCTCCCTCCAGAGACACCAAAACAAGTTGATCATAAAATTTAATTTATTTTATGGTCCTCATTTTATCCATTAGGTGGAGGTCAAGAGGAGATATTCCATTTTCTTCTGGATTTTAATTCAGGAATACCTGATTTACCTTAGCTGATTGAAGCTGACCCCTGTGACGCTTCTGCTGAATGTTTCAGAGGAAGGAGGAAGGCATCTATCAGCGGGTGACGATAAAATTCCTTTCTTGTCAGAAATGTTCCTGTAAACTTTTTAATCAGGGCTGTTTTTTGCAGCTGAATGATAACTTAGGGGGAATTGCACCTACCACGAGTGATGCAAAGCCATATTTGTCCTACAGTTAGGATTCCCTGGATCACTCCACTTCCTCCAAGTTGTTCCTGCTGTCATCTGGAACACAAAGCTGATGGTAATTGGCTTTTTAATAACACCAGCACAACGTCCAGCATGACCAAGTGCCAGAGCTGATTTGGGCTTTATTGTCATGCAGTCTTCCAGAAAATTAATTGCTATCTCTGGTAGTGATAACCCAGAGAAGCTCCTTCTGGTGTAAATCACAAACCCATTGGAGGAGAGGATGCCTTTTATGTTTTCTTTTTGTTTAAACAAGATTTAATTTGCTTTAAGGATGATTGATGGGAGTTTTACTCCAGAAGCTGAAATTTGGATTTTGATATGAGTTTTCTGTCCATCCATTCATCCATCCATCCATCCATCCATCCATCCATCCATCCATCCATCCATCCATCCATCCATCCATCCATCCATCCATCCATCCATCCTGTCCATCTTCACCTGACAAGTGTCCCAGTGATGGGAGGACTCCAGGGAACAAACAGAAGGATTCACACCAATCCTGCCATTTTTTGGCCAATGCCAATCTCACACAATTTCAGAGGAGATCCCACCGAGCAGGCAGCTCCTTCCTGTAGGTTTTGTGCTGGGCAGTTTGTTAAATGCACATAAAATGTCTTTTCAGATGTTCTGCAGAATAAATGTTTTTTTTTTCCCTGCTCATTTGTCTCTGAGCTAATATTGGGAAGCAGCAGAATTTACAATTGTCATGTTTAGCAGCCAAGCACAGGCATGTTCCAGGTCCATGGATGAGCAGCTGGCACTTGAGGTGTGGTCCTTAAATTATTAAACTGATCAATCTTTGGAGTTTCAAAACCTTTCCTACAGTGTGGTATTTACAGGTGCTCTGCTGGGATTAACTGGCTTGTCTTTGTGGGATCTTAAATTTTGAGCTAAGCCAAAATGTAATGTTCATAAAGTATCTGGAAAGATCTTTGGGATCATAGAACCCAATAATCCCAGACTGGTTTGGGTTTGAAGGGAGCTTAAAGCTCATTTTGTTCCCCCTCCTTCCATGGGCAGGGATGTTACTTACTAGACCCCACCCAGTAAATCCAATAAATAAACCAATTTTGTTACAAATTCCTGTTGTTCACCTCTCTTGGCCAGCCACAAACAGGGAGGGACTGGGTCAGGACCTTTCCACTGTGGATCCAGAACTTGCAATTTCCAAGTTAAAGCTTCAAATTCTGACCCAAGTGGATGGGAATTTTTCACCGAGAAATCCTAATGGAACAAAACATGAGAGAAAAATAGGATGTTGAAGAAGCAATTTCATCAATCATAAGTACCCGCAACAGCAGACTGCTGGGGAAAAAACGCTGTGCCAATAACCCACTTCCTGAAGGAAAATCACTTTCCTGATTTTAAAAGAATCCCAGCCTGGCATTTTCATGGGATTTGGCATGGTGGTGTCTCTCCTTGGATGATGAAGGCTCACATTGACTCAGAGCTGGCAGGGAGCCTTCATGGTGGTGCTCCAGAACAAATTTTGGCCCATTCCTTGCCATGGGAGGACCACAGGTCTTCAAATTGGATCTACAATTACTTTTCTTGGTAATTCAATATCACAATGCCCTTAATGCCGTTGGAAGGACCTCCCTGCGTTCTCTACACTTCCAACCCTCAAGTTTTGGGAGCTCCACAGGTTTTTTAAGAACCACAGCTACACTTTGTCTCCTTCCTCAGCAAACAGAAGATATTTCACTTTTTTCTTCTTTTTTTTTTTTTTTGTTTTGTTTTTTTTTTTTTTTTCACTCTGCTATGGCCGGGAAGAAAAAATTCCCTGGGCTCTTACAAGGTTTCCAAGGGGTTGCCTTGGCAGTGGTTTGGAGAAGCCATGGGAGGATTCAGCAGCCCCATCTGAGGCTGTTCACAGAGGGGACAGTGCTTGGAATTATTGTCCTGTGCAAACTGCTTGGCAGGAGCAGCGCTTCTCCCCCACAAGGATGGTGGGAGGCGCATCGCCTTCCTCTCGGCGGAGCTGCCGTGGAATTAATGCAGCCATATGGAAGTAGGCTGCAGATCTTGACTGTCTAACACACTCCAGTTTCCAAAATCATGCTCCCGACACAACGCGCCCATAGGCTGCTCCAAACCCAAGCCTCGTGGCAAAAAGACAATTTTGCTCCTCTGCATCAGCCAAGGTACCCTTAGGTGTGAAAGCGAAAGGTCTCGAGCAATTTATAACTGCTAATGTTCTGGCCCTGAAATAATCGTGGAAGACATTTTATTTTGTGTTTATTCCTCCTGCCTTGAAGTGAATCAACTTCTGAGCTCACACCATGTGACGGTGGCGGTGGCGCATGAGTTTTCTGTGCCAGGAGAGAGTATCCAGGCAACTAGACCAGATATCAAAATCTTGTCAGATTTTTCCCACCCTGTATTTTGTCTGTCTTATGGCCCTTATTACCACTGAGTCCAGGACCTGCTGATCTCTAATGAATTCATCTTGCAGCTGCCTTTTGCAGACAGGGAAAAGCCTCCGTTCTGCAGATGGAGATGGGAGACACAGAGAGCCCTGAAGGAAAGTCAGCTGAAGTAGGGATTGAAGTGGGATATCTCAGGTCATCACTGAGCACCAGAGACCTTTGTTTAAAGGTGGGGACAGTTCTGAGTGTGAGCTTAAAGAGGAAAATTAACTAAGTGTTGTCCTGCTTGACTGTAGGAGAATTTGGGCCCCTATGAGGTCTTTGGTCCAACCTCCTCTCCCAAGAAGGATCAGCTCCTGCTTTAGACCAGGTTGCTCATCCACTTGGATCTTAAAAACATTGAAGGATTCAGTCTGTACAACTGCAACCATCCCTGGAAGCACTCAAAAGTTATTTGGATATGGCACTTGAGGCCATGGTTTAGGTGGGCTTGACCATGCTGGGTTATCAGCTGGGATGATCTTGGAGGGCTTTTCCAACCTGAATGATGCTGTGATTCTACTCTGAAGACCTCTGTAAGAAGATCATTTGTCCATCCATGACTTCTCTGCACTTGTCACCAATTCCTGGGCAGGAAAACCAGATCAATTCACCTGTCATTGTAATTCCTCCCTTGTAAGTGAGACACAAAAGCCGAATCCTACAGCATTAACTTTTAATGCTGATCCTTTTTGTTCCTGCTTTTTGTTCGGCACTTCACTGTCAAGAGGAGAAATTGAGGGAGACAGGCATCATTTCTTGTATGACCAAACAGCCACATTGGAGACGGAATACCTGAATTTTTTTTCCCCCTAGTAGTTAGGATTGTGGAAGTCATGGACATTGTCATGGCAGAATGGTGGCTGGATACTAAATCAGACTTTAACTAAGTGTGGAATTTCAAAACCTGAGAATTATTTGTTATGTTGCAGAGGTTCACCATCCTACTAGGGAAAGAATGAAGTTTCTTCTACTTTAAGTTTAAAAAAGTGGTGGTGATTACCCAACAATTTCAAAATTATTTGGAGTGGGGTCAGGAAAATCATATACATTTGAAATTCCTTGTCATTTTAGTTTAATGTCCTCAGGTGCTATTTCTTCAGCAATTCCAAAATGCATTTGTTTCAAAGCCCATGTCCTAATTAAAAAAGCCCAGTGCACTGATATAAGAGATGGCATGCATGAATGTCCTAAATAAAGAAAAAGAAATTAATAAAAGGCCTGTTAAATTTTCTCCATAATGTCCATGAATGAGGAAGCACTTCCCTCTTCCTTTTTGACCTATGGATATCATTACTATGGACTGTTCCAGCACAATGAACTGGAAAGAATGGTAATATTTTTAATTTCCTCTCTTGGGGAAAAATAGATGCTTTTCCACAGTAATGTTCACATGGGCAATACACTGACTTTTGGCTTTTATCTCGGATTTTGTGGGGATCTCAGAATACAGTCTCATTACCTGGGAAAACAATATCCATGCTGCAAATTCTAATGAGTCTTTCAGAGGCAACTCATGAAGGCTCCTCCTGAGCGACCTGGAGTGGAAACCAGTTCAAAATTCCAGTAGGGAGCTTGGCCAGCCTTGATCATAAAAAGTCAGCAGAATGATGATTTTGCAGTAGGCTACAGGTGTATTTAAGCTTTCTTGAGTTTGGGCTGACAACTGCTCCATTATGTCTTGTGTATTTTTTGCTGCTGAAGAAATAAAGACAAAGGGAAGGGGAGAAAAAAGACAGATTTGGGGTTTTCTTTTGCTACCAAACAGGAAATAAGAACTTGCACTCGTGCAAGGCTCTTCTGGAGCAAATGTAGGTTATTCTGCAGGAAAAGGACTGGAAGAAAAAGGCTTTATTTGGAGAATGAATATTTTGGGGTAGATTTTAGGAAAGCTGTGGAAGAAGACTTTTTCCAGGATACTAAAAAAAAATAATGCAGCAGCATGACTGTGACCTCTTCAAGAAGCAGCTGTGGCTTGAGTGGGGAACTTCACAGAACTGACATGACCCACATCATATTTCGGGTCCTGTCTGTAGAGGATCATTCTCCCATGGTTTTGTGTTGGTGCATGGCCTGAGAAAGTCCCGGAGAGGCCTCGTTGGGTCAAAGGGACGAGTCAAATATCTGTTGAGGAGTCAAATATCTGTTGAGCCAATTTCTTTCCACTTTGGGGCAAAGAGGAGTCTGACCAACACCTGGGAAAGCCTTTGGACGTCCATCCCTCCATCCCTCCAGCTCCCTGCCCTTGAAGCAGCGCCGAGCTCTTCCCATCACCGAGGCACAAAGCTTGGGAGCTCCAACACGCGCTCACAGGAGGGGGCCCGGCTGCAGCATAAATGATCAAAGGGCAGAGCGGGCTGATGTGCAGAGAGACGCTGTGAAACAGCAGCACGGATCCCCTCCAGCCCTCGCCGATGCTAATGCATATATTTACCTCCTGATTGACTTCATAATTAATTGACTACGCGGGGCGGATCCTTCCCTCACCTCGCCGGCTCTGAAGAGGCAGAGTGACACGGGCGTAAAACGGGGCCACGAGAGGGATGTACGAGGCCTTTTGTCTTTTTCTCTGCAAGTGCATAGAAGCCAGAAGAAGCCTGTAAGGATATAAACGAGGGCAAAAATGTATTTTTGTCAATCCCCAAACTGCAGCAGGAGAGAGTCAGCACAGACAAGGGTTGAGGCAGTGGTTATAAAGTAGAAAGGTTTGTGTTTTGGCTCGAAGGTGGTTACATTTTAAAAAAAGACAGCAGGAAAGTAGGGGAAATTAATACTTCCATCCCAACCCGAAGAAGCAGAAGAAGCATTTGTTATGCAAATCTTTTCATTATTGCAAATCCCGAGTGCTGATAAGAGATAAGCGTTGTTCTAGCTTTATTTCAAGTAGCTCCTGCCCAGACGTGGGGACGTGATTCTATTGCTGCGAGAGAAAATAACAAACACACACATTTTCTCCCCCTGTACATTTATTTCTGTTACTGGAACACGAATTCTGGAGCCTGCCTGAAAAGGCATTTGGTCCATTGAGGCTTGTTCATTTTACTGCTTTGTTTTCTGCTAAGGTGACATCTGCTCCTGAATGACCTTCGCATCTTTTCTCGGCGCAGCCTGGCCCGGGTGGCCGCTCCTTTATGCGCATACATTAACGTGCGGGTGAATCGCAGCTTCAGGAGGGCTGTTCTTTATCCTTTTCATTTCCCCTAATCCCGGAGTCTGCGGGGAACAAAGGGCTGGATCCTCACGGTGTAAACGGCCAGAGCCGGCTGCGGGGATTTACATCGGCTACGGCGTGACACCGGTTATCTCCCAAAGCCATTCCCCGCTTCCCCATCTCCGCCATCAAATTCCTTGTCCTTGTTAGGATTTATTGCTTTTCTCCCCCGTTTTTTGACTGTTGGGAGGCAGATGTAAAATCTGTGTGCAGGCAGCAGTGGTGGCTCCCATCCTGGGTCGGACACGATCCCACCACCCTGGGTTGGTGGTGGGGAAAGGTCGGTGCCACCCACAGGGCACGGGATGCTGCCCCCCACCCCATCCCTGAGCAAAAAAAAAATCCCAATTTTTGTGGCCCCGGTGCAGGATCTGTCCGCATCCACTGCTGCCTTCCGCGGAAATCAATGAGGTTTGCTCAGCCCTGCATTTAGCTAAGGCTCAGTCCTCTGTCTGCCTGGCTATTAAATTACTTTTCCTTGTGACAGCGGAGCTTCCAAAGTTTGCAGCATAATTTCAGTCTGATGTGCAGCTCTTCGAGCCATTTTTCCTCCTCTCCCATTGTTTCACTGCTGTCTCCCCATTCAGCAGCTCGGTGTTGCAACAGGAATATTCCACTTGCCCCATCTCCCTTTGTCTGGCACCGATGTTTTTTTGCATCACCACCAAATGAAATCAATTTTAGAACTGATTTCTCTGCCCTGGCACTGGAATGACATGCCGACAGTTTCTGCTACAAATTCTCCTTGCTGTCCATAATAAGTTACTTAACCATTCCATTATTTCATGCTGGCTCCCCGTGGGTTTTAGCTGCACAAGGCATCTTTCTGATGAAATTGGCACCGGCTTTTAAAAAATCCAAATCAATTATATCTCCTGGGCCTTGCTCAAGACTTTAAAAGAGGTTACTTAGGCAGGATCTTCATTTTGCACATCTGGGTGGAAAATGCACCCAAAAGGTATTTTTTTCCCCCCTCTCACGTTGGTTTGGGGTTTTTTTTTGGTGTAAAATTGTTTATCATTGGAAGAGTTGGGAGCTCACTCCGGGAGGAAATTTGGCTAATGTTTATGGCAAGGCTCCAGTGGCTTTAATGAATGCAATGTTGATCACTTGAACAACAGGATCAGCAATATGGCACGGATGCGATAGCCTTTTTTTCCAGCCCTGGATTTGAAGTACCAGATAACACCACTGTGTCAGAGGGCAGCTCCCAACAGAGGGGAAGAATCATGATCTGCTTTCTTCTCCCATCTCCAGTGGCAGCTGGAATTAGGTGAACTTCAAGGTCCTTCCCAACCCAAACCACTCTTTGGCCTTCTCCCCAGCAAGATTGTTCCTGGAGTTAATCCAATTCTTTTTCTATTCAGAGGGATATTGAAATCCAATATCACCTATCCTGGCAAGCTTTCTGGTAACAATTGGAAGCAATTAATCCTAATGAACTTTTAAATCACCAATTTCACTAGATTTCTCAATCTTCTCAAACAAGTCTTACTTGATCTATTTTCTAAATGAACGCCGAAATGTTCCCTTATGGAAAGGAAAAAAATCGACTCCTTCACTTCTTCGAGGTCATATCGTTATGCAAAAAACCCACATGTGCACAACTTCCCACCTTTTTAAAAAATCAAACCTAAATCTGACTTCTCCTAAGTACCTAATGGGAGCTGCAATTTCTTGCTAATTATATAATTACTCCAGATTGTTATGTAGCACTGGCAATCAAACACTCGAAATACTTTTAGCTTGAAGAAAGTAATTACGTAATTCCAGCGAAGACGCATTCATTGCCGATCCCTTTTTCCCTGTGGCTTCATGACCGCAGCCAGCACAGCTCAGACAACCCTGGCACATCATTTTATAGCACCTGAAGGCCAAGCTGGGCATGAAGAAAGTGCTTAATGTGAAAAAAAAAACCCTTTATTTATATGAACAGAGTGAGATGGAAGTGTGTATAAATATATGTATATATGTCTTATATTCTGGATTTCAAAACTTTTTTTTTAGAGGCCAAGAGGACCATGCTCATCCCAGCATGGCAATCCCCCAGAAGACCTCCCTGTCACACTGTCTGATATGGTCCCAGTCCTGGGACTTCCCAGTGGATATTTTCATGGACAGAGTTTGCCCAGACCCAGCGACAGCTCAAGCGTAGCCTGATTGTTATTCACCAGCTCCTGCACACCTGGAGCGGGGCCCCACTGCTTTATGTGTCTGACCAGCACAGAGAGAAAAATTCCCTTGTCCCCAGTCCCTGAGGGTAATGTCCCTTGATGCTGAATGCTTTTAATTCAAGTGACAGTTCTGTCTCTGGGGTCTCCACGTTCCTGCTCTCTATGACAAGATACTCAGACGATGCTTCAGTCTTCAATCCTACATTGTAATTCCTTCCTTTTCACTGCAAGCTTCATGGAGAATGAAGCTGTGTGTGTTTCAGTGAGATCTGTACGAGATCTCAACATTCATTAACTTCTTGGTTCAGACTTTAAGCGGGTTTTGAAAACAATTATCAGGTTTTCGTAAGGAGCAGGGGAAAAAATAAATAATAAGGAAAAAAAACCAGTTAAACAACAGGCTAAGTATTTGACAGAAAGGAAAAAAGCTGGGACTTGATGCTTTTCAGTTGAGAAGAACTCATTGATACCCACAGATTTCAACAAGAACCTCCTGCTGTACAGCTTATATGGAAGTTATCATAATCCAAAGGCCAGTAGTTATAATGGATTTTATTTCTGACTCGATTTATGTCCCATGGTCCCAATTACTCTTCCTTCTTGCTTGATTTTGGTTTGGTTGTTGTTGTTGTAATTTTGTTGCTTTTTTTTTTTTTTTTCTCGGGACTAAGGCCTGAGAGCAGACTCTCTATTTTCAGAATCACAGAAGGGTTGGGGTCTACAGGGGCTTTTAGAGAGTGCAAGGGTCACTGGAGAAAGTCACACAAGACCTCATTCAGGTGGCTTTGGAATATCTCCAGAGAAGGGGACTCTGGGCAGCCTCCTCCAGTTCTCTGTCACCCTCAGAGCAAGAAAGTTCTTCCCCATATTCAGACAGAACTTCTGAGTGTTTTGATTTGTCTCTACTGCCCCTTGCACTGTAGTTGGGCACCACAAGAGGAGCCTGATCCTGACCTCTTGAGAGCTGCCCTTTAAGATATTTATGTGCATTGATAAGATCCCCTCTCAGTCCTCTCTGCTTGGCTGAACTGGCTGAGCTCCCTCACACTTTCCCCTAAATTAGATACTCCATGGAATGCCAGGATCCCAGAATGGTTTGTGTGGGAAGGGACCTTAAAGCTCATCTCATTCCAACCCCCTGGCATGGGCAGGGACACCTTCCACTAAACCATAGATGGGATATTGGGAAGAAATTCCTCCCTGTGAGGGTGGAGAGGCCTTGGCACAGAGTGCCCAGAGGAGCTGTGGCTGCTCCTGGAAGTGTCCAAGGCCAGGTTGGACAGAACTTGGAGCAAGCTGAGATAGTGGCCTAGTTCAGCCCTCACTTTGCTGAAAAGCATTTCCATCTAACCCAGAGAGTGCAAATTGACCTGGAAAAAATACCTCTGTTGGAGATATCAGAGATGATCTGTTCTGACCTGACAGAAAAAGCACCCATATATTTATGTCTATAACCTCTTTCATTTTCCTTGCCCCTCCTAAACTGGGGGCAGTCCTCTGTTTAGTCATTCCTGGGGCTGAAACCAGCATGGAATGCTAAATGGATTAATTAGTACTACATCACTCTAAATTTAGACAGCTTCCTTTCAGAATTAGATTTCTTCAGGTTTATGCCATTACATTTCTTAAATGTACATTCTCAATCACATTAGCAATTATGAATACATTACATTTATTTTCTTTTTGAAATATTTTACTGTTGTACCTTTAGGATATGAAATACACACAATGTCCTACCCAGGCAGAAATGTGAGGTCACTACCGCCCATGATTTCATTGCAAATCTCACAATTTAAAAGATAATCCTGGGACTTTCTCCCAGGAACTCCCAGTTATCTCTTTGCATGAGAAAACCAACTTCCATTTTGGAAGCAACTTTTTAATTCCTCGTGGAGGACTGGGTTGGAACTAGAAGATCTTAAAGGTCTCTTCCAAACCAAACCGGCCTAGGATTCTTGGAGTCATGAAAAACATGGAGCATTTGCAAAAACCATGAGGTGAATAAAAACATTTGACATTCAGACTAAAAATCCCATTTGCCCTGGGGCAGTCCTCCTACAGGAGTGCCTGCACTGCTGGCAGACCCTCAGGCTGGGGACACCTCGGTGCCCTTTGGGGCTTGGTGGCTCTGATTTGGGGCACAGCAACACTTTTGCACCTCCTGGGTGCCATTTCCTGGGGCCCTCTGCACTCTCTCCCCATTCCACGCAGACACAGAAAGGTCATGGATGAAATTGTTTTAATGGAAAAACAGAACAGTGAGCATTTTCTACATCTGCATCTTCATCTTCATCTACAACTACATCTTCATCTATATTTTTATCTTCATCTTCCTCTTCATCTACACCTCCATATTTATCTACATCTACAATATCAAAAATGCCCTGGTTCCATCTCTGAACAATGTGAACCTCTGGCTCCATCCCCAAACGATGGGATCCCCTGGCTTCAACCCCAAATGATGGGAGCCCTCAAAATGACTAATTTAACATTTCTACCCTGGCTCTGCCAGTGGGAGCCTTGAGCTTGCCATCAGCTCTGGTCAGAGGGTCCTTCTTTCTCTTTTTTCACTTTTCCAGCCTTTTGCCATGTTTGGGCACACTGCCCTGGGATGGTGGCAGGTCAGTCCCTGCATCCTGCAGTGGATACCGAGGTTTCACAACAGCGATGTTGCTGTGCTCCGTGCTCATGACCATTTTGGAATTCTTGGAGATGCTTTATTGAGTTAGTGGCACCTTCCCAGGCCCCCAGAGCTGGATGATCTTGTGCTGGGGGCTGGTGCCACTGGTGCCTGCAGAATCCATGGGCATGGGGACACTGCTGGCATCGCCCTGGCTGGTCCTGGCCTCAGGGAGCAATTCAAGAGCTTTAACCTCTTGCTGCTACCTCGGGTCACCACAGGGTCCCTGATGGCTTGGACATGTGTGGCAGAGTGGCTGGGGCTGATGTCCGTGGGTAGCATGGTCTTACCCTTTGGGGTGGTGTCCTTGTCCATGGGGACATGGCTGGCCACAGTGGTGTCACTCCCTGGGGAGGTGTCTTCATCCACGGGAGCAGGACTGTCAAGGGTGATGTCACCACCTGGGAGAGTGCCCTCATCCATTGGCACATCACTGGACAGGGTGATGTCACTTCCAGAGGGATGGTCCCCATCCATGGGCACATCACTGGACAGGGTGATGTCACTGCCTCCAAGATGGTCCCCATCCATGGGCACATCACTGGCCAGTGAGGTGTCAAGGCCTGGTGCAGTGTGTTCCTCTATAGATACATCAGTGACCGGGCTGATATCCCCACTTGGGCTGGTCTCCAAATCCATGGGGACATTGGTGTCTCTGGGGCTGCCACTGGCCCAGGGTGCCCCTGATGGCTTGGCTGTGCTGGCCATGCCGTGGCCATTGGAGCAGTGCCTTCCCAAAGCCATTTGCACCCCTGGCCAGGAGAGAGGGGGAGGTGGGGGCTTGGGGCCAGGGGATTCTGCTGCGACCCCACAGAGCCGGCCCCAAGCACAGACATCACCCTGCTCTGTGCCAGGGTAGCAGGAGCTGTGCCAGGGAGCCTCCCTGCAGGCTGAGCTGCTGTGCCAGGGGCATGGGGCTGCACAGGGCCAGGGCAAATGGGACACTTGGCCCCCAAGGCCTGGCAGAGGAGCTTTCAAAGGTCTCTCCAGGGCAGATGTGGCCATGCCCTGCTGAGCCCATGGGCCACTGCTGGCAGGGGCACAGGGGTGCTTGTGGGGCTTGGTTGGTCCTGTGGGATGCCGCACGCCAGGTTTGGGGTCAGGTGCTGAGGGAAGTTAGGAGGAGGAGGACAAGGAGGGAGAGGGGCAGGGCAGGAAGGGCAGGCAATGTCCCCACCATGTATCCACTGCCCTGCCCCACCCACAAAAAGAACCCACAAGTTCTGCCAGTTCTTGGGGGGAAGAGAAAGGGTGAACCAGAGTTGGAATTACAGAATCTCCTGAGCTGGAGGGAACCCAGCTGCATTATTGATCCAGTCCCTGACCCTGCACAGACACCCCAACAATCCCACCCTGCGCCTGGGTGTGTTGTCCAAACATTCCTGGAGCTCTGGCAGCCTTGGGGCCTGTGCCCATTCTCTGGGGAGCTGTTCAGTGCCTGACCGCCCTCTGGGGGAAGAAACTTTTCCTCATATCCAGCCTAACCCTCCTCTGGCACAGTTCCAGCCATTCAGCTCCAGTAGGAACTGAGGATTGAAGCTGATATTACATCACTATAAACACACAGACCTCATGATGGGTGTCTCATTGTAATTGCATTTTGTGACTGATCAGGTAATGAGATCTTTGAAAAAGCCCAAATTTTCAGCAGGA